>OY821519.1:151405034-151997534 GCA_963682025.1 Cordilura impudica | reverse complement strand
AAATAAAAAATTAGGCGGCCCAACTAATTGGATATAGAAAATAAGCATAAACCAAATTTGAGTGGCATTGCATATGAAACAGTTCATATCGGATGCTATATTTATATGGGGACTAGGTCGAAAAGAGGACTGATCCTGACCATATATGTTAAGGTCATTTATTTTTTGCAAAAAACATATACACACCAAATTTGAGAAAAATCTGTGCAATATTTTTGTTTTTTGATAGATTTAAGTGAAGATCGGGAAGCAGCTCTATACGACGTCTATGACTGAGAATTGTCTTATAGGGTTTATTTTTGGATTACTCATTAATGGGAGTAATAAACGCAAACAAACCCAATTTGACCGAGATGTATATGATAATTTGGATCCTCGATTTCATAGGTGTCATTTGTATGGGGACTATGTGTGAACATTCACCGTTTTTCACCAATTTCTATAGCGTTCATTCTATGGCTGATATAAGCTTACGTACCAAATTTCATCAAAATATGTTCATATTTGCGGCCTGTAGTTTGATTACAACGTTTACATGGACATACAGCCGGACAGACGTACAGACGGGCGGACGCACATCGCTAAATCGACTCAAAAAGTGATTCCGAGTCGATCGGTATAATAAAAGGTGGGTCTAGGTCAAATATTTTTGGTAGTTACAAACATCAGTGGTATCTATAATATTAATAAGCTAGGCGATTCCTTGTGAATGATGTTTTGTTCTACCGTTTTATCCCGATTTTGACCAAACGAATAGTATTTGAAAGGTATTCGTTTTTAGCCACTTCACATATTTACAGATTTTTAAATCTTTTCCTTTGTTTTGAGTAAATTGAATTCAAAGATGCTTTTAACACATACATAAAATAATGCAATGCTATGTGTGTGTTTATTAAATTTGTTAATGTGTTTGTAATAAAAATGAGTTTGTTTTTTTGTGTTGATTTGTGAATTTGACAGTCAAATATTAATTGAGATAGACAAATATTAATCCACAAATTCATATATACAATCTTTTTTCAACCATATATTGTAAATCTTGAAACATTCATTCCATGCCGAGTGCCATGAAGCTTAATTTACCTATTTACTGGAGATTAATATTGTTGGCCGTAACTGTTTATAGGCTAATTGTTGGAGAGATCTTTTATTTACTTATATCTGTCAATAGTTGGCCAATTAAATGGCAAAAAAAAAATAAATTCAAAGGAATCAAAATTAGAATAGAAATGCTCATATGCAGATTTTCGTTATGAGAATAAAAGATTTTTGAATATTGAAACCACATATTTAAGTAAAATACATGAAACCCATTCTGTGCTTTATTTAGCAAAATAAAATGATAATTAGTGAAATATTCATATAAAACAATTAGTTGTCTTGTTTTTTTTTAATCATTGCAAATGGTATTGTATTAAACTATAATTGCAATGTTATATGTGGAAATCAGATTTATTTTAAAGACTAATAGCCCATTTGGACTAAATGAATCATTTGAACTAAAGCTAATATGTTTGAATTGCCATGGTTTCTGGGGTATCAATCTAAATTCACTCACATACATATGTATATAGATACGATTATAAATGAAGTTTGAAAGTTTCATTCAGGATAAACTTTTAAGAAAATACTTCCAGATACACGTATATACGTACATATGAATAGAGATACCGCTAATATGAGCAGTTTGATGCGCATGTACATTTTATTCCAAACTTTCATTGAGAACTATTTTCTTTATATACACAAACAAACAAACACATAAGCTACGAACGATGACAGAGAGTAAAAATGGCTTTTCATGTTTTTTAGGTAAACATTTTCCGAATTTTTCGCAGCAATAAACGAATAAAACCATTTTGTACACAACAAAATTTACTTTATGTCGAGTCTACGGATTTTTTGTGAGTGTCTGTTGATATTTCATATTATTTTTTGGTGTATGATTAAGCAACTTCTATTCTAAATCAGCAACAACAGAAAATTTCTTGTATACGGTTTTCAACGGCCATACCGAACAAAACTGCACGCAGAGTAAAATTAAACACGGAAATGAGAACAACAGAAAACGTTTATGAAATCATAAAAAGAAATATTGAAAATTTGTTGTAATAAAAAAAAAAAACAAAACAAAAAAAAAAAACAAACAAATAATTTTGAAATATGTATTTTTTGTGTATGGAAGAAAAAAAATAAATTAAAAACAAACATAAATAAATTTTTGAAGGAATTGGTGAGTGAAAACAAAGATTGCATGTGCAAAATATATTATTTGATACTTTCACATTAAAAAAAAACAGCTTTTCATTCGGTAAAAAAATATGTAATGCAAAGGAAAATGTGTATACAATAATCATGAAATCATTTACTTACGAGTTGGTATAATTCGCAATTGTTTTAGCTTATTTCTTCATGTTAAATATTTTTTTAAACTAAAGAGGAACATATTTTGTTTTTAAATTAAAGATGAACATTATTTGGCCAATTTAAAACTTAATATAAAAAAATATATGTATATGTATATGTATATGTATAAGTATTTGCAACCATCAATATCATCATCATCATCATCATCAGCAGCGTCATCTTCAAGTGGTGGAATACAATATGTGAGTTTGTAAGTTAGTGAGTGCACACAAAAACTGTGTCAGTAGATACAAACACCCCAAATGGCGATGAAAACAAAAAAAAAAAAAAACGAAAACGAAAACGAAAAGGAACAAAAAGCAAGTAGAAAACTATGCTTTTGCTCGTTCGTTGAATGTCTTCTATCTTTTAGATGCCAGAATTTGCATGTGAGTTACGACACTAACAAAAAACACACATATGTATCTCTGGGTTATTGGAAATCATTTTAAAAATGTTTCGTATCCTTAAAACAATATTAACTTTCACTTTTCAATAATTCACTCGTATAAATGAGTATTAAACTAAACTCCCTTATCGCATCATTGCAATTGTAAAGAATTCACTAACTAAATATGAAACATTTTCAATGTATTTGATTGTTGAAACCACTGCATCTGCTTTCGGCTTTTATCTATGCACAGTTCTTCTGTTGCTATAAAAAATTTCAAACAACATTTACAAAAGGTATAAAATCGTATAACATCTCTTACACTTTCATATAAAGGCAAGTCATTTTTTTCATAGTTTTTATGCAAATCAAGTACGAGAACAAAAACTTTTAAAAGCATTTGAAGGAGCTGGGTAACTGATTAACTTATTATTTTAACTACTAAGTACTTGAGGTAGGGAATGTTGGAGCAACGATACGATGAAATAATGTATATTGAAACGAATTAAAATTTCTTTTTCATGGAACAGCACTTGAAGTTGCAAGTACCTTATTTTTAAAATTTAGATTCAGAGAAAACTGTTTATAAAACATATATTCGTTAGATAGGGCAATAATACAGTACAAGCCATAATAAAGTAGAGCCATAAAATACCTGCTTATAACCAATGATGGTGTAATTTAAGAGATCTAACGTTATTATGATGAGTTATCTTTCTCCGCCATCCCTAACCCTAGGACTGAGACGAATCGTAAGTGATTCTGAATCAAAATGTGCCTTAACGTTACTTAATTGATAATAAAAAATATCATAACACTCTAGCACTGGTAAAACATCTACGTTGATGTAACATCTCTTTGGTGCAACATTAATTTTTATGGGTTTTTTTATATTTTTTTTATAGAACACTTGGTTAGTCTCTCACGTAAACTTTGGTCTAACATCGTTTTATTTTAATTATTTTTTGTAACTTATGTTCGATTAGTTTGTATCATAGAAACTGTATAACAATATATGTATATACATCTACATAGCTATATATGATGTATGTGTGTTGAAATGTTTGTATTTTGTGTGGGTTCAAATAAAAATTTGTTCGTTTAGGTTATTGTCACACATTAATATTCTTGTAATATATGTATCTCTTCTGTTCGTTTTGTTTACTTTTCTATTCGTGTTTTAATATTTTTCTTCTTCTTTCGATGACTTTGACTCTCAACATTGTGCTGGTCCAATTAACCAGTAAATAGAAATTTTGGGGTTGTTTTACAATATTATATTCGTGCCTTTTCTTTTCGTCTTTATCTGGTCTGTTTGTTGTTTATTGCCATTTCTATGCCAGTAGAACGTACAACAGAATGACAACAAAGTTGTTGCGTTAGGCGGTGTGTAAACAAACCAAAAAAGAAAAAAATACAAAAAATGGAGAAAAAATAAAAATTTTTGTATGGAGATTTTGAACTTGAATTGGGTACTTTTCGAATACTGTATCAATCGACGAATTATGCTTTTGTGTGTTTTTTGTTTGTTTGTTTGTATGCTTGTAGGTCGTATGAGTAATTAGATACTTTGTGAAAATAAATCATACGTTCCTGTGTCTAACATTGACGAAAGTATCTTTAAGGGCACAATACACTTGTCAAATTCACATCAAGGTTTATTGTGGTATTAGTGAATATTTGATTGTATGTGTGTCAAATCTAAATTTTTTTGATTTACCATCAAGCTTCGTCGGTGTCACACATACAAACAAATTACTCACTAATACCACCATAATGTTTGATAGTGAATTTGACAAGTGGCCTCTATAATATCGATATATGATGTATTTATATCGTGTTGAACTTATTGTACCCATTACTACTTTGTGCTGATGTTATTAACTTCAAGAAATGTTTTACCGGGACCCATATTTTAATATACCGATCGGAATTACTTTCTGAATCGATTTATTTCTATTATTGGTTGAAATCGACTTATCATAAAGATCTAATTAAAATTGGGTGTCGAAATAAAGTAATAGTGTCTGCGGAAATTCGAGATTAAATAAGAATTAAGAGAAATTTAAGAAGGGCCTTGAAACACCGTTTAGCCGAAATAAAAACTGGACCATTCAGTTATTATTTGCAAAACCTTAGTCCATTTTTAAAAATGCCAACTAAAGAAATGTACCTCTAAAAGATTCAAATTGTATTTGGTGTAAATCTGATTTTACGCGTTGACGTTTATGTCAACCATAGTTGTCATAAAATAAATTGCCTCTAAATATCTCAATGTTGACCATTCCCACATTTTGTGTAATTAAACTCAAACCGAATTCAAATAGCTGGCAGCATTGACCATATATAAGTGTAAAGATTAGTATTTAGTTTAAGTTCTAGGAGTTCCCTTTCTTTTTAAATATACGAAAATAAAATCAAATGACATAGCTTCATACAAATTCATGCCAGATATAGTTGCCATTTGAATTGTAACTTACGTTAGAGTATTATAAAGTGAATGGCAACAATAGTTGTAAAAAAGAGAAAACTTTAAATTTGAGTATATTCTGATTTCTTTTAGGATTCCAAGACTTTTGATGTTTACGTCATCAAATTATTTCAAAAAACAACGAAGTTACATGAAGCTTGTTTCTGAGCGGGCCAACGTATTTTTATTGGTCGTCAACGTGTTAAGATAATCCAAAAAAATTTTAAAAGCATACGATAGACTAGCAATATACCCGCTACGTTGTTAGCGTAATTTTTATATTAATTATATAAATCATAATAATATTTAAAAACAATAATAAATATAGTGTAAGTGACAATGCGATGGAAACTTTTAACAAAATATATTTTTGACCAAAAAATTTGTTAATACAATTAAAAAATCTTTCGTAAATGAATTTAAACATTTGTATGTTTTATTTATTCAACAATGAAGAAATATTAACGTAACTTCTGAAAAAAATAACAAGACTTAAAAGTATTCATTTTTATACTGTGGGCAAAACAATGGAAATCTTTACTATACAATAACACTGTGGAATAATATGACGGTCATGGTCTTGGGAGTGGTTGATTCTTATACCGAACGATTCTATTAGGCTATTATAGTAAAAACGCCAAAGTGTTTGGCCCTGTGTGGGTGTAGGCAAATTTTATGGCCGTTTAAATATTTCATATTATTGCCTCAATCAGCCTCAATTGCTCATCGGGAAACAGTTCGATCATATAATTTTACTTTCAAATTATTAATGACCTGTCTTTGACTCTTTTTATGGGGGCTGCGCCGCAAAACGAAATTATGGATTTATTCATAGAATATTTCTCACAAATATTCCTTCACTTAAGACCAGCTCTAAAATCATCTATTAACTCTTCCTAAAACCTTATTCTCGCCATTATTTTATAATAATTGCAAGAACGTCAGAATCTATAAATATTTAAATAACTTTTACATTTTCTTTCACACGTTTTTCTATTGTTACTCTTTTGGCATCACTAAAAAAAATATTTCTATTTTCGTTTTTTTAATTTTTTAAAATTTTATTTTTTGTAACAAATTTGTCATCTCCTAATAGAGAGAACACCAAAAAGTAATTTCCCAAAAAAACACATAATTTTAGGACTAAACACGAAATTATTAAAAACAAAATAGGCAAATTTAGAATTTTGTAAAAGTTTCCAATGTATTGCCACCAACTCTATTTTAGTACTAATTTTTTATTCATAAAAGGTTCGAAAATTATTCAAATTATAAAGATCAAAAATAAGATTTTTTTTGTAAAAATAAATGTTCCGTTTATACAAACTATAATTTTCTTACTGCTTTTATTTTAAGAAAATGTACTTTCAAATGAAAACTTACCAGTTTGAAAGTAACAGATTTCTCATTTTTTGACCGTGTTTACCTCACATAGGCTAGAATTAAAACAAATTTTATTCTTGTCTGATGTTTGAGTCTCTGGTGGAATCTACATATCAAATTTCGTATTCCTAAATTTCTTTATAAATAAGATACAAAAAGGTACCATTTTACACTTACGAGCTGTTTTTACTCCCCTTAACATCCGAACTCCCAAAAGTTTTCCTCTCATCTGATGTTCCTATCTCTAGTAGAATCCACTAACTGTATTTTATATTCGTTTGTTTAGAAGATACCAAATGTACAATTTTCCCCACTTTTGACCATCTTTCCTCCCCTAGATGCCCACGTATTCGGTGGAGTCTGTATACCAAAATATATAAATATAGATTAATATGTTAAGAAGATGCAAGATGGAGTCTATACACCAAATTTTATATTCCTAGATTCATTTGTTATCATTTCCTCACTTTTTGTGCGCTTTTACCCCCTTAATGTACAAATTTTTCAAAATCCCATCTTTACGCCGAGAGAGGAACCTACAAACCAAATTCCAACTTTTTTGGTCGAAGGGTTTGGGCTGAGCGATGATGATCAATCAAGCAACTTTTTATATATATACCTAATTGATCAACCTATGAAATGAGTGTTTGAAAAGGATTCTACGCCTTTTAGGTGCCTACTTATGGGTTAGAAAACTTGAACTTTGTGGAAAAATCAATTTTATTGGAAGTAAAATAACATACTTTTTAAAATTTTTGATTTTTTATGTTTATTTTTAAAGGCTTTTATGATTTGAAGTTATTCTTTTATTTAAAAATTATTTTTAAATTTTTTGTAAAATATTGCTTACAATCCGTAAAAGAAGGTACATATATCTAATAGAGTAATAATTTCTGAACTATAATTATTTTGAAACTCTTTTCGTGACTTTTCATGCCGCAGTGGTAAAATACGTGGATCGAAAGGTGCTGCTAACATTTTGAAGAGGTTCTCATTTTGTCTCACCCTTGAAGATTTGAAAGTGTTCAGCAAACTATATTATTTATTGTTTACGGACTCCTGTGCTTCTTCAGAAAGCTCTCCAAGTGGCAAAGTCTAATATTCAATTATATCTTTGCCATGCGACAGTAATTTATGTGTATATAATTCTGCTAAAAGTGATGCAGTTTTCGAAGCATATTCTCCATTTTTTTCAGAATCAACTTTTTCCTTGCAGTTTAAAACATTCAAGATCGTTCCCAATCTCTTTACGATTTGATTGTTTATTCCAGTGATTCGAGTTACAGCCTCATTATTTTCAAAAAATCTTCTCGTAGTGATTCCATCGTTTGAGTTTCCATATCCGTACTTAGCGAATAACAATAAGAATGGGTTTTCACGGTTATATGTCATAAATTGTATCTGCACCTGAATTTAGGGAGCAGAATTTGACAGAGGATCTCAGGTAAGTATTACAGAATGAAAAACAAAAATCATATATCTTAACAATAACGAACGAAACAGTTAAAAATAAGAATGGGTTTTCACGGTTATATAAATTGCGCAATAATGCATGCAACACATTTCTGAAACCATGTCTTTTTTCAAAATTTTACCTCTACCAAAAAATGGGGCAAGGACATGCAGCTGGAAATTTTTACATTATGTAAAGGAATGATCAAAGAACTTATTTTGAAAATATGGCAAATATGACAATTTACTGTTTTTTTTTTGGATATTTGGTAAATATCGATTTACCTTGACAAACACTAAGCAAACAGTACAATTTTATTCTTTTCTTAATTAATAAAATCAAAAAGAATGACGATCCGTTTCTTAGTTTTAGAGATACTGCATCTGAAAGCGGAGCAAATTAGCTAAAAATGGTCTGGTTTTTTGAACACTGAAAATCAGTCAACTTTGAAAGGCTATAGTTTCTGAACCAAAAATCTGATTGTAATAAGAGTAGCATATTTGAAAGCGTTGGACAATTTCCTGAAAAACGGTTTATTCAATATTTTTTAGGGGCACATGATATTTTTAATTTTTGCAACCTACTTGTTCTACAGGCGCCACTGTGCGCTGGTGTGAATAAGAGAAGCTTCAACTTCTTGCCACAATATTGTGAAAAGCATGTGATTTAGCGTTCGTGGTCGAATGAAATTCACAGCTTGAATCGTAATAGTCATTGTTGACTTTAGTCTTTGTGGAAGAGTTCGTGATGCCACTGCATCAATTAACTGGTAAACATCTGAAGCTTTTCTGGTAGCTAAAAGCGGACTATAGAACATAAATTCTTCTTTAATGCCTGTTTCGGTAGCATATCTAACAAAGGTCACAAGTTGGCTGCATTGAGCTACATCAGCACTTTCAGCCAGTTATAGGCCGAAATGCATGGGTGTTTTTTTTTTTATTTTTTAGATGAGCTGGTACAAAATATCCAATGACATTTCCACACGAGATTTCTGATTATGTTGTTTGAAAGTGATATTTTAGCGGTATTCTGTGGTATTCTGTTGCTTTCTATGGACAGCTTCCATCATTCCAGCAGTGGTATGTGACTTTTTATTCTTTGCAATAAATTATGCCACTTTTTAACTTGCCACTTGGCTTTTGAGTAGATACAGAATCTGACCTGGCTGGACTTCCGAAAGCTTATAACCGCGATTTCTTTTATTTGAGCAACTCAATCGAATCTCCACTATTATTTGGATTTATTTATGAGAAATATTCTTAGAGTTTTGCAGGTCTCATATTATCGTTACACAAAATATTTGAGCACACAAAGCTTTGATGTTTTTCAATTTTATCCAGATCCATCGAACACGTAAACCCAAACTTAACATATTATTCAATAAATTTGCGTTTTTTTTTTTTTTTTTTTTTTTTTGATATTTTAACTTTTCTTTTAAATAACTTTATTTCAAATTAGCTGTTTTGATGTAACCAACGCCACAGTGGACCATTTGACGAGAAGGCGGTCAAAAATCTATAACTTTTGATTGGATTGGAATTTTGATATTCGTTTTTTTTTGTTTGGTAGGTGAGACTTTAGCCTTTAAGTTTTGCTATAAAACGTAATTCTCGACCGAAAATAAAAAAAGTTACGGAGGGTTTAAAATACATTTTCATTTGTAGTTCAATTTTAGTACAAAAGTGAAGTGTTAAAAGGTTAAAAAAGGTTTTTTTTTTAATATAATGTCTTATTTGTTCAGTTAATTTTACAATTAATACTTTTTTACAATTTTTTAAGTTAATTTTTTTAGAAAATGAAAAACTTTGGCCCCCGTAAACTTTTTAGTCCTAATGTGCACAAGGGCCAAAGGTTGTTTTTTTTTTTTTGAAAGATCCCGAGTTAAAATATAATTTATTAAGCAGCGAACGTAAAAGTTACCTTATATTGGTTCAAGATAGAGAAGTTTCAATGAAAAACTCGTATGTTTTTGCTTTAGTTAAATTTTTTTTATTGTCTTTTTAAATATTTCTATATCAATTTTTATGATAAATTTATGAAATATAACAATTTTTATTGTAAATTTACAAAATATATAAATTTTTAAATCAAGAAAATTTTTTAACTATATAAAAAAAAGTGTAACTTATTGTTAGCGTAATGAAAAAGTACTTTATTTAAATCAACCAATTTTAGTAAAAATTTCTTCTAAATAGCCTTGATTTTCATCTTCTAGAAGTTGTTTAGCTTCCTCGTCTAATTCAATAGATGTAGTTTTCCATTTTTGACGAATGTTGGACACATATGGATCTGAAGAATCTGTAGTCTTTGTTCCTTTTTTCTTGCGCTTCTTCAGATAGATCTCCTATTAGTAGCATATTGTTTTGAATTATTTGTTCCCCATGGTACAAAATTTTATGAACTGTGGATGGCATTTATCTCCAAGAGTATTTTTCATTATAAAGTATAGCTGTTTTATTGGCGTACTCTCCAAATTTTTTTGCATTTATCTTGTAATGTGATTTTGAATCGTCTTATTAATTCATGATCTACACCTGTGATAGATGCTGCAGTTTCCGGATCGGAAAAAAATCTCCTTGAGTATTTCCATCATTTGTGTTTCCTTCCCCTTGTTTTGGTTGGTCGATTACGAAGCCTATTTTTGTTTAATTTGTTTTTTTTTTGCTTTCTTTTTCTTCATTTTCTTTGTTTTTTCTCACTGTTTCGCCTAACGGACCAAATTCTAAATCATAACCCAATTTAAGAATATGCTCCCTGAAACGTATTCTAGCATGAAGAGGGGACATTCCAAATTCGTAGGCTTCCTTAAAACTATCGTCTTCTGGTGGGGGTTGGCATATAATGCAGCTTGACGTTGACTTTGTTCCAGTTAAAGGTTGTGCAAATTTTTGCATCAATCATTGTGAGACACATTTTAAAATGTACTTCAATGTCTTGGTCATCAAATTTATATATGTATTACTGGTTGAAGTTCCTTAATTTGATCTTTTATTTTTTGAACTTCTTCAGTTATGACATCTTTGGTTTCCTTTTTGAATGCAAATTTTATTGGTCTGCAATACTTTGTTGAAGAAGGAATTTCATTTTTCCATATATAAATTTCTGTTGCTCTACTAGTTGACGGCTCTAAGACGCTATACCTTTTTGTTAAGCGCAATGGAACGAAAGATACCATAAATAAATTAGCATCTGATGAATTTTCGGCATTAAATTGCTTGTATTGTTTCTGACCAGAGGATCCATTACATCCCCATTTAGAAATTAAAGTAATGCTACCATTACTAATTTTTTTTAAATGATCAGTATCAAGCGTATTTAGCAATTGTTCTGCAGTATGTTCAAGGAGATCTTGCAATTTTATTTCTGCTGATGTTGAAGTGACACTGATAGCAGATTGTGAAGGTAAGCATTCTTTTTTGGCAGAAACTAAATCTCAATACTCTGGAAAAATCCCATAATTCTTTTCATTTGTTCGCTTCCGCAATTCCTTATATTGAGTTTTGGTCAATTTCAAATCCAAAAATAGGGCGAACGCTTCTTCCGACTTAAATTTCTTATCTTCAATTGGTGTAGGGATGCTTTTCAAAATCCTTTTTGTGCGCCTTGGGCTCGCTTCTACTATTTTTTCAATTATTTCAATTTTATTTTTTTTATTTTGGGTTGGTTGAATTTGGTGCAAAAATGAATCCTTAATAATTCTTTGAGAAATTTCTTCATTGAAATTTCTTTCACTACATCCGTCAATTGGTTTTGCTGGTCGACCCTTTTTTCCACTTTCGTTGGCAGTTGTAGATGCACTCTCAAAAATAAGTTCCTTTATTAACCAGTCTTGGTAACGTTTGTACATCTTTGCCTTGCTATGAGAGCATTAAATGTACCGTCTTTTCAAATTCGATGCAAAATTAGTAATTTTTCCTTTGTGCATTTCAATGTCTTCTAGGTTAAAATTCTTAAAGAAGTCGTTGCTCGCTATGTGCAAAATTACATCGTCTACATCATTTCGTTGAAAATAAATATCTGCCAGATCTCTGTAACAGTACTTAGCCATTGCACAAATTGTAATGAATAATAATTGTGGAAACATTATTATAAATACTCTTTCTTGCAATTATGTAAAATAAAAATTTTTATCTTTTATTACCACTTTTAGAAGCATAAAAAACCCACACCCTAACCCCTTTTAAAAAGTGAAGGATACCCTGCTGATATCTTAAAGGGCTATGTCGCAATAGTTTTTTTTTACCATTTACAAATTTTTATCTTTTATTACCACTTTTAGAAGCATAAAAAACCCACGCCCTAACCCCTTAAAGGGCTATGTCGCAATAGTTTTTTTTTTTACCATTTACCTGTTATTTAAATTGTTTCCCATTTTGTCAGGTATTTAAACTATATAACTCTAATTCAGACTATTAATGTTTTTGAAAGATACCTATGTAAATGTACCCGTAACAATTAAGCGCATTATATCTCAACCCTTTTTTATAAGTATATAACAACTCCTGACAACTCTACCGACACGCAAAGAAATACACCGCGGTGCACCGGTACGACCAACTTTTGTATTCATAACACTCAGAAAGTGTTTTTGAGTCGATCCGTATAATAAAAGATGGATAAAGGTCCAATATTTTTGGCAGATACAAACATCACCTCAAACTTAATATATCCTAACCACATAGTGGACAACTTTGCAGAAAATATCTAACCTTGGGTCAGAAAAATTGTTCTGGTGCACACGGCCGGAAACTGGCGGGTATGTAATGGTATATAGGAATATAGGGGAGGGTTTGGACTATAGAAGAGTGCAAGATTTGTTTTGACTGCTTTTGACTGGCAGGAGTTATGCTCTATTAAGTATGAGATTTTCGGAAAATTTGGACCTTTTTTAAAAAATTTTTTTTTTTAATTTCGGAATGACTCAGTGATTTTGCATTTTTAACATTAATAGTATGGAAGCCACAAAATTATACAAAATTTATTTCTCTTCAAAATCTTTTAAATCAAAAAAGTTACAGTCATTCAAAAATAAAAATTTACAAAGAAATTTTTAATTTTAGCAAAATACTGAGAAAGCCCATTTCGAAGACCCTGTTCGCTGTGATATAGTTGAGATAGAGTCGCAATTTTTTGGCTCCGGAGGTTTACTAGTATTTACTTTCAAATGAATAACATAACTTTAAAATCGGTAACAAAAAAAAAAAAAAATGATTTTTGGCCGCCTTCTCAAAATATGGTCCACTGTGCAACGGACAACTTATTTCCAACTAAGCTAAAAAACTAAACTACACGTACTATGAATACAATACATACATATGTTGTATATTTTTTTTTCAAACCTTCTAGGTTTAAAAAAAAATCTAATTTAAAAACGATTATATTTGAATATGTAAAAGTATAAATTTATTTTGCACTTTACAGAGGTTTAAGAAAATCAAAATTAACAACGAATTGTCTTGAATATTACCGAACAATTAATTTTGCATTTTCAAAGCCTATTATATATTTAAAAAAAAAATGCAATTTAACATCGAATTAATTTGAATAAATAATAAACACATTTTGCACTTTTTAAAAGCTCATGAAAATTTAAATTTCCAACAATTTAATTGTAATATATTCATTGATAAGTTTAACACCTTTTAATTCCACTGTTTCAAAAAAAAAAAAAATGGGAATGTTCTCAATTTTCATACTTATATTTTTTTCGTAATACACTTATTATTTTTTGCTAATAATAAGTTATACTCCTATCTCCCTGAAGACATCTTTACACCTTCCATTGAGGAGGTACACCTCGCAGGTTAAGAACCCTTCATTAAGAAATACTTAGCAATAATACTAACGAACTGGTATTTAGTTTATTGGATAATTATGATGAGGTTGAGAGACTGAAGAGACTTAAAAGACCCATCATGATCAAGTATCCATTACGTTACTCAAATGGAGACTGGGCAAGAAAAAGTTGAACTGTTCGCAAAACACTTGAGAAATGTTTTCACACCAAACATATCAAGTTCCATAGTGGAGTTGCCTTCAATAATACCATAGCAAGGAGCAAGTGCTCCACTCAGGTTTGAAATGCGATAAGTCAAAAAGGCAATAATTGATTTAAATCCAAATAAAGCACCAAGGATCAATAAAATCAGTAATAAGATTCTTATTCTCTATATTTTCAATGTTATTTTGTGCCTTGAATATTATCCCCTAGAATGGAAAGTTTAACTCGTAACAATGATACCCAAGCCAGGCAAAGATAACACGAAAGTCGAGTCATATAAACCAATCAGTCTCTTATCAAATATGTCAAAACTGTTCGAAAGACTTTTTAACCCTATATATAAATTAGAATAACATAATATCAGATCATCAGTTTGGCTTTAGGAAGAAACACAGTACCACTGAGCATGTCCATAGGGTAGTAATTGTTATTAGAAAGACCTTTGAAGAAAAAAATATTACTCCGCTCTTTTTATTGATGTCTCACAAGCATTTGACAAAGTCTGGCATGAGGGCTTGATCTATAAAATTAAACACATGTTACCACTCAACGCAAGCATGTAGAAAGCTATATATCATGTCGTAAGTTCACAGTTAAGGAGAACAAGTATAAAAGTCCACCACTAGATATAAAAGCTGGAGTCCCACAGGGCATCTAGATTTCTGCAAACACACATTTCCCAACTAGAAGATTGGCTGGAGAGATGGAAACTCAAAGTTAATGAACAGAAATGCATCCATATCACTTTCACCCTAAGAAGGGAAACGTGCCCGCAGATACACACAGAAAAATAATTCACCAACCGAATTGTTCTAAAACTTAACAACTGAATTTTCGATTGTATCAACAGAAATTTTAAAGCAACTAACCATTTTCTATTGTGATAAAATATTTACTTAACAACTGAATTTTCGATTGTATCAACAGAAATTTTAAAGCAACTAACCATTTTCTATTGTGATAAAATATTTACTGTTGAGACAATAGAATTTTCATTGCAAGCAACTCAAAATTCGGTTATTAACTTCCTCGCAATTCGGTTGGCAACATATTTGGTAGCCAGCCACAACGAATCTCTTTTCTGTGTGTACAAATTAATAATCATAATATACGCCAAGACACAAACGTAAAATATCTCGGAATTCACTTTGACCGCCGCCTCACTTGAATAATACATATAGAGGCAAAACTTACCCAGATGAAGTTAAAAACTCTACAACTTACATGGCTTATGGGCAGAAACTCAAAACTTATCTTAGATTGTAAATTACTACTTTAAAACTGTATTACAAAATCCATAATATGGTGCTATGATATTCAAATTTGGGGTACTACCTCTCCGTCTAATGCTGAAAAATAGCAAAGAAGCCAAAATTAACTATTACGAATTATGTTAGAAAGTCTAACATTTATAACAACTTATATGTTCCTTTGGTCAAAGATGAAGTTATGCGACATCGTGTTAAATATTTACATAAACTTGAAACTCACCCTAACATGCTTGCCCGAAATCTACTCAACAACCGTGGCCACTTACGCCTTAGAAGGTTGGACATAGCCGATCTGATACGCTGAGGTGCATGAAGGATGAGCTTGAAAACATTTTTTTTATACACAAAAGGGAAATTAAATTATTCTCTGGCACTGGCTGGACTTTATAATTAGAATTAGTTTTAAGATTTGAATAATTATTGTTAGTTCACGTACAAATAAGTGAAGATTCAATAAATAATATAACGTGAAAAAAAATAATAACAATAAATTCAGTTAATATATGTATATAGGAATATAATTAATTGTATATACATATATACTTAAGTTATTTATTTATTTATTTTATTTATATATTTTATTTAATGATTTCCTGCACAACAAGACTAAGTCTTATAATTACAGTACAGGATTTTAGTAGTGTGCAAACATGTTTAGCCAAATTAAATTGAATAAAATTGTAACTAATATATAAAAATTAATATGAATAACATAAGAATTTATAAAATTGTGACATTAATAAAATATAACATAGAATATTTAAAAAAAAAGTTTTAAATTAAAAATAATTAAAAATTACAAAAAAAAGAAATATGTATATATATGTAAATGAAATTTCACCAGGAGTAGGAATAAATAATGATATAAAAAATTATATAAATTAAAGTTATTAAAAATTAGGACACAAAAAAATAATTATGATATAAATAACTATAAAAGAAAAACTACCAGGAGTATTTAACTAAAATAATTAAAAAGACTTTTTTTAAAACTCATTGCGTTGCTGTTTATTTGTTGGCTATGTTGAAGAGCATTCCAAAGACGAGTAGCATTTACAAAGAACTGCCATTCAGAAACGAGACATCGGAATTTGGGAATTATGACATTTTTGCCTCTTGACGATCTAGCAAAGCGTATATTTTGAAAAAGGTACTTCGGTTTTTGAGAGTATATAATTTTTCAAAAAAAATTAAAGTTCTAATCTTTAACAAGTTTTCAAACGAAACTCCATAGAGAGTCTTCGAATAGGACGATACTTGATCTCGCTTTTTAAGTCCGTAAACATATCGTATAATATTATTATATAAAACTTGAAGTTTTTTCTTACTTATGGAGTCACAATAAGAAAACAATTCACAACCGTAAGTAAGACTAGGAATCAAATAAGCTTTCGCGAGTAGCATTCTTACTTTTAACGGCGTAAAGTACTGCACAGACCACAACGTTCTTAATTTGACATATATTTGCACAACCAGAGTATTGATATGATTTGACCAAGTTAAGTTATTGTTAAACACTATTCCCAAATTTTTTGCCGTTCGTACAATATCAATTTTCTCGTTGTTTATAATGATGTCATCTTGAATGATTGGGTTTAACGTTTTTTTGTGAATTACGATACATTTGGATTTTCTTGGATTTAAACACAGGCCGTTTGCTGATGCCCAACAAGATATGTTGTTTAAATCATGATTGAGTTTATTAACGTTTTCTCTGATAGATTGAACTGGACTACTTAAATACAATTGTACATCGTCTGCATACATGTGAATCTTGCAGTGAGATAAATGTTGTGGCAAATCATTAGCATAAATAGAAAAAAGTAGTGGCCCCAGAACAGATCCCTGAGGTACGCCTCTTGTTAGTGTAAGGGGATTGGACTCAATGCCGTTTAAACATACCGACTGAATGCGGTCAGTGAGGTAAGATGATATAAGTTGTGATGATGTTGATGAAAATTTAAAATGTGACCTTAGCTTAGTACATAATATTTGATGGTTAACTGTGTCACAAGCCTTGGAGTGATCGAGTAGCAACAAGAAGTTAATCTTACCATCATCTAGTTCACGCCTTATACTCTCCGATACGTCAATTAAAGCAGTTACACAGCTGTGATTAGGTCGGAAACCTGACTGTCGGTCAGACATTAGGTGATTTTCATAACACAAATTTTTTCTCAAATTCGTTTGGCATATGATTTTAGAACATTTTCGTGACCTCTTAATACTTCAATAGTTGCGATCTGGCTATTTTTGGACAATCTCACTTATATTTGATTTATCATTATTTTCTATCTCAATTAATAACCTCTCCCTGAATCGGAAAAACTAGCTGCCAAGTCTGAGTATATATTGCATGATAATTCCAAATATATTTCGGTAACCATCCGTGAGCTAATCCGATTTGGAAAAGCTTCAAACTTTTCCGATATTTTTATACTAATATCATGAAAATTAAAATTACTTCGTCGTTTTTTTTAATTATCAAAACATTATTAAAAAGTATTAATTAATCTAATCTATACTAATATAATAAAGAGGTAATTTGTGTTTGATCTGGTCTTCCTGAAATGTCCACAGAGTCTTACTGCATATATGGGAAGTGCTATACGCTATACATTTTTTTTTTGCACCTTTCATACAAAGTGAATTTTTAATGTCATATGTAGATATTGAGTAAAACGATAGAGATAACTTTGCAAATTTGTGTGATGTCATCTTTTATTTATGTTAGAAGCCATGCCGAAAATGGTCTTCCCATACTAACGAATTGCTCAATATGATATATCTCGTGTACTATGACAGACACAGATTTGCAAATCATCATCAATTATTAACCAGACTAGTCAGACCAAAAATGGGAGCAATCGGAGCAGTGGGCGTAGTGCCGCACACACAAAGTAGATATTTAATATCATATAACTGATGTACTATAAAAGGGAAAGTTTCGACATGCTGCAAGAGTCCATCAGATATTAATGTGAGTAGTCTGATAAAAATTGGGTGCTATAGGATTAGTGGGCGTGACATCTCCTTTACTAAAAAGGACATTAATTACCAATGTGAGTCGTAGAAAATATGCACGGAATCGCCATATTCCAAAATCGCCAAAACAGAAAATAGTGAAAAACAAAAATCGTCAAAAATCAAAAATCTTCAAAATCCAAAAACGGGGAAATCAAAAATCGGCAACATCAAAAATAGCTTAAATAAAAAAAATTACCAAATGATATTCTAAATTCAAGGCCATCGTTAAGTGTTACCGGAATTAAGTTTGAAAATCCATATATTTCTCATGGGCAGCTATTTGTATCTTACTCAAGAGTAGGAACGCCGAAAAATTTGAAAGTTTGTACATCGAATGAAAAAACAAAAAATATTGTATATCAGAAAGCATTAAAAAAAATATATATATAAAATAAATTAGTTAAAATGTTTTAATTGTACAATACAAATTTTGAAGGAAAAATTGATTATGAAAACATACATGTTAATAAGTCTGAGAAAGTCGTAGCGCAACACGACAGGGCACTCTAGTTTCTGATAAAACAATGGCTATATATTTGTTAGGTAGGACAGTCATTATTAAATTACTAAATCATCACTGATTAAATACGGTTCTTCACAAGTAATTATATTTCCATATATTACCTAAAAAAACTTTAATTTTGTCATGTGCGGAATACAACTCAATTTGAATCGCTTAAATATTTGATCCCGCATTTTTAGGATACGAAAATTTGTTTTCTTTTCCATAAAATTTAAATTTAAATTGCGAGATTAAAATTGCTGACATATCGCACCTTAAATACAAAAGAGTCACAGCTCAAAATTTTCCAAAATTGACTTTTTTCCATAAATTAATTCACAGTACACATTTCTATCTACTGCAAAAATTTATTTATCATAACTATCTTCATTAACAGGAAAAACGCTGTTATATCTGGGGCAGAATTTGAGGTAATATCACTAGTCTAATGAAAAAAATTCAGTCAGAGAGTCATAACTCAAAATTATATTTTATTTCCACAAATACAACATAAATTAAAAAAAAATTATAGCAAAACTACATTTTTTTAAAATAATACAATCATTTTTACATAAACAGTTTTTTGCCTCTCCTGAATAGTTTAAAATTTTGAGTTGTGACTGTTTTATATTTAAGGAGCGATATATGAAAAGGCATTGCCGTTATTATAATCAAAGCTAAATCTGTTTATTAAATTCTCTGTTTTTCTTTTCAAATTGGTTCTTATATACTATTTATGAGAAGTTCTATACTTATGCTCTATAATAAACTCTTAAATTGACTCAATATCTTAAAAACTACTCAGTGCGCTTGCTTGCAATGACTGGCCACTTCATTTGCATAGTGTGTATATTTGTTTGTACATATATTTGTCTAGGGTTTCCTATGCCAGTGACATGGAGCAATGTCTAGTTAATTCACCAGAATTAGAGATATGAAAAAGTGGGTCATTTCTACCATGCTCGTAGAACACATAATGGAATTTGAAGACACATCCATAAAACACTGTAACACTGCATCTACCCAAATATAATCGTAAATTATAGATGCCAAAAAAAAAATGTTATCAGAAGTTTTTACTTTGACTTCTGCTCAATCAACTTAAACTTTTATTTTACTTAAGAGTTATAGAACAATAAAGCTATATTCTATTATTAGTCCATATTTGAATCTTTAGGTATTTTTAGTAATACCGATGACCAGTTATAAAACAGATTTTTGTTGACCTTCAATTTAACCAAAATATATATTTTCGATATATTTTATGGTTACTTTACTGTACGTACTATGAATTCATACTTTATGATTTTGTCACGGCCAATTAAAATGTGGTGCATGTTGCTCTGAATGGGTGTACGTACTTCTCTCTTTTGATAACCCCATGTTAAATTCAGGGCCTATGGGTTCCACTAGGAGACCGACAATATATGTTTTGACCCCTATACAATGAAAGAAAAAAAAAATACAAAAGTTCTTTTCGAACCTCTAGAGCATCAAATGAAGTTATTAAGTTGAAATAGTCATCACATTTCTTGGATTATTCCAATTTATATTCAATGTACCCAGATTATTTTTACGAACCTAGATCATCGTTGATCTTAAACAAGTTTTTATGTTAATTGACAACTTTAAGAAATATTCTGAGCGTTTTATCAATATTGGGTCCATACAGTTTTTAATCAATGATTCCAATCGTTGTCAAAATAAACTTCTGCCGTAATTCCTTTTTTATTTATTTTATATCTTCAATAAGTCTGCGCATAATATCTTATTCTGTTATCAATGTTGATTTCCGCGCTTGAAAAATTAGATTTTAAACCTTAAGAAGAAAGGATTTAATTTATATACAGTATTTGGAAGGAAGGAAACATCAGATATTAAAAATGTACAATTTCAGTGAAATAATTAAATCATATAATTAAGAATTAAGAATAAGAATAAAGATTATATTTCTAAAAATCAAACTCATCTGTATTCTATATTGTTGATCACTAAATGTTCAAACTTTAAACCTATAACATTTATATGACGATTTATTTGTGACGATGTTTCCGGAACTTTAAATGATTTGATTGGGGTTTTC
Organism: Cordilura impudica; assembly: GCA_963682025.1. NCBI lineage: Eukaryota > Metazoa > Arthropoda > Insecta > Diptera > Scathophagidae > Cordilura > Cordilura impudica. Next base: position 151,976,547 of record OY821519.1, on the reverse strand, counting down.
CTTAAATCTTGAATACTTTTCTAAAAAAAAAGAATCTGGGAATAACTTTTGATGTGTTGGCATTAAATGTCAATTACTTGTCAATTTAAAATTTGAGTTCTTTAAAATGAAAATAATAAACAAATGTATTTGATAGATAAACTTTGGACGATGACTTTCCACTCATTTAATATTGTTGACTAAATTGCTAATATTTCAAAGAACCTTAAACCCTTTACACCTATTATATGAAATAACAATGAAGGATTGGCGAAAAAGTTAGGGAAGTCTCCACTTAACTGTGATGCAGAGATATCCACATATTGCTAACGCACAAAGATGAGGGTGATTATGACGATGACTATGACGATGGCGATGATTTGTTGTTGTGAATTTGAATGGCTGCTTGACAAGGCGTTGCTGGACGTCACCTTAATCGAAGTGGATTATGATTATGGTCATTGGTATTGGTAAAGGATCGGACATAGGATTATGCATTTGTTTAAGTTATTTGGTATTGACATCATAATTCAGTTTTTTTGACAGTCTAAAATAAAAGGATATGGGGGAGTTTTTTCGTTCTACATTTAATTCTTTTTATACATATCATTGCATAATGATAATATTGAAGAATAAGATGGTTCTGTTGCTACAAAGAATCAATAAGGCGACGTCCTCATTCCTCTGGACGAGGACATCTTGTATGAAAAATACGACATACGGCAAATATTACACAATACACAACACATTAGAATTGTCCAAATATACAAATTAAAAATAATATATCATATACAAAATATACTCAAGGGAAATTATAATTTTTACAAACTTACTCCGTTGACATACAGAAAATTGTGGGAAGACAAAATATAAACATCAGCACATTTGCTGTTGGAGGAAATTTTTGTCAGGTGTAGCCCTGTGTAAATTAAAATATAGTTGATTTAACTGAAAACGTAATATTCCAAGGTTTATATATTATTAAATTACAGTGTGGACTCGGTAAAAAGTTTACCTTGTGATAAATAAAAGTGTCCTTTTTCTTTCCATAAGTTATTAATTATTTACCTGCCCTTTTTTTATTATCATGAAATTTCCATGCAAAGTAGTTTTTACACATGTAGAAATCGTTAAACAAGAGACCATATGTAGTTAAACTACGTACTCAATTTTTGTTCATCATCACAGGTTCCTTCTTAAAAGGACTTTAATATATTAAACGACACAAAAAAAAATTTTTTTTTTACGAATGATGTATGATGCCAATATTGCCATCAAATTAAAGGTGAACGTGAATATCTTGTACTGATCATCTGTATTTAGGCATATTGTCAGCAACATGGCATACATTTTTTGCTATAAATAGATTTTAAATCGTATCGAATTCTTGGTGAAACCACTACTACGGTAATCACTGAAATTCTTCAAATTATTATAGCAAAAATGCTTTAAAAAATACAAGCTAGCATAACCAAAGGGTGTACAAAGGGTATTTTTGAAAAGACATAATAATCGTCCGCAATCCACATAAACCAAATTTAATCCAGATATTATCTGATAATCAGTATTTATTAGAGACTTTTGTCCCTGTGAGTACGAGTTAGCACCATACGAGTTTTTTTCTTTAAATATGCATACTTTTTTGAGAAATTTACTCGGAAATACTTCTTTTTAATTAAAATAAATATTCTATTTAAAAAAAAAAAAAAGGAAATTGGCTTAAATCCAATAAAAAATTATGTACATAAAAATATTAAAATGATACAAGAACAAGCTGTGGAAAATGTTAAGAAAAAAAAAAACAAAAAAAAACTGGAAAATAAAACAATTACTCAGAGTTTATTTATTAGGATGATGAAATTTGATGAATAATAAATCAATTATTACAGTAAATCTCGGATATTATGAAGTAGATTTAATTCCAATTATCAATGTAATTAATCTATCAAGATTAATTTATAAATTTTATTAAAAATTGTTAAGTAGAGCCAGTGCCATGCAAAATTTTATTGAGAAAATTAACTTTTTTTGTTACTTTAATACCCACTGAAGGATAGGGCGCCTTTAACCTTTCTAACATTCGTTAGAAATTTAGTTTTAATCGTGTAGGTTGTGGACTCCGTTCCTAAGTTCCCAAATGTACTGAATTTGCAGCTAATATTTAAGTGGAGCCAATGTCTAGCCATGCATATCCATTCAATGTTCACAGATACTGTAATACTCTCTTTTACAGACTTGGTTTTTGCGATAGAATTTCGAAAAAGGTCAGTCCATAGAGGCTCGTTAATGATAACAGGAGACACCAAGTACTAACTGGACAGTGGGTGAGGTTGATACTTGAAAAGGACTCGCTATGTCTACAAAAGCTTCACTTTCCCATTAGACTCCCATATGAATAAAACCAGGGCTGTGGAATCGGAGTCGGAGTCGTGGTGTTTGTACCGCTACAAAAACTCGTGATTCCGACTCCAAAATTTTTCGTTATTCCACGTGCATGAAAAAACTAAGAAATTTCTAAAATATTTGCAAAAAAAAAAAATTCATCGAAATTGGCGACATATAGCTAAGTAGATTTTAATTTATTTTATGAGAGTAAGTTCATCCAAATCTTAAACTATATGATATAAAAGTTTTTCATAAATTAAGTTATTTTGGAATTTCATTTATTAGGGCCTAAATTGCATTAGCGGACTTATACTCGGCCATTGATTAAGTTGAAAATAGATGTTTGGGTTTTTTTAAGGTTTGTGGTTAATCGAATTTGAACAATATTCAGCATTAAATTGATTTGTTTGTGTTATAAAATATTATAGTTCGTATCATATATTATAGGTCTGGTGAAAACTGAAAGTCAAAGTGGAGATTAAGTTTCATGTGAATAGCTATTAGAATGCAAATAATTAATTTGAACTCCAAATATTTAATACTAGATTGCTCTGTCGTGCTGCGCTACGACTTTCCGCGACTTATTAACATGTATGTTTTCATAATCAATTTTTCCTTCAAAGTTTGTATTGTATAATTAAAACATTTTAATTAATTTATTTTATATATATATATTTTTTTTAATGCTTTCTGATATATAATATTTTTTGTTTTTTCATTCGATGTACAAACTTTCAAATTTTTCGGCATTCCTACTCTTGAGTAAGATACAAATAGCTGCCCATGAGAAAAATATGGATTTTCAAACTTAATTCCGGTAACACTTAACGATGGCCTTGAATTTAGAATATCATTTGGTAATTTTTTTATTATAGTTATTTTTGATGTTGCCGATTTTTGATTTCTCCGTTTTTTGATTTTGAAGATTTTTGATTTTTGACGATTTTTGTTTTTCACTATTTTCTGTTTTGGCGATTTTGGAATTTTTGGAATTCCGTCCATATTTTCCACGACTCACATTGGTAATTAATGTACTTTTTAGTAAAGGAGGTGCCACGCCCACTTATCCTATACCACGCAATTTTTATCAGACTACTCACATTAATATCTCATGGACTCTTGCAGCATGTCGAAACTTTCCCTATTGTAATACACCAGTTATATGATATTAAATATTTACTTTGTATGTGCATTGTTACGCCCACTGCTCCGATTCCGCCTATTTTTGGTCTGATTTCTCTCGTTAATAATAAGACACATTTGCGAAGCTGTGTCTGTCATAGTACTCGAGATATATCATATTGAGTAATTACTTTTTATGGGAGGAGCCAAGCACACTTTTCAGATCTCGACCATTTTCGGCATGGCTACAAACAGAAATAATAGGAGACATCACACAATTACACATCGTTGTACTCAATATCTATGATATTAAAAATTCATTTTGTATGAAAGGTGCCACGCCCACTAAAAATATCGAAAAATTTATAGGCTATAGCACTTCCCACATATGCAGTAAGACTCTGTGAACATTACATGAAGATCAGATCAGTATTTACGGAGATTACCTCGTACTAACAAACAAACAAGCAAACATATAAACAAACAAAGAAGCACACTTACCTCTTTATTATATAACTAGATGTAACCCGGTGTGCTTCGCTACACCCTCCCCCTCACTCCCTTCCGAATCGTTATGAAAGGGCTCACGCAAAGTCCCAAGGCTCTAACTAATACAGTTATTCAGATATATCACATTTAATATTAAGTTTGTGTGGGGGTACCACGCGCATTTGTCTAATCCCGCCCATTTTTTTTGTCTGACTACTCACGTTAATAATAGATGGCCTGAGACAAATTTGCAAAGCTTTCTCTATCATAGTATTTAATATATATGATATTAAAAATTTACTTTGTATGGGAGGTGCCACGCCCACTAAAAATAGTTAAAAAAATTAAAGCCTGTAGCACTCCCATATCCGCAGTAAGACTGTGTGAAAATTTCAGGAAGATCAGATGAGTAGTTACGGGGATTACCTCCTACAAACAAACAAACAAACAAACAAATATTACCTCTTTATTATGTTAGTATAGAGTATTAGTATAGATTTTTTTATTTCAATGCCTGCTGATGCTGATATACAATGTTTTTTGTTTTTTCATTTGGCAATTTTTCTTTTTAGCGAATTTTGATTTTGCCCATTTTTGATTTTGAAGATTTTTGTTTTTTGGACGATTTTTATTTTTCGCGATTTTTGGGTTTGGCGATTTTTGATTTTGGCGATATATTGAGCTTGTCAAAAGACTGTCGCTTTCGTAGTGCTTCATATTTTTTACATAGGAGGTGCCACGCCCACTAATCCCATCCTGCCCAATTTTTATTGGACTACTCACACTAATATATGATGGACTCATGCAAAATGTTGAGTCTTTCCCTTTTATAGTACACCAGTTATATGATATTAGATATCTACTTTGCATGGGCGGTGCTAGGCCCACTGCTCCGATCACGCCCATTTTTTTGTTCGACTAATCACACAAAGAACCTATGGGCTCACGCAAAGCCACAAAGCTCTATCTTTTACAGTACTCCAGATATATGACATTAAGTAGTTACTTTGCATGGGGAGTGCTACGCCCATTGGTGTGAACCCGCCAATTTTTTGTTTGACTACTCATACTAAGATCTGATAGGCTCGTGCAAAGTGTCAAAGCTTCCTTTTTTAGCACACCAGTTATATGATATCATATATTTACTTTGTATCGGCGGTGCCACGCCCACTGCTCCGGTCACGCCCATTTTTTGTCTAACTAATCAAATGAATAAATTATGGGCTTACACAAGTCCGAAGACTCTCACCATTACAGTACTCCAGACATATGGCATTTTATATTTACTTTGTATGGGAGGTACCACGCCCACTTATCCGATCCCGCCCATTTCCATCGTAGCTACTAATATTAACAATAGGTGACCTCACACAAATTTGCAAAGCTCTCCCTATCATAATACTCAATATATGTATGTGATATTAAAAATTTACTTTGTGTGGGAGGTGCCACGCCCACCAAAAATATTTAAAAAATTATAGCCTATAGCACTTCCCATATCCGCAGTAAGACTCTGTGAAAATTTCAGGAAGATCAGATGGGTAGTTACGGAGATTACCTCCTACAAACAAACAAACAAACAAACAAACACACATTACCTCTTTATTATATTAGTATAGATAAGAAAACTATATTATACTTTTGGGCTTTAACGTTTTTTTGGTAGAATAATTATAATCGTATAACAGTATTCAACTACTTTCACCATTTCCAATTCTCTGTAAGTCCACTTTTCATTTTTGGCTCACCTTCTGCCATTTCTAAAAACCATTATCATAGATTTCAATAAATTTACTTCCAGATTCCATATACAGCAATACTCTTCTAAATTGATGATCATGTCTTGTAAAATCTTCACTTCGTCTGCATATAATAACAATCTTCTGTTCACATTATCTATCTCCTACCAGTTCTTCAAGTACAACGAAAACAGGAGTTGAGACAGCAGCCTTGTTTGACCCCTGATACAGTTTAAAATTTTTCTGATAGCTCTATACCATTCCATACTGTAAAGTTTGTGTTTTTATACACATTTTCAATATAATTTACCATTTTTGTGGACACACCAATTGAATTTAATTTAAATATTAAAGAATTTCTAGCTACTTTATAGTTGCTTTAAAATCTACGGAAAAAAGAGTAGACTTTTGTCTTTTCATTAAATTTGTATTTTACTATTGTTGTTAAATTATATATGTTGTCTGCTGTAGAATAATTTTTCTTAAATCCGGCTTGATGTTCAGAAAGTATTTTGTGTTGGTCTACCCATTTATACAATCTTTCTGCTATTACACAAATTAAAATTTTTGCAATACAATTCATAAAGGATATTCCACTATAATTTCCTGGCAAATTTATGTCTCCTTGTTTAAAGAATGGAAATACTACGCTAGTTACAAACAAGCCATCCAATTGTAATTGTCTGTGAGTTCAATTATTAGTTGATTCGGAGCATTTTTAAAAAATTCGTAAGGGATTCTATCCTGCCTTTAAGTAGTTACTTTTGATTTCATGGTTCATATTCAATCTGTAATCTTCTAATAAATCAAATACGTTTTTCTAGCTTTATAATATTTTCAGTCAAACTACTTGTTTTTGGCAGTGAATACTTGATCCTTATCATTCTGTTTTGTGGATTTACATATGACAATTAATATATCTTCAAGCTTAAATAAATCCTTTTGTTCCTTAATTTTTCTTAAATTTTTTATGACATATGTTTTTTAAGTTGATTATTCCAATGAAGTTTTGGCAGCAGTAGGTTTTTACTACGACAAATATTTACATTTACCTTTAGCTCACAGATGTTATTTACAGACTCGTGAGCTCCACTTATACATGTAAAATTGCCATCCTCTTTACCTCTGGTTACGCCATTTTAGACTACTAAGCCGTAGTCTCCACAAAACTAGAAACTTTTTTCCTTTCACATTTTCTAATACCCGAAGATGCATGAGACGAACTCATACAACTCTCACTTATTTCTTTTTGAAGTTTGCCAATTCTTACATTTAGATCGCCAATGACCATCGCATTTGTAGGACTATCTTCAATAAAAACATTCTCAACCATATAAAAATCCCACAATGATCCTCTAATATATAATGGGAATATTAAAATCTCCGACCTGCATACATTTCGTTTTGATGCGTGAATTTACATTTAATTTGTGTCGAATTGATGTTTTTGCTAAAACCATAAATGCAACCTCCAATTGCTCTTCCAAAAAGTTTTTAGATTTTTGAAATATTTGTCGAACTGTTTAGTTTTTTCATCGGTTACGTGAGTTTCAATTATGATAACAATATCAAAAGAGTTGGTGTAATTAAAGAAATCATTAAATAATATTTCCTAATTTAAGAATGTTATTCGGTTACATTTTCTACATAACCAATGCTTTGATCAATATTTAAATTAATGTTAATGTTAATTTGTTGTAGTTTTTGTCAATAATTTTTTATGTACTATTATGTACTGGCCTGGTGTAATTTTTTTTGTAGATTCAATTTCAACTCTTGAATTAACTTTGAGATTCTTTTTGAATAAATTTACTACAGCTTTGCCGACTTTTCCGGGTAAATACCCTTTATAATAACACATTTTTTCTTTATATTATCTTCCCGCAATAGCATTCTTCGATTTGTATGTTCTTTGGCTTCATCCAATGTTTTAATTTTTTCTTTAAGCATTTCAGTTTACGATGAAAGTACATCCACTTTTCGTATACATCGTCGACATACATAGACACACAGACGAGCGGATTGAAGGACAGATGGACATCGCTAAATCGACTCAGAAAGTGATTAAGTCCCTTATTGCCCAAAGCTCTCGAAACGTATTCGATACATTGAAATCAATATAATACTGTTTGTCTTGTTCGTCAATGGCATTTATAACAGTGAAACTGTAGAGTTTTCCGTTAACTGAAAAGCCACATTTTACTATTTCTACTGATCCCTCTCGTCAGACACTTAACAACAAACTTTGCAACCACTACTATCTAATAACTCTTTACCCCAAAATCAAGTTTCTCCAATTACTTTAAATGCTAAATTTTCTGATTTTATGAACCTGTTACGCTTAAGTTTATTTCGCCTAAAAAGAAAATATTTGCTGCTCGTTTTGTATCTGAAATCACGACTGACGCTGTAGCTCATTATATAAAACAGAATATTGGATATGACATTGATGTCATGGCTTTAAAATTTTAATATTCTGAACATAGGATTAAATCATCTTTTAAAATTATAGTTCCTGAGGAAAATTTTTACACTATAATTAATTCTGATTTTTGGTCACCAAGAGGAATAGTTCATGAACATATATATATATGGAATAATTCCCGCTCTGACATTGTCTACTTACCAGCTCAAAACAATGTTTAAAAAAATTAATACACTTTTCGACAGATAATACAATAAATATAGTGTATCAAAAGGTTCGTGGACTTAATACAAAATTAACGTCTTTTTATGCAAACAGCTTTGATTTCACCTACCCCATTATTGCCTTTATTGAAACCCGGCAGAATGATAAAAAATTCATAATGCTAAAATATTATGTCCAATATATTATTTCTGCAATTAGTTCTATGGAACAATTTAAACCATCCGAACTTGGATAAAGGATCATATTGCTCTACTGAATATACTCAAATCGAATGTGTGTAGCTCCAATAATGTTATGCATTGAACAATTTGTATCGTTATTGATACTTGATTTGTTCCACACACAATGTATGTATTATTATCAATATTTCACTTGTATGCAGTGTTGGTTAGTGAGTTACTCTACAGCAGTGAAGGCCGTACCAAACACGCTGGTGCTCGGCTCCTTATATGTATACAGCCGAACGAAAACAAAAATACTCATCAAAGAGTAAAACTAAACAACAATTTCATTCAGTCTTATGAAAGCTTTTGAACAAAGCAGGTCTAATGCGCATTGCCTTTTCAAATTCAAATATATTTTTTTTAATAGGTACACAGAGAATATTTGTTTAAAAGAAACCAAAAATGTTGAGAAAATTTTGAAGACTTGATAAACTAAATTACGCAAAGCATTCCTACAAATTACCTACGTCGCCTCCATTTGACAACATTATAGCTGTCTTTTATGCATTTTTTTTTTTAAATTTTAAAAAATATCCAGTTACTGCAGGCTGTTAAGTTTTTTTTAGTTTTTGGTAACATATCAGTTATTATCCTTCTTATCTTTTTAAGTTTTGCTATTCTTTTTTTCTGTTTTTTAAAGAAATTAATAATTTTTTATTACTTATTTGATTTAATAAACTTCAAACTAATGGATAAAAGAGAATGTTCTTCACATTTTTTTTTTACATTTTCAGAATGTAAGATTTAAAATCTTAAAACAACAAAATATATTTAAAATTTTACCATATTCTTCGTGAGCTCAACTATTTTCCCTTTTAGTCATTCATAAACACATTCATACAAAATCTACACAAACCCATTTAATATTGGCGTTGTGTTACGTCCATGGATTTCGATCAGTGTAGTACAACTAACACATGCTCATAAACACTATTACTAACTCAATTCTCTCGATGGCCACCACTGCTCTACAGTATACTACAGAGAATTTAACTTTCCATATATATTGTTGAGTAAGCCTTTGGAACTTAGTTATTTAATTCCGACTGTATCAAATGAATTTATTCAATCACTGCTTTACAGGTCTCTTCCAAGTTAACCATGTCCACAATGCTTGTGGGAGACGTTTGGAACTTTTGTTAATCAACCGATGGATATATACGTTTGAAACTCACTTCCTATTATGTATCCTGAAGATTATGAACATCCTACAATATATGGTGAAATTTATTCCTCTTCAAATAAATTATCACTCCTTTAAAAAGAAACAAATATTATTTTCAAAAAGTCTGTTGCTTTCTGGTAATAATTTAGATAATATTATTTCTAATTTTTACTTCATCTCTCTCTTCTCTCTCTTCTATTCAAAAATAACTATTCGCGATAATAATGGCCCAAAATGGAATAACAAATTTTTAACCAATGCTAAAAATAGAAAAACAATTTTTACAAGAAATATAAAAGGTGTGGCTCCTCAGCTAATTTTACATATTACTCTATCGTACGCTCCGAATGCAACATCACTAATAAATTAGCATATGATAACTATATAGCCCACATGACATCAAAAAAACCTAACCCTGAAGCGTTATATAAACTTATTAATTCTAAACGTCATGCTTCTGATTATCCAAAATATCTTAAATTTGGATCCTGTATTATTGTTGATGTGCAATATGTTCGCGTACTTCTTTGCTACAATTTATTCCAAAAATACAAACAGTAATATTCCGTATCCCTTTAATCTATCGTATTCATCAGGTATTCATTTCTCATTTATCAGCAAACCCATTTTATTGAACTTAGAATAACTAAAATCTTCATTATTGTGTTATTTGGCTAATATCCTTTTGTTTGTTTTATTTGAAAATAAGCTAATACGGCCTAAGATTTTTAATGTAAATAAAACTGCATTTAAATTACATTTCTTTCCGACGTTTCGTCAATTCTTTGTTGACTTTTTCAAGGAAATTCTATTTAATATAAAAAAAAAACATCACGTTAAAACAATTTAAAATACACTATATATATGACAATAACTTACAGTAACATGAGTATTATTTATCACATTTAAAAATTAATTTAATTTACATCCAACATAAACAATAAAAATTACATTGAACATATATTAATAACAAGTACTCAGCTTAAAATAATATCACAGTAAAGTTATTGTATTGCAACCCTGTAACTAGCATTAATTTTGTCAGTATCCTCTTTTAAATTCATCGTATATTCCTTTTTCTGTTGGATTCGTAAACTTTCTATGGTGTACCTTTTCTTTTCAATGGGTTCTCTATCTAATATTTTTACTTTTTTAAAGTCAGCTGTATGACCTGTCTCCAATACGTGTTGCGCCAAAGCTGTTGCGAGTTTTTGTTTGGCAATGTCGTTTTTGTGTTCTCCCATTCTCGTCTCTAGCGTGCGTTTGGTTGTACCAATATAAATTAAATCACAGCTGTGGTCGGTATCCCCTTTACATCTGATTTCGTACACTATATTATTTTGTTGTTGTTTATCGATGGGTGCTTTAGTGTTTGAGAAAATTGTACTAAGTGTTGTGTTTGGTTTGTATGCGTAGTTGATATTTTTGTTTTCTATTGTGTTTCTTATATTCTTTGAGTCAGTCAAGCCAGGAACATACCATACACTGTAAAATTGTTTATCTTGTGTGTCGTTTTTATTTTCAATATTATTGTTTTTTATTTTGTTTTGGGTTTCATTTATCAATGAATAAATTAGTCGTTTAGGAAAACTGTTTTCCTTTAATGTTTTTGTGATTTTGTAGATGTTTGTATTGTGAAATTGTTGATCGCTGATGCTTAAAACTCTGCGTATAAAGTTTTTTGCTGTATTTATTATTTGGCTTCTAGGTTGTGTTGAATTAAAATTCATAATTCTACCAGATGCAGTATCTTTCGTGTACCAATCAAATATTATTCGGTAATCTTGTCTATATAATTTTGTGTCCAAGAATGGGATTGCCTTTTCGTTTTCAATTTCCATCGTGAATTGTATTTTCGGGTGATGTTTGTTAAAAGTTCTCAGTATTTCATCCTTGTCGTCAGTATTCACAATAGCCAATATGTCATCTACATACTTGGTTATGTATTTAAGGCGTATATTTTTTGTTTCTAATTCTTTAAGAGCTTCGTCCAGTAGGTTATCTAATACTATATCCGCTATAGTTGGAGAAAGTGGGTTGCCCATTGGCATTCCAAAGATTTGGTTATAAATTTTCTCATTGTAAGCAAAATAATTATTATCACTTAGGCAAAACCGAAGTATTTTAAGAAACGTAGATTTGGGTATTTTCGTGTGATCTTTTATGACGTTCCATTTTCCCATTATAATTTTTATGGCCGCATGAATAGGGATGTTCGTAAAAAGAGATATGACATCAAGTGAAACCAATATATCCGTTTTATCTAGTTTTATATCTTTTAATTGTTTTTTCAGGTTTATTGTGTTTTTTATGTTGTAATCGTCAGAAGTAATATTCTTCAAAATTTGTCCTATATGTTTGGACAATCTATAGCACGGGACTTGTACCGATGAAACTATGGGCCTAAGTGGAATACCCTGTTTATGAATTTTAGGCAATCCGTATATACGTGGGGCAGTAGCTGCTGGGCAAAGGAGCTGTTTCTTTTGCCATGTGTCAATGTATTTGTTTTTGTGTAATTCCAAAACTATGTTGTTGTTTTCTTTCTGAAGTTTTATGGTAGGGTTCGTCCTCAGTATGCGGTAAGTATTTTTATCCTCCAATAATTCTTCCATTTTGTTTCTATATACGTTTTTATATATTGCCACCGTTTTATTTCCCTTATCTGCCTGAATAACTATAATGTCCTCATTTTTCCTCAAAAATTCTTTTGCCCTTTTGTAAATGTTAAGTATAAATTTTTCTTTAGGTGTATTATTCAGCTTCCTTTTAAATCTAGTGACATTATTTGCCAATTTCGTCCTTGCAATTTCCTTTGCTTTATCCTCGTTTTCGTCCATTGCTTGGATACCCTGTTCTACGTCGGCGATTATGTGTAACGGTGAAAAATTATGTTTATCTACCGGTAGTGCGAATTTTTTGCCTAATGATAGAATCCATTTAACTTCCATCGGAATGTCTACTTCGGTTTCATTTACAAACCAATTGTTATTAAAGTTAAGACCAAATATTTCAAACTGCTTTTCTTTGAGTGTATCTAATTTTCTGTTTTGTTTCTCACTCATGTTTTTAGTTATATGTTTTGTACGGTTTGTTTGTCTGTTCATAAAAGCTGTGAAGTCTTCTTCTATTAGCATTTTTTCAATTCCAGTTTTTAAATTATAAATTCTTCGCCTAATAAGTGTAATGTTAGTGTTGGTTTGTGATATTTCGAGGTTTAGAATTTTTTTGTGAAAATTGTATTCAACTTTTCTGAGTTGGTTCTTTATTGTTGTACATTCAAAAAGTTGTGTTACCTGTGCAGTGGTATTTTTCGTGTGGTTTGGTATAATACCATAGTTTCTACATGATAATATAAATTTTAACCTGCCCTCTTGTTGTTTTAGTCTCTTCAATTCGTTACAGTATTCTTTTAATGTTCTGCATGTCTCATTATCATATTTTAATGCTATATGTTTAAAATATCCCTTCATTGTGGTGTTTTTGTTGACTTACAAGTGCAAAGTGCAATTAACGTTGTTGTTGTTGATGTTGAATAAGTTAAATATTGTTGCTTCGGCAAGCTCTCCGATAATATTTATTATTGTGTTATTTGGCTAATATCCTTTTGTTTGTTTTATTTGAAAATAAGCTAATACGGCCTAAGATTTTTAATGTAAATAAAACTGCATTTAAATTACATTTCTTTCCGACGTTTCGTCAATTCTTTGTTGACTTTTTCAAGGAAATTCTATTTAATATAAAAAAAACATCACGTTAAAACAATTTAAAATACACTATATATATGACAATAACTTACAGTAACATGAGTATTATTTATCACATTTAAAAATTAATTTAATTTACATCCAACATAAACAATAAAAATTACATTGAACATATATTAATAACAAGTACTCAGCTTAAAATAATATCACAGTAAAGTTATTGTATTGCAACCCTGTAACTAGCATTAATTTTGTCAGTATCCTCTTTTAAATTCATCGTATATTCCTTTTTCTGTTGGATTCGTAAACTTTCTATGGTGTACCTTTTCTTTTCAATGGGTTCTCTATCTAATATTTTTACTTTTTTAAAGTCAGCTGTATGACCTGTCTCCAATACGTGTTGCGCCAAAGCTGTTGCGAGTTTTTGTTTGGCAATGTCGTTTTTGTGTTCTCCCATTCTCGTCTCTAGCGTGCGTTTGGTTGTACCAATATAAATTAAATCACAGCTGTGGTCGGTATCCCCTTTACATCTGATTTCGTACACTATATTATTTTGTTGTTGTTTATCGATGGGTGCTTTAGTGTTTGAGAAAATTGTACTAAGTGTTGTGTTTGGTTTGTATGCGTAGTTGATATTTTTGTTTTCTATTGTGTTTCTTATATTCTTTGAGTCAGTCAAGCCAGGAACATACCGTACACTGTAAAATTGTTTATCTTGTGTGTCGTTTTTATTTTCAATATTATTGTTTTTTATTTTGTTTTGGGTTTCATTTATCAATGAATAAATTAGTCGTTTAGGAAAACTGTTTTCCTTTAATGTTTTTGTGATTTTGTAGATGTTTGTATTGTGAAATTGTTGATCGCTGATGCTTAAAACTCTGCGTATAAAGTTTTTTGCTGTATTTATTATTTGGCTTCTAGGTTGTGTTGAATTAAAATTCATAATTCTACCAGATGCAGTATCTTTCGTGTACCAATCAAATATTATTCGGTAATCTTGTCTATATAATTTTGTGTCCAAGAATGGGATTGCCTTTTCGTTTTCAATTTCCATCGTGAATTGTATTTTCGGGTGATGTTTGTTAAAAGTTCTCAGTATTTCATCCTTGTCGTCAGTATTCACAATAGCCAATATGTCATCTACATACTTGGTTATGTATTTAAGGCGTATATTTTTTGTTTCTAATTCTTTAAGAGCTTCGTCCAGTAGGTTATCTAATACTATATCCGCTATAGTTGGAGAAAGTGGGTTGCCCATTGGCATTCCAAAGATTTGGTTATAAATTTTCTCATTGTAAGCAAAATAATTATTATCACTTAGGCAAAACCGAAGTATTTTAAGAAACGTAGATTTGGGTATTTTCGTGTGATCTTTTATGACGTTCCATTTTCCCATTATAATTTTTATGGCCGCATGAATAGGGATGTTCGTAAAAAGAGATATGACATCAAGTGAAACCAATATATCCGTTTTATCTAGTTTTATATCTTTTAATTGTTTTTTCAGGTTTATTGTGTTTTTTATGTTGTAATCGTCAGAAGTAATATTCTTCAAAATTTGTCCTATATGTTTGGACAATCTATAGCACGGGACTTGTACCGATGAAACTATGGGCCTAAGTGGAATACCCTGTTTATGAATTTTAGGCAATCCGTATATACGTGGGGCAGTAGCTGCTGGGCAAAGGAGCTGTTTCTTTTGCCATGTGTCAATGTATTTGTTTTTGTGTAATTCCAAAACTATGTTGTTGTTTTCTTTCTGAAGTTTTATGGTAGGGTTCGTCCTCAGTATGCGGTAAGTATTTTTATCCTCCAATAATTCTTCCATTTTGTTTCTATATACGTTTTTATATATTGCCACCGTTTTATTTCCCTTATCTGCCTGAATAACTATAATGTCCTCATTTTTCCTCAAAAATTCTTTTGCCCTTTTGTAAATGTTAAGTATAAATTTTTCTTTAGGTGTATTATTCAGCTTCCTTTTAAATCTAGTGACATTATTTGCCAATTTCGTCCTTGCAATTTCCTTTGCTTTATCCTCGTTTTCGTCCATTGCTTGGATACCCTGTTCTACGTCGGCGATTATGTGTAACGGTGAAAAATTATGTTTATCTACCGGTAGTGCGAATTTTTTGCCTAATGATAGAATCCATTTAACTTCCATCGGAATGTCTACTTCGGTTTCATTTACAAACCAATTGTTATTAAAGTTAAGACCAAATATTTCAAACTGCTTTTCTTTGAGTGTATCTAATTTTCTGTTTTGTTTCTCACTCATGTTTTTAGTTATATGTTTTGTACGGTTTGTTTGTCTGTTCATAAAAGCTGTGAAGTCTTCTTCTATTAGCATTTTTTCAATTCCAGTTTTTAAATTATAAATTCTTCGCCTAATAAGTGTAATGTTAGTGTTGGTTTGTGATATTTCGAGGTTTAGAATTTTTTTGTGAAAATTGTATTCAACTTTTCTGAGTTGGTTCTTTATTGTTGTACATTCAAAAAGTTGTGTTACCTGTGCAGTGGTATTTTTCGTGTGGTTTGGTATAATACCATAGTTTCTACATGATAATATAAATTTTAACCTGCCCTCTTGTTGTTTTAGTCTCTTCAATTCGTTACAGTATTCTTTTAATGTTCTGCATGTCTCATTATCATATTTTAATGCTATATGTTTAAAATATCCCTTCATTGTGGTGTTTTTGTTGACTTACAAGTGCAAAGTGCAATTAACGTTGTTGTTGTTGTTGATTTACTCGCAACAGCTTTGGCGCAACACGTATTGGAGACAGGTCATACAGCTGACTTTAAAAAAGTAAAAATATTAGATAGAGAACCCATTGAAAAGAAAAGGTACACCATAGAAAGTTTACGAATCCAACAGAAAAAGGAATATACGATGAATTTAAAAGAGGATACTGACAAAATTAATGCTAGTTACAGGGTTGCAATACAATAACTTTACTGTGATATTATTTTAAGCTGAGTACTTGTTATTAATATATGTTCAATGTAATTTTTATTGTTTATGTTGGATGTAAATTAAATTAATTTTTAAATGTGATAAATAATACTCATGTTACTGTAAGTTATTGTCATATATATAGTGTATTTTAAATTGTTTTAATGTGATGTTTTTTTTATATTAAATAGAATTTCCTTGAAAAAGTCAACAAAGAATTGACGAAACGTCGGAAAGAAATGTAATTTAAATGCAGTTTTATTTACATTAAAAATCTTCTTTCTGGTCTGGAAGGAATACATAGTTGCCTTCTCAAAAATAGTGGTGAATGTTTGTGCGGTCCACTTACTGCAATCTTCAATAAATCTATTAAATTAAGTTATTTACCACTCGAATGAAACAAATATTTTATAATTCCCTTGTTTAAAAGTGGAAGTATCAATTTATTGAGGAATTGAATACTATTCTTAAACTTGTAGAAAATATTATAACTGTTAGCTTATCACATCAAACTTCTTCGATGTTATCCACATATCAGTGAGGTTTCCGAAAATATCGTTTCACAAAAAAAATATCGATTCACATCCTGGATTTAGTTTTACACCCCTAAAGTCGCTGAGTTCCTTATCTATCTAACAAAACACAACTACTTAAGTTCAGAGATGTTACATCAAAATTAATCGAGGTCTCTTCTGGCGTTCCACAGGGAAGTCATCTGGGTTTCATACTGTTTAGGTAAGGTTAGGGTGGATGGGTCTCCCTCCCAAAGGCGGGTACACTCGGAAGCCATATGGCCAATTTTGATACCCTTTAGAAAGTGCCGGAAGGTATAGATAGGAAAAGAGATAAAAAGTACAGATATTTAGAGTACGGGGTATGGAAAATAGAGAAGAAAAGAAAAGAACAAGTGAAAAAGACCCCTTTCGTCCATTATGCATCCCTCCTGAACCATCCAGATTCCCTCAAGAAGTCCGCACGTTCGCCGGGTGGAACGTCTACTATGCAACCCAGGACTAAGGCACCGCTCCTTCAGTTCTGGATGTTCACACAGCAAATGTTGTACTGACTCCTCCTCGTCCACATCCCAACAGCTCCTCCAGAATTCAGCTCTCGGGACACTTATGCGTTCAGCCATCCACCCTATTACACAGTATCCAGTGAGTGCTCCTATAAGTAGGCTGATTGTCTCTTTACCAAAACCAAGGAGTGATTTCGTTCTCCTTGGATTAGGCAAGAGCCATAGGATCTGGGATATTCTGCAAGAGGTCAGTTGCGTCAACCTTGTCCATAGTTCAAGATCAGCTGCCTCTTGAATCAGATTAGACAGCTCCGATAAAGGGATTCTAATATCAGTGTCCATCGTCCCGCTCAATGAAATTGAGCCTTTCACGCACACTCGTCAGCCAGCTCGTTTCCCTTGACCCCACTATGTCCTGGAACCCATATCAACCTAACGATGTGCTGCCGGATCCAGTCGAGCTATCTGATATATTCCCTCACACATTGTCTAACTGTCCTCGATTTAAGGCTTTGAGAGCAGCAAGACTGTCCACGAAAATATTAATGGTCATTGGATTTATCTCCCGTTCCAGAATTAGTTTCGTTGCTATGATAATTGCGTGAATCTCGGCATGAAAAACGTTACATTTGTCAGAGATTCTCCGAGTTACATGAATGTCAAGTACCCTCTTCCATCTTCGAACCATCGGTATACACTGAGATCGCAGCCCTGTCTGTGACAGAGTTTGCGGCCCACTCTTCCCTAGTCGGTACTTGGATCGTAAAATTACCCCCAAAGTTCATCACCGGTGACACATAATCGGTTTCCCGATCAATTTGTATCCCGCACACTATACGCAGTATTATGCCGTGTCCCAAAGAGCTTTGTTTCAGCTTATATGACTCCCTTAAACGGAGAGCCACTTTCACGGCCGTGCTCTTGATGAAAATATCAATAGGCGTGATGTTCAGCATTACCTACAATCCTGCCTGTGATGTCGATCTAATGGCTCGCAAGTCCAGAAAGTCGGATCCCTACGTTCACAGCTCCCCACCACACCAGATTACCATAGGTCAAAATAGTTCTAATTATCGCACAATACTTCCAGTGGATGAGACCCCAACGTCCTCGTGCAGGTGTAGAAGGCATATAACGCCTTCTTAGTCCTTTCCTCTACATTCCTCGACCAAGTGAGCTTAGAGTACAGAATAATACCCAAATACTTCGCCTCCTTTGATAGTAGCAGAGTCCTCCTGTCCAGTTTTGGAGGATTGAACTCAGGTGCTTTCGTCCTTCTGGTAAAAAGAACCAACTCGGTTTTTGAAGAGTTGACCCCCAGACCGTTTTCCCTCATCCATTTCACGGGTTTACCTAATGCCGACTCCATCAGGTCACCGATCGTTGATAGAAATCCACCTCTGACAGGCGACCACTTTGGTGTCCGTTCTGTCGTAAGATTATAGGATATTATTGATCAACAGGTTCCACAAGAGAAGAAATATAAATCCGCCTTGTGGAGTTCCCCTCGTCACCACCTTCCTCGCTTCCCCCTCATCCATTTTCGAGTTTATCACCCTGTTCTTCAGCATGTTGCCTTTCCATAGGATTATCTGTGTATCCGTGCCCGTACTACCCAATGCTTCTAGGATCGATGGTATTTTGACATTATTGAACGTCCCTTTCACGTCGAAAAAGAAGACAAAACATATTTCTTATATTGAAGGGCATCCTCAATCGTTCCCACTACTCCGTGTAAAGCCGTACCACCGACCTTCCCTTGAGTTATGCATGTTGAGCATTACAGAAGTTGTCCGGTGTGAGCTTATTTCTCACATAGATATCTACTAATCTCTCCAATCTTTTCAGTAAAAACGATGATAGACTGGTTGGCCTGTAATCATTTCCGGTATTATGGTTTATTTTTCCCGCTTTGGGGGTAAAGACCACTCTATGAACGGTCGTGATCATTCCAGAACCGCTAGGAGTTGCGGATTCCATTGTGACCACTTCAGAGTGACTGTGCGGCTCAGTTTTATTTGAGATCTGCACAGCTTTGCTCTGACCTATTGCGGGTTCGGGTGGCCTGACCTCCACCATGGTGGTGTTCATCTTTGATTCATACCCCCGTACGTGAAACTCACGTTTTCGCCGCAAACGCTTGTCCCTGGCGGTTAAGGCAGCTGGATCTTTCTGTCTTAGGAACCTTAGCGAGCATTTGTAGCCTGTCTGCCTCTTTTTCTCTACAGTTTTCAGGCGGCCCCTTTTGTCTTAGCCTCTTCTGAGCCACCTTTGATCCTCTGTTCGGATACAACACCCAACTTACCTACTGATTCAGATGATTCCATACGGATGTCATCCTCATCCGTTTCATATAAGAAGAGTTCTTTTATACCCGACAGTTGATCAAAAGTGTCAGTATCCGAAGCCACGTCCA
Source organism: Cordilura impudica (assembly GCA_963682025.1). Classification (NCBI taxonomy): domain Eukaryota; kingdom Metazoa; phylum Arthropoda; class Insecta; order Diptera; family Scathophagidae; genus Cordilura; species Cordilura impudica. Next base: position 151,956,697 of record OY821519.1, on the reverse strand, counting down.
TGTTCGTCTGCCTGAAAAGTGATGACTTGTGTACCGCAGTATCTTGTCCACTATTCAGGCCTGAGGTCACCTGAGTAGTAGTACCAGCAATAACATGACCGCTAGCCAAGCCTGTGGTAATCACCTGGTTAGTCGGGTTCGATCTAGATGAGCTTGGGACCTGAAAATATTCTGTCCCGGCCATACTGCCCTTAGACGATGGCAGTATGGGTGGATTTGTGGACTGAGTCTGACTACCACTTGAAGAATTAATATTTATAGTTGCACTCATCATGTTTTATACGGCTGATCAGGTTTCACTGAGGATCGGACCCCTCCTTTGCCTCAAACACTCGCCAATTTTCCGGGCTTGTGACCGGCTGATTTTAGATATTACAAGATGTTTGAAGAAGAACATCGGTGGAAACTGCTGGCCTACACTGCTAGTATCTTGCAAGTCTTAATTCAGGCTGGTTTCTCATATTGTTTACTTTATAAGTGATCTCCCTTCCATCATTTTCCATTCTAAAGAACCAATGCATGCAGATGATGTCAAAATTTAATAAATTTAATGTACCTAAATATTAAAAAATGTAATTATATATCATTCTTCAGAATTAGTACTTAGATTTAAGCTACTACATTAATGATACAACAATGGTAAAAGTGCACAATATTATTAATCTTAGTATTTTGTGGAAACTGTCAACAAAGCTAACCGTGTACTTGGTTTTATGAAACGAATTTTCTGATCCATATATAACGCCTTATTCTTGAATATGGATCAATTATATGGGATCCTTCAATATCATTCATATAAACAGTATTGAATCAGTGCAAAGCAGTTTTTGATATTTTGCATACGAGAAATTCATGTACTACCGTCATATGTTAATATGTTATTAAGTTACCAACTTTCAAAAGTCATCAAGTGATGCTGTGCATCTCAATTTTACTTGGATTAATTAGTGGTGATGTTAATTCTGAGTTCCCGCTTGGTAAAATTAACTTTTGCGTTCCAACTATACCAACTCGTAACTTGCAGCTGTTAAATCTAAAATACTAGAGCTCATTCTATTAGATGATATGTTTGTAATATAAAGCAAGAATGATAAAATAAAGATTACACCATGCGCATGTTTTCCCGTTACATGATGTAGTAGCTCCCTCACAAGGGTTACCAGATCTGTTTTATGTGTGAAAATTATAATTTCTTGCGAAAAATGTATGTTTTAAGTGATAGTTGGTAGCCCTGCAATTAAAATCACTTTGACAGTTCTCAAAAAAAATATTAAATCAGTTCTTGTTATAGCTTACAATTTTCGCTTTATATTTTATTAAAAACAATTTTGAAATAATTAAAATAAAAACATTCAGATAAGTGTGTTAAAAAGTTGCAGCGCAAAGAAAAACTAAAAAAAAACAGAAAAACGTAAACATGAACTGTGCAGTGGGCAAATGGAAGCAAAGCAAAAGTAGAAAAACAAGTGAGAAATTCTGCGAAAAACTAAATTTTTTCAAATGCGTTAATGGAATTGCTGAAATTGTATGATAAAATATATTTGTATTTAAATGGTGTTTTAGAATAAGGTTACCAAATGCCCAAAATATCAACAAACGAAAGAGGAATTTTATAAAATAAAAACGTAGTATAAAAACATTTAGTAACCTTATTTTAAGTACAGAACAATGGCCCTTAAAAATTTGTTGAAATATTGTTAAAGCATTTTTATTTAGTGAATATAAAATAAATAAATTTAATTTATACAAGTAAAATTTTTTCTTAACAAATAATTTAACGAGAAAAATAATATATTGTCCCACTGTTACAATGTTATGTTTATGTATAAACATACACATAAACATAACAGTTTGACAGCAGAAAATTATTAGCCAATAGAAACACAGTTTGCTTGACGTCACAACTCCAACATGCGCACAAAATTTCAATTTTATCTGCAAGATGGTGTAATCTTTATTTTATCATTCTTGATATTCAGCAATTCTAATATGTAACGGCGGCGTTTATAATTTAGCTCACTTTGTTGTGCTACAGTGTACTGTTATATTATCAAAGTCTGGAGTATGTTTTCTATAACAAAGTGTGCTGTAAATGCTGTTTTTATACCCTATACCACTATGTGGTTTGGGTATAATGACTTTGTGCTGCTGTTTGTAACAACCAAAAATATTTGACCTACACCCATCTTTAATTATACCGATCGAATCAGAATCACTAACTGATTCGATTTAACGATGTCCGTCCGTCCGTCCGTCCGTCCGTCCGTCTGTGTGTCCATGTAAAGCTTGTAATCAAACTGCAGGTCGCAAATATGGATATATTTTGAAGAAATTTGGTATTTAATCTTTTATCGGCCATGGGATGAACGCTATTGAAATTGGTGAGAATCGGTCCATGTTTAGACCTAGCCCCCATACAAATGACCCCTATGAAATCAACATATATTGCCATAAGATCCAAATTATTATACAAATCTTAGTCAAATTGGGTTTGTATGTATATATTACATCCATTAATCAGTAGTCAAAAAATGATCCCTATTGGACAACTCTTAGTCATAGGCCCCATATAGAGATGCTTCCCGATCTTCACTTAAATCTATCAAAAACAAAAATATTGCACTGATTCTTCTCAAATTTTGTTTGTATATATTTTTGCAATATACAAGAGACTTTGCCAAACATGGTCAGGATCGGTCCATTTTTGGGCCTAGTCCCCATATAGATATACCATTCGATATGAACTTTTTCAGATCTGCAGCCGAAAAAATTTATAAAAATCCCACTCAAATTTGGTTTATGCTTATTTTCTATATCCAGTTAGTTGGGCCTGAGAGATAGGGTCTCTAAATGCATGGTATAGGGTATCGTATAGTCGGTCTAGACCGACTATAATTTTCTTACTTGTTTGTTTTAAATTACTGAGTTTTAATTTTTGATCAGATTTATGTTCTGACAGTCTTGCTTTTAACTTGCTTTTTTTTGTTCCGATATTAACTTTATCACATTTATCATCTTTGTTACCTATTTAGGGTATCTTGTAAATAATATTTGATTTTTCCATATTCTCTATTTTATCTTTTGTTTTACTATACATTTTGAAGAGATAAATCTGGTACGTAAATCAAAGATTTGAAAATTTTGCTTCTTCATTTATTATGGTATCCTTATTATTGTCCTTTTTATAATTTCGGATAAGTATCGTCGTGAGTTTATATGGGACATTATTGTCAAGTAGAATATTTATACCCTATACCACTATGTGGTCAGGGTATAATGACTTTGTGCTGATGTTTGTAACTACCAAAAATATTTGACCTATTATACCGATTGACTCAGAATCACTTTCTGAGTGATCAGAATCACTTTCTGAGTTGATCTAGCGATGTTCGTCTGTCCGTCCGTAAACCATGTAAACCTTGCAATCAAGCTACAGATCGCAAATATGAATATATTTTAATGAAATTTGATATATAAGCGACACCCGTTGATAGGATGAATGCTTTTGAATTTGGCAACAATCAGTGCATGTTCACACCTAGTCCCCATACAAATGACCCCTATGAAATCGAATTAAATTTATAAGTACCAAATTATCATATAGCTCGCGGTCAAATTGGGTCTGTGTATGTTAATTACATCCATTAATCAATAGTCCAGAAATAAACCTTTTAGGCCAATTCCTAGTCATAGTCCCCCTGATTAACAAACTTTACTTAAATCTATCAAAAAACAAAAATATTGCGCAGATTTTTCTTAAACTTGGTTTGTATATGTTTTTGCCAAAAATAAGTGACGTTACTAAATATAGTCTGGATCGGTACATTTTTCGACCTAGTTCGCATATGAATGTAGCATCCGATGTGAAGTTTTTCATATCCGAAGGCACACAAATTAATAGCAATGCCACTCAAATTTGGTTTATGCTTATTTTCTATATCTAATTAGTTGGACCTAAAATATAGGGTCTCTAAACGCATGGTAAAGGCTATCGCATAGTCGGTGTAGACCGGCTAAAATTTTCATACTTGTTTTGATTTTAATTTTGTTATTTTTTCAAAACCCGTGTTATTAAGTTCGGATGTTTTGATAACAAATTGATTATTCTGCGTAAAGATGGTTTTTGAGAGCAATCCATTTTTAATATATTTTTTTTCCTGATAAATGTAAATGTAATGTAAGAGAGATATCATGACTTGTTCATCTTCAGCATACTTCTGCCTATTACTTCAACTCTTGCTTAATCAACTATTTTACTCACACATTTTTAAGAGAAGAACATGATGATTGTTTTTTTCTTTTATACGAGAGTTAGTATGAACAAGCTGAGTTTCTTCCAATTTTAGCTTTCTGTAGAATCTAAAGTCTGGACTAAATATATACATGATCTCAAACCGAACAATAAAATACTAATTATTGCAATAAGGATCAACATACCCCTAATATATTTTTCCCTAATTACCATAGTGTCCAAGTATGGTAATTTATGATCCAACTCTTTCACTGATATTTGGGTGAAAATTATTTAATTTAGTCATTATCTCCTCAATTGCACTCTCTAGTACTACTGTAAAGATGTGATCAACATATTTCAGAATATTTTAGTTTTTTTTTTTTTTTTAAATTTCTAATCACTGTGTCCTAAAGTTTCCCCTTTACAATGTCTACAATGTATCGGTGGTGATGAGGACCTGATTGGTAAGTTCTTCTTCTAAGTATACATTTTGCCATTATATGTGAAGTATCGGTTGTCCTTAATGTAAAATTTTATAATTCGCAGAAATAAATCCGTTTTCATATCAGACCATAAATCCTTGGAGCATTAGCAACATCTGCTTTAAGTCGCTTCTTATTGTATTCCGATATTATATTGTTTTTAAACATTTCTTCAACTAACTCATTATTTGTCTTTTGTAACCCATGTGTCGGATCCTTAATCGGTCTTCGGTATGTCATCATGTCTCCAATTATATTCTTCATTCTCTCATCATACTCTTCTTTCTCCATAGTCACCGTCACATTACCTTTATCTGCGTTTAGAATTAAAATATTGTTGTTGCTCTTAAGAAACTTTGTTGTCTTTTCTACAATATTAAGGGTATATTTATCCCTATTATTAATTTTGTTTAAATGATTGTCAATAATTGTGATAAATTTTATCATATCCGACTCCTGTTCTTCTTTATCTATTATAGTTTCAAACAAGTCCTCACCATCAGTAATATATTTCAGCATTGGAAATTCTTCGTTAATTGTAGTGCGTTAATTGTAGTGCGTGGATAAAATCACTGTATATCTTCCGGAATGTCCGTTTTTGTCTTATTCACAAACCAGTTGTTATTTAATTCAATATCCAAATCTTTTTTCTGTATTTTTTTAATGTTTCAAATTTATGTTTATGTTTTTCCTTAATTGACTCATTTGTTGATTTTTCGAAAGATTTAATGTAACATATTTAATGTAAACATATTGTGGAAGAAAGTATTGTTTTTATATCTTTTAGTATTGTATGTTGTTTTATTTATTTATTTTTTATTTATACTTACACGTTTTGTTGTTCTAATAATTTAAATTTTAGATAATCCCTGGAGATGATATTCAAAGAATATCGAAATATCGGACAATTAAAGAATAATTTTTACTAAATCTGACCTCGAACTCAAAGATTAAGTTGTTTAATTTACAATTTGGACGGTCGAATAAAAATATCATTAATTAAAATTAGTTGTTGTATGCAGCCTTTGAAACATTTTTTTAAAAACATTTGGAAATTTTTCAAATAAGAAAGTATAATTGAATTTTACGAAGATTTAAAAACTTAATGGACGTCTAATTTGATGTCTCCAAAATTTGGGAGAAATTCACCTGCTAATGCTTATATAATATATATAATATATAGGTTATATACCTATATGCATGAGTTTCCGGTTATATGATACAACTTCTGGTTTAATTTAGTTTTTGCTAATTAAATAGCTCGCCCTAACCTCCATTGCAAAGGTAATGGTTGTGTAGGGTGGCTATATGCATTAAATCGTGTTAATTGGAGATGGCTGTATAGTTTCTTTTAACTGGCCAAATATTTCTTCATTGCGGCCATACAGGTCGGATGGAGTAACAAAATAATAACAAAAAAAAAACTCTCAACTTTTTTTATTATAATATTGCCATATTTGGAAAACATACAGAATAAATCTATAATAATAAATATTCAAATTAGGGATGCCAAACGCAAATAACCAAATGTCCCAAACGTTTTAAATAAAATAATTTGTTCTTTTTATTTTCTGAAAAACTTCAAATTTTCATAAAAAAAAAAAAATTGTGAAAATTTATATATAAATAACATTCTCATCAAATTGCGTTTATTTATGTAACAATTTTTATGTTCGCAATTCTTAAATATCATTTGACGTTTTCTAAAATTCATTGAATTTAAATTAATATTTTCTGTTGTGCGATTCTGTATATTTCAAATTCAACGATCTGAAAATCGCAAAATATATCGACAGCTATTGTTGTTTGCACTAAGGATTAAGTAATTCACTAAGTACATACATCTTAACGACAGTCGACGAATCTATTTTTCTATTTATTTAAATTGTAAACGAGTGGCATCTCTGTCAAAATAAGCGAAAAACACAAAGAAGAATAAAAAAAAAACAAATTACTTCGTGTTTGACAGGATGATTTGATCCTAATGTTTAATATCTTTATTGTTTTACTAATATTTCTGTGTATTTATTTGAAAATGAAATAATGAATTGAATATGCTATTTAATTTTTTTATTTATATAAAAAAGTTTTTTTAATAAAAGCAAAATATTTTCACTATTTTATGATTTTTATTTATGTATGACGACATATCAACCTAAAAATTTAAGTTTTTATCGATTGAATAAACAACACAAAAATGGTTGTCATTTAGATAACAACAACAGCTGACTTTAACAATAGCGAATATCGTTTAAAAATTTTACTGATAATTTTGCTATTTTGTTTTTTTTAACGATTCGACTATCGTTAAAAGAAGTTACTGAATCGCGGTACTGAAAAGCTAGTTAATTTCTCCTGAATGTCAATATTTTTTTTTTTAATGTGAAAATTTTTTAAATGTAAACATAGGTATTTGGCGTTTTTTTTTTTTTTTGAATTTCAATTTGTGTTTAACGAATAAAATTTATATATTAAAGATGCAATTGATGTCTTCTAAATTTAAAATTATAATTTCCGACGTTTTGATATGATTTTCTGAAATTCAATTAATTGTAATTTATAATTGGAAATTTTTAATTCCAGTTTTTAGAATTGATATTTTCTTAAATTGAATGGAAGATTTAAAAAGTGCAATTTTGTATTTATGTGAATAATAATGCTTTAGTAATTATAAACAATTTTTAAAAATTGGATGTAATCGCAATCAGATATTTTGTAGGTAAAGCAGAATAACAATTCTATATAACTATGTAGAACTGTTTTGAAAGCAAAAAACTCATTGATGAACTCGGTAGCTCTATTTTGTAAAGACAACAAAAAGTTAATATGCCAAACTTAAGTTAATATTTGTAAAAGAATAATGAAAAAACGTATGAAATAAAAGACCAGCCCGTGTATACTCTCAACATTGTTCTGTATGATATCTAGTTGAAAATATTAACATTCATTTTAAAATAAAAATAACTATTGCAAAGCTAATTAGAACAAACAAAAATTGTGGCGCCATCTATTGTGGCATAGTCACGCTGAGCAAAATGAAGTAACACTCTGTTAATGCAAAAGTAATGTATTTTCCGCACAACAAAATATTGCAGAATTTTATGTAAATAAAATAATATACCGATTTATTTCTAACATACAGTTGTTATGGATATACATACATATATAATATATGTATATTATTTGTATTATTTAATATGTGTATGTATGTATATGTAAATATTACACACAAAAAATACAACATCAAACGTTATTTTTGTGTTTTTCTCTTTAAATAAATTTATACAAATTAAGGATTTATTTTATTAAAAGTTAAAAAAAATATTTTTTTATGTTGCTAATTAATTTTAGCAACAAACCTTTATTATCAAACTCTTCAAACTGACTGCAAGAATTTACAATTAAAAACTTCTAAATATAATAATAAAAATACTGGAAAACTGCTGATGTTGTGTTTCCCACCATCAGGCCACTTATTTGCTGCGCGTGTGGCTTAAATTTCGTCTGAGAATTTACTGTTGGGCAATTCGTTGCAGTTGTTGTTGTGTTGAAATATTTGTGTTTGTTGAATTGACAATTTAACGTTGGCACGTTTTGTAGTTGTTATCTGTTGTAGCTGTTGTTGTTGTTTTTTTTATGGTTCTATAGTATTTCTGTTGTTAACTCCTCCCCCTTCAAGTTCATGCGTCCCCGCATGAATAGCCATATTTCAAAAAAATGGAAGGTCATGAATCTTCTTGTTTTTGGGACCTCTTGATGGTAATGATAGGGAGGTTTTTGGGTTGGTGCTTATTTGAACATTCTCTGCAATTTCTATTCTCTGCTCCGTTTTATTGGACTTTACATTATTTTTGGATGAATTATTTCGATCTTTGTGGTTTTCATTTCTCTTCTTCCTTCTTATAAAGTAGATAATGGTAGCTGATATTATGATGGTCATTACCAGTCCAATGTTGATGGTTAGATTTATTTTATTTTCGATTTGCAGTTTGTCGATTATGTGAGAGTTGTTAACATTAACTGCCTCCATTCTTTCCAATGTTATCACTTGTTCCTGGATACTAGAGCTACTTGGTTGCAGTAGGGCAGGTAAAGGTTTAGTAAGGGAGACTTGGGTTGTTAAGTATGTTCGATTTCCAATTCGTACTGTAGAATTCAGGTGATGAACTATGAACGTACCAGCTATGTTGATTGTTGAATTGTCTATTTCAATTTGCCCTTTGTATTCGTTTAATAATATCATGCTGTCATCTATTTCTTCCACTGGTGCCACATGCTCGTCGTTGGTTGTTGTGCAGCGGGATGGTTTACTTTTCAGCAGATTTGGGATGCAGTCAGAATTACTGATGTCCAAGATATTATCTATTTCACAAATACTTATCTTATTATAATTCTTGCAGTCATTTTTTATACCAAATATCTTATCGTTACATTTCAAAACATTTTTAAATATTGTCTTAATTATTTTATTATCTTTTCTTACAGGTTTAATTAACAAATTGTCGCAATTTTCATTATTAGTTGTTGGAATATTGACAATGTAAACAATTTCATTATTATTCGAGGCGACTTTAATTTTTGAAAAATTTAGTAACTCGTCCATATTACCAAATGGAATATTATCATTGTAAAAAATATCTCTCAAAGTATTAACCTCAGTATTAGAAAAAATAAATGAATTAACAATGTTTGATTTAGCCCAATGGATGGCATATTCGATATTAGATAGTTCCTCTTTAATAATTTCAAGTTTATACTTAAAATCTAACAATTTTTCACCTTTATCCTTATTTTCTAATAGTTTAGAAATGTTATTAGTAACCTTTGAGAGTTGATTTACTTTATCTATTGTTAGTTGATTGATTACAATTTGATTATTATTGTTAACTAGAACATTATTCATTTTATCTTCTATTATTTGGAAATCATGGTGGTCCGGACTGCCGGCTAACCATTTCCAGGCGGTACCAATGAAGTCAAGAGACCTCTTTGCCATCGTCTTGGATTTTAGTCTGGTTAAACAGGATTTAATTTGTGATATGGTATAGGATAAGTAAGGTAATAATGAGTTATCATCGTTGTCGCGTAAGTCAATTCCGTTCTCCAATTTCCCTATAATATCTTCGTATTCCCTCAGGTCAATCGTGTGGACAAGTTTGAACACACCGTTTTGAATTTTCGCCGTTCCTGTATTGATCACGACTAGTCTAGAGTTGGAGTAATCCATTATCTGGAACTCACCTATGGAGTATCCAAGCATCAGGAATAACCTGTAAGAAAATGTAATAAGATTTAGTTCTTTATATGTTTTTTGTGAACGACTCTCCCACTTTCGGTCACTACGGTCGAATGTCTATTTTCCTTCACTAGTTCACGTTTGAATTTTTCGGTTAATTTAGTACCTAATCTTTTATTAATTCTTACGAAAATCTCTTGTCCGGGTATGTATTGCTTAACTTCTTTTTTATCTTTGTTGTGGTAGTTCAAATCCTTTTCCTGTTTCCTTTTCAGCATCGTGATGTTATTTTCCCTGGTTCTTTCATAGCTTCCAGGGGAGAAATCCACAGTCCTCCCGAAAAACATATCGACTGGCTTCCTACCGATTGTGGAATGTATTGAGTGATTATATTCGTTAACAGACCTTTCCAATAGTTCTTCAAAATTCCTGCAAATACCTTCATCTTTGAGACATCTTAAAATTTCGGCTAATGTTGAATGGAATCTTTCAATTTGACCGTTGGCTTCGCTTTTGTATGGTGGTGTTGTAAATACCTCTATACCCAATTCATCCTTCATCATGAAAAGTATGGTTGCAGAGTTCAATGATTTTTCGTTGTCCATGACAACCGTTTTGGGAACTCCATAGAAAAACAAAATATCCCTCAAGGGTCTCCTAATATCTTCTATTGATTTTCCCTGAAGAATTTTCGTTTGGGCGTACTTTGAGAATTTATCTATGGCTGTCAATACCAATTTCCTATCGGTTGAAAAAATGTCAATATGAATAACCTGACCTGGGTAGTTTGGTATTGGTGTAGCGTTCAATTTCGGTTGGTTGGGATGTCTATCGTATTTATTTTTCCTGCATGTGGAGCACATTTTCAATATTCTTTTGATTTTAGAAAACATGCTGGGAAAGTACGCTTTTTCCAATATCTGTATCTTATTTTCCACAGCATTTCTATGCGCGCGGTTATGTGTTTCTATAATTAGAGTTTCCTGATCGGATTCAGACAAAATATCTTCGACAACATTTTGAGTAAACCGAATTTTAAAATTTCCGAAATGATGTGGGTAAATTTCTTGAATTTTTCCCATAATAAATTCTGGCGTTTTAATGCAATTGATAACAGACGGGTTAAGGTATCTTTTCAAGATGGAAATTAGTTTTTCAGTATCATATTCCGGTTCCGTAATCGAATGTCTATGATAACCTGGGAAAATTATTTGGAATTGGTATGCTGGAGTATCGTCCATTTGCAAAAAGATTTGATTTTTGAATGCATTTATGGGCACTTCGACACTAGCTATGAGTTCCTCTGGAGAGCTGTCGCTACTATGCACTGTTCCTGTTAGAGAGTTGATGTTCGTTCCAGGGGGTCTAGAGAGTGCATCGGCCACAACATTACTTTTACCTGGTTTATACTGCATTTCATAGTTGTATTCCTCCAATATCGATTTCCATCTTTTCATCTTCGCATTATTATTCTTATTGCTCAAAGCATAAGTCAGGGGTTGGTGGTCGGTGTAAATTATGACTTTGACTGATCCGTATAGATAGTTTCTTAGATTTGTTAGGGCCCAGATTATAGCCAACATTTCTCTTTCGTTCGCTGCATAATTTTCCTCCGATCCCGTTAATGTTCTCGAAATGAAGGAAATTGGCCTGTCGTCCTGGCTAAGTACTGCTCCGATAGCAACATTGGATGTATCTGTAGTTAACTGGAATTCTTTGTGGAAGTCAGGATACGATAATGTCACCTCCTGTGATATTAGGGCGTTTTTCAAATTATCAATAGCATGTTTCGCTTCATTATCCAGTTCAATTTTCCTCCTGCTTGATTCTGTTCTGGATATCAAGCCTCCGTCTCCTCGTAAGAGTTTCGTCAGTGGCTTTGCGATGTTCGCATATCCTTTTATGAATCTTCTGTAGTATCCTGAAAGACCAAGGAACGATCGAAGTTCCTTCACATTATTAGGATAGGGGAATTCTACAATTGCCTGAACTTTCCTTGGGTTAGCTTTTATTCCGTTATAAGAAACGATGAACCCGAGGAATTCGACTTCGTCCTTGAAAAACTCGCATTTATCCAGCTGTATTTTCATATTAGCCTCATTTAGTGTTTTGAAAATGGCCTCCAGGTCTTTGAAATGTGAATCCTCGTCTTTGCTGAAGATGATAATATCATCAATATAAACATAGCACCTCCTACCAATGTGTTCCCTTAAAATGTCATCCAGCGCACGTTGGAATATCGATGGAGCATTTTTTAATCCAAACGGCAATCGCAAGAATTCATACTTTCCATTGTTGACCGAAAATGCCGTTTTTTCTATATCTTCCATCCTAAGGGGTATTTGGTGGAAACCACTCTTTAAATCGATGACTGTAAAATATTTATTCCCTCCCAAATGTGAAAGCACGTCGTTTATCTCGGGGATGGGGTATTTATCCGCGATGGTTACTGTATTAAGTTTCCTAAAGTCTACCACAACTCTATACTTATCCCTTCCGGATGCATCCTGTTTTTTGGGGACTATCCAAATGGGTGAGTTGTAGGGAGAACGCGATGGTCGGATTATTTGGTCCCTTAATAACTTGGATATTTCATCGTCCACAACACTCCTAAGAGCCATTGGATAAGGATAATTTTTAGAATAAACGGGATTTTCAGTTGTTGTTCTTATCTCACCTACCACCCTAGTTGTGTACGTAAGGCTTTCGTCGGGGTCCGCAAATAAATTCCTGTGGCGATCGAAGATGTTTTCCAATAATTTTTTTCGACTCCCTGAAAGATGGTTTGTCCTGATTTCAATATTATTAACATTTTGAGAAATGAATTGTTTAATTGGAATTTTCCTATCCCCACTAATGGTGAAATAGTCCTCCGCTGTATAAATGACAGCTGAACATTCCTTCAGGCTATCATTCCCTAATATTGCATCAAATGTTTCTAATTCTGGTAAAAGGAAAAATTTTATGGGAGTATCATCAAACAATTTCAAAAATTTGTGTTGTGTAATTTTAATGTCTCCCTTAACGGATTTTGCGTTAAAATTTCTTTCGTTTTGTTTTGGGTTTGTTATAAATTTAGGGTTGATGTAATTTTTGTTGCTGCCAGTGTCCAATAAAATTTTTAATTTTTGGTCGTTCCCCATTTTTGCTTCGAAATAAGGTAATGAGGAACAGTTTAGTCTAAAAAATTTACTGCAAGTTGGACATCATCAGTTTCTTCTTCCTGTTTTTCAAGAGTAGCTAATTCCTCAGGAATTTGTTGAAAGTAATCTTGAGCGTACTCTGGTTCCACACTCGCGTGACGATGGTTTACCTCAGCTTCTTCCGGTGGATAGTAGCCACAATAATTTTCCTCCGGCATATCATCTGTATCTATATGAAAATTCCGTTGAAATTTATTCGCTGGAGCCTGAAAGGACGCGGCTGTTGGTCTCTTTAGTGCTACATTGTTGTGTGGTCTGTTCATATAATTGACCTGGTGGGTTTGGATTGATTTATCCACATCCATTGGTTCTACTCGTTGATTCTGAGGATTGTTTTGAGTGCCCGCATTCCACCCAGAATTTACAGGTAAGTTTCGGTTATGATTATAAGTAAAATTACGATTGAGATTTGGGTTAACATTAGATTGGAAGTTTGGGTTATGACCTAAATTTGGATTGCGATTTTGAGTTGGATAAAAGTTCGAATGGAAGTTTGGATTTCGGTTAAAGTTTGAAACGGGATTATGTCGAGGTGGTATAGGTGGTCTAATGGGTGGTGTTCCACCAACATAAGCGAGTTCGGGATAAAATACTCTGCCAGTTGCGAAAGTTGCCGTACCGATCCTATCCTTCTGTACATTATTCCTGATAGACTGTCCATGTGCGTAATTTCTCCTGAAAGTCATATTGTCCAACTTTAGGCAAATATGTAGTGCCTGTGGCAAAGATGTTGGTTCACGCACACTTAGCAATTTCGGTAAATCTCCATTTAATCCCCTTACGAACGTGTCCAGTGCTTTCTCCCTGTAGGTGTTCGTCATAGCGTGAAGGCTATTTTCCTCCAGGTCCAGGGAAGAGACCTTGTCAAGCAACAGTGAAAGGTGTTGGTAAACAACTTGATAGAATTCCGTTATGCTCCTGTTACCTTGGCATAATACCATCATCTGGTATTCCAAGGTCCCAATGTCCCTCTTATCAGAATAATGCATTGCGAGACATTTTCTTATTCGTGGCCAATCCAATGGTGTCCTATATGACTCCAAGGCAGTGTCTGCGTCCCCCACGATTTTTGTACGAATAGTGTGTAGAATTGCGTAATACCTTCCGGTACCTCTCACCGAATCATAGAGCTTCAAAACCCTCTCCACGGACTTTCGCCAAGAGTTAAATTCTCCCGGCCTACCAGAAAACTCCCTCAAAGACCTAACTATGTCGGGAACCTTGTCCAGTTCCTCCAACCTGGTAGTAACTGTACCTATGGGGTGATCGGCCCCCTCATCCGCCAAATGGTCGGACGATGATCCAATAGCCTCCCTTATCATGAGGGCTATCTGTTCCTTCTGTAGTGTAGTAAAACCTACTGATGCCTCGGTCGTTTGTGCCATTGTCAGTGTCCTACTTAGTCTCTCAGTCAGCTGGTCGATGGTTTCGTCGGGCATACCGGTTAAATGATTTCGAAATTAAGGGAAAAAAAAATCGAATGTAAAGTATTTATTTCGCAAATCTCGATCAAGTTCAAGGATAAAAACAAAATTTAAAACCGATTTCAGGAAATAAAATTTATAACAACAAATATTAATGAAAAAATTTCAACTAACTCAAGATAGTAAGGACGAGTTTTGAAAAATGGAAAAAATCTTAATGTAATTAAATTAAAATAAGGAAACCAATTGATAATGAACTTAATAATATTCTTACATTAATATCTGGAACATGATGATGGAGAGGATGATGATTGCAGACTTCCCCTGATTTTTGATTCTCGTTGCTTGCTTTTAATTGCCAAAACGTTTCCTCGACAATTAGTTTCACAGATTCTTAGTTTTTTTTTTTTTTTTTTTTTCAACAACTTATTTATTTTATTTAGTTCTTATTTTCAATTTTTTATTTAATTTGATTAATTTCAAAAAAAAATTTTTTATTCAGTTTTTCAATTTAATTCGTATTTTTTAATTTTTAATTTTAAATTTATTTAAAATTTTTGTTATTTGATTTAATTTTTCAAATTTTTTTTCTTGTGTTTTTTTCTTTTCTGATTATTTCCAGTTCACTTTATGGTTTCTAAATTAGGTTGTTTTTTTATGTTTATCTAATTGTTGTAAAACTTATTTAAAAAAAAAAAATGTTTCTTACTGTTTATATCACGGCCGCTGATCTCCTTTGAGACCTCCGGTTTACCTCTTATTTTCCGAAGAGGTTACTACGGCGCACTATTTCCGCGATCTATTAATTAATCTACCGGGAAAACCCTTTTTCCGAGGGTTTTATTTATACGACAAAGGACCTTTTTTTTAAGGGTCCCTGCTCGGGCGCCAATTAAGGATTTATTTTATTAAAAGTTAAAAAAAATATTTTTTTATGTTGCTAATTAATTTTAGCAACAAACCTTTATTATCAAACTCTTCAAACTGACTGCAAGAATTTACAATTAAAAACTTCTAAATATAATAATAAAAATACTGGAAAACTGCTGATGTTGTGTTTCCCACCATCAGGCCACTTATTTGCTGCGCGTGTGGCTTAAATTTCGTCTGAGAATTTACTGTTGGGCAATTCGTTGCAGTTGTTGTTGTGTTGAAATATTTGTGTTTGTTGAATTGACAATTTAACGTTGGCACGTTTTGTAGTTGTTATCTGTTGTAGCTGTTGTTGTTGTTTTTTTTATGGTTCTATAGTATTTCTGTTGTTAACTTACATAAAATTTTTTTTTTGCTAAATTTACATTGTTTTTTTTTTTTTATTAACAACTAGGTATTTTAGCATTATTTGCTTTAGATGCTGGTGAATTTTTACTCCTTTTATATTAACTCGTAGTGTCTGCTTGTCAAAAAAATTTTGGATCGATTTTTACCCCTTTCCCGTAACCCATTCGATCTTAAATTTTGCAGGCAGGCTCGTGGTAATAACAGAAATGATCTAACAAATTTTTTTAGTGATGCCAAAACAATGGAAACTTTTAAATTTTTCCACCAGAGTTAATAAAAAAATGTACAAAGGGTTAGTTTTTATTATATAATTACCACAATGACCACAAAAATAACAAGTCCAGCTATGACAACGACACAACATTTAGAATAACAACAAGAACAATATAGAAACATATTTTTCATTTTTTTTTTATTTTTCAGAGATTTCCCTGGACCTGTTCCACCGATTTTAACGATTTTTGAAACAGAAATCTTCCAATGAATTTTGTGAATCATTCTCACTAAAACTGATCACTGTAGCTGCACTATTGAGGGCGTGATCGTGACAAGAACAACATAGAAAATTATATTTTTTCAAGACTTTTTTTAGTTCTTCATTCAAATCTCGGGCCCTAACTAATCGATTTGGACGATTTTAAGTAGCAAACTTTTCAGGACGTTAGTGAATTATTTTTTATGTCAACGAGCATCCTACCTGCCCGATTGATGCCGTCATCGTGATTTCCACAGACGGACAGACGGACAGACGGACATCGCTATATCAACTCCAGTTGTTATAAGGATCACAAATATATATATTTTATGGGGTCCAAAATTTTTTTTCTAATTATTACAAACGGAATGACAAACTTATATATAGTGGAGGGTATAAAAAAGGTTTTTTAAGTTAATTTTAAATACAAACAAACACAGAAAAATACTATAAGTGGACTAATTTGTTTTAAATAACTATTGCAGAATTTAAAATATAGTTGAAATTAACTCTACTAAAAACTATTTGATTGAACTACAAAAATTTAACGTGACCAAGGAATACTCTTAAATTCTTTTGAAAAGCCACTTTTAACATTTTGAAATATTTGCATTGCTTAATGAAAAAATCTGAACAAGCAATCGAAATATTAACTAAGGAATTATATCAATATCGATCGGAAGTTGTGTTTATGTTTGTGCGAGTATATACTGATTGTTAAAATATTGTTGGTTAAGAACTGCTGCTTATTAAGTGTTAAGGACAAAAATTCAATGTGTAACGTTTTCGTATTTTAATCTAGAAAATTCTTATCCCGTACCATGTTGGGCCTGTAATCAATTTTAAAATCTTTTATAATTGCAAAGTTTTATTGTATTGAATAATTAATTCGATTATTGATAACATTTCATGTATGGCCTTTGGCGTCTTGAACATTAATTGTATTAGGAATATACAAAAAGAAAAAAAGAAAAAAATTCTTCCCTCAATGAGCCAGTCAGTCAGTTCATAATGCCACTGTGAGTCACCAAGAATGAGTTCAGTGGTTTTATAGCAGTTATATTTCAGTTAATACGAACATTTTCACTTTACGCATTTATTTTATTTACATATGCATGTCCTTTACATGGTCATGTGTTTAGGGTTTCTTTGTTCCAATACTCAATTGTGTTAGTTGATAGTTTTTTTTTCTTGGATATATAATCAGCGAGAATAAGACGAAATAAATGGAAATGTAAATAAATAAAATTTTAATTTGAAAATGGTATTTCTATAAAGATCTTAACAAATCGTTTCGCATCATATTAATAAATAGAAACTATTGCAATAAGAACTAGAGACATTAAAAAGATCAACACATCATAACAGGGGGCAATGAATTTTCTTCTTACATGACCCATTCCATACTTACAAAATACACACGCAGCCAACATCAACAACTCGATACGTTTACTAGCGCCAAAATACATAAATTCCGTGTTATTTCGTAATACACTAAAAATAAATTGTTACAGATATACTGAAAAACAACTTGTGCATGTAAAAATGTTAATTTAAAAATAAACAAATTCGTAAGAATAGACAATGAAGAACATTTGGCCAAAACTACCTGCCTATACTATTAAACTTTTAAAAATATCGTGTAAGGTGTTTCCATATGAACATTGGATTTAATTCCATAAATCAAATTAAAGCTAAATCTGCTTTCAGGTATTGAAATTTGTTATACAAACGAGTGTATATACACAGATGTAGCAGACGAATAAGGGCATTAAATCCATTTTTTAAACACGATAATCGCGTATAGGACATTAAACTACAATTCTGTTGTAAGAGTCGTCCATTCAAATGAAAAATAAATTTTTTTGGAAAAAGATACCTTTTTTCAAGTTCTAAGATCTTACTTAGGCGTATAAGGAATTATTTTGTGGTATTAAATATTAATGATACAGCGTTACGTATCAGCGAGTTAGTGCTGAACGTAATTATGTATAACCATACCCTATACCATTATGTGGTGATGGTATAATGAGTTTGTTGCTGTTTGTAACTACCAAAAAAATCTGACCCACCTTTTATTATACCAATCGAATCCAAATCATTTTCTGAGTTGATTTAGCGATGTCCGCCCGTCCGTTTGTCTGACTGTATATCAGGTCGCAAATATGAATATATATTGATGAAATTTTGTATATAAGCTTTTGTTGGCTGTAGGACGAAAGCTGTGTGTGTTTAATGGTATCATATACTCGGCATAGACCAATTATAAATTTCGTACTTCAGCAAATCCTGGTTACGGTTGTGACACAAAGTACACCTTTACCGGGCGATTGCAGTTATCCTGTCTTATGAAAACATTATGAAAAATTTTTGGGGTTTAGCACTCACCTAAAGGTACAATTATGGAACCTTCACTTATTCAATTTACTATTGTACTTATTGCAAAAAATTAATTTGCTGTTGTTACGGTTGTGGCACAAATGGTGACACATATTTTTTCCCTTGATGATCATTTCACGTTTTGTGCCCCCTTGAGCAAAATACAGAAATGAAAAAAAATGTAATTGTCAAAAAAGATATATATTTAACTATTTAGAGTTGTATTAAAAAATTTTCCTCTCTAGGTCCCTTAGAAAAAAGATATTAAAAAATTGTTACGGTTGTGACAGGTGCGTTACGGTTGTGGCATAGTACAGAAATAAATAGAAATCCAGCATTTATCATATAGTTTATGTAACCTACAAGCGAGAAACTTTCAAGGAAGAAAAAAACAAATGAATTGGCATTAGTTTTATTACAAACAAGTTCCATTACAACGAAAATCTCATTATGAAACATTTTAGCGGTCCCTTGGAGTTAGTTGTAACTATATAGCTATTGCAATACTGATATTACAATGTTATGAATACACTAAAATTAAAAACTTGTTATCTTTGAAATACAATTTCCCCCGAAATTCTTTAGGAATAGGGAAATAATCTTTAATCTGTTCTATTCCATCATCAGTGTCAAAGTCATCATTAGTAGGTTAAACATAATGTGGCAACTTTCCCTCTTTTTTTCTTAAGTACTGAATGCCATCTTTCACGTCATATATATTATCCAAGATAATATCTGCGGTCACAAGCATTAACCGCCTAAGTCAAAAATCATGCTTTCGAGAAATATAACTTTTTGTATAAATGTAATGAGGCTTCATTACGACTTAGGTCAGTATATCTATAATATTAATAGGCTAGGCGATTTCTTGTGATCGATGATTTGTTCTAGCGTTTTATCCTGATTTTGACCAAATGCATATTATTTGAAAGGTATTTCATTTTAGCCATTTTGCAGATTTACAGATTTTTAAATTTTTGCCTCTATTTTGAGTAAATTGCATTTAAAGTTGCTACAAACACATACATAAAATTATACATATGTTATGTGGGTTTTATTAAATTTGTTAATGTGTTTGTTAATGAGTTTGTTATCTTCATTCACAATAATAATAAACCATAAAAGTGTTGGTTTGTGAATTGGCTAAGTTGAAAAATATAGCTGCCTAGAAATTGCACTCGAATTTCGAGTGCTGGAATCTGCTAGTTTTTATTAATATCATTTTAATAAATATTGTTAGAGAAATGGGGATTTCACGTAAATATAAAGCGTTTTTAGTAGAACATGATAGCATACATAACTCGAATCATTCTTAAGTCGACTTAGGCGGTTATAGCTTGTGACCACAGATATAATGGTTTGTTTAAGTCTGCTAACTTATTATCTACTGACATAATTATATTGAATGACTACATATTTCTTAACCCATTCGATTCCACTGTACTCGCTTGAGTACAAAAACGTCAATTTTGTGATGATATATCTCTCAGTGTCCGTCTTTTTCAATTTAACTTCGTCCGTCTGCTATTCTGCACTCATCGCCCTTTAACACTTACCGATCTTTTTTACCCTTCTTTGCACGATCCCATAATATTGTTGAATTAAGAAATTCAGTCAAATCAATAATAAATGTATGTTCTTACATTGTGTATGAGTGTTATTTATACATCGTGTGATTGATTTGCATTGTGTATGATTATTGTTTTTACACGTGTGTGGAAACGAAATTTTACCCCCTATTTATAGTGTGTAAATAACAGCAACAAAAATGGCATGTCACAACCGAAACATTTTGTGTCACAACCGTAAAACCATGTGTGTCACAACCGTAACACTAATTATATATAGTTATAACTGGGCAAAATAGCATTTTTGTTTATATTATATGGCCAGTGTTACTTTTGATATATTACACACGTTACAAAACAATAATGAGTACAGAATCCGTTTTATTCTAACTGAAAGGATACCTGTTGTTGCGGTTGTGACATGCTAATTAGGTTTTCTAAAAAGAATATTATTTACCTTTAAACTTGAGGCTTTGCAATTCCTTTGATAAAAAACACAACACTGATGTCTCTACCAACTTAGAACATCAAGTCAGCCATTTTGGACTGCATCGCTTGGAGAAAAACAAGCAACTAATATGATAATTTAAAAATGTTAAGAACAATCATCACAGATATGGCTGTAATAGTAACATTTCTTAAAATAATTAAATTATTTTGTTAGATTATTGAACTAGAGATCTTGTGCTTTAATTTGATGTATGGCATGTGCATATTAAATAACATTTTTTTTTGGCTTGGTGTTCACCTTTTCTCAGGATTTGCTGACTTGTATTTTGTTATACTCATTCATATTGTTACTAATTTTTTTCTGTTGTCAAATATTTACATTAAAAAAAATTAGAGAAAATTTAAATTTAACAGATAATATTATATTAGAATTGGTTAATCATGAACAATTGTTTGTCATTAGATTGATTGGATCAGTTGATACGTCACATTACATTACATTAGAATTACGGTTGGGTAATACAGTATTGATTTTCTATTTCTCTAACATCCACAATCAGCGAATTCATCAAGTTTTCTTAAAGGTGAGAAAAAAAAAATCGTTTAAAGTTAAATAGTGGAATTATATTCACTTTTAGGTTCTGGATTTTCATTATTACTTATACTTTTTATACCCTATACCACTATGTGGTTTGGGTATAATGACTTTGTGCTGCTGTTTGTAACAACCAAAAATATTTGACCTACACCCATCTTTAATTATACCGATCGAATCAGAATCACTTTCTGAGTTGATTTAACAATGTCCGTCCGTCCGTCCGTCCGTCCGTCCGTCCGTCCGTCCGTCTGTGTGTCCATGTAAACCTTGTAATCAAACTGCAGGTCGCAAATATGAATACATTTTGATGAAATTTGGTATGTAAGCTTCTATCGGCCATGGGATGAACGCTATTGAAATTGGTGAGAATCGGTCCATGTTCAGACCTAGCCCCCATACAAATTACCCCTATGAAATCGACATAAATTGCCATAAGATCCAAATTGTCATATAGATCTTACTCAAATTGGGTTTGTATGCGTTCATTATATCCATTAATGAGTAGTCCAAAAATGATCCCTTTGGCCCCATATAGAGCTGCTTCCCGATCTTCACTTAAATATATTAAAAACAAAAATATTGCACTGATTCTTCTCAAATTTTGTTTGTATATATTTTTGCAAAATAAAAGAGACTTTACCAAACATGATCAGGATCGGTCCATGTTTGGACCTAGTCCCCATATAGATATATCATCCGATATGAACTTTTTCATATCTGCAGCCAAAAAAAAATTAATAAAAATCCCACTCAAATTTGGTTTTTGCTTATTTTCTATGTCCAGTTAGTTGGGCCTAAGAGATAGAGTTTCTAAACGCATGGTATAGGGTATCGTATAGTCAGTCTAGACCGACTATAATTTTCTTACTTGTTTGAATTGTAGTGTTTTTATACCCTCCACTCCAGTGTGGAGAGGATATATAAGTATAAGTTTGTCATTCTGTTTGTAATAATTATAAAAAAATCTGTACCCCATGAAATATATATATTCGTGATCCTTATACAAAGTTGATATAACGATATCCGTCTGTTCTTCTATGGAAATAACGATTTCGGCCACAATAGGTCAACTGGGTTACCTATTTTTATTGAAAATGATTTATTGATATCCAATGTTGCTGTTTAAAATCATAGAAATCGGTTTAATAAGTTCCGAGATATCAATGAAAAATTAAAAAAGGCTTGAAAGGATTTGATTTTTATTTACAAGACAGTTGTATATAGTAATATAAAATTATTATTCAACTTTACCTACAAAATATATAATTGCGATTACATATAATTTTTAAAAATCTTTTATGATTACTAAATCATTACTATTCACAAATATACAAAATTGCACCTTGTACAAATGGGCAGTTACACAGAAACTTGGACAAGCATAACAAGTAAGAAAATTATAGTCGGTCTAGACCGACTATACGGTACCCTATACCATGCGTTTAGAGACCCTATCTCTCAGGCCCAACTAACTGGATATAGAAAATAAGCATAAACCAAATTTGAGTGGGATTTTTATTAATTTTTTCGGCTGCAGATATGAAAAAGTTCATATCGGATGCTATATCTATATGGGGACTAGGCCCAAAAATGTATCGATCCTGACCATGCTTGGTAAAGTCTCTTGTATTTTGCAAAGATATATACAAAAAAATTTGAGAAGAATCAGTGCAATAGTTTTGTTTTTTGATAGATTTAATTGAAGATCGGGAAACAGCTCTATATGGGGCCTATGACTAAGAGTTGTCCCATAGGGATCAATGATTAATGGATATAATAAACACATACAAACCCAATTTGACTAAGATTTATATGATAATTTGGATCTTATGGCAATTTATGTTGATTTCATAGAGGTCATTTGTATGGGGGCTAGGTCTGAACATGGACCGATTCTCACCACTTTCAATAGCGTTCATCCTATGGCCGATAAAAGCTTATATACCAAACTTCATCAAAATATATTCATATTTGCGACCTGCAGTTTGATTACAAACTTTACATGGATCACAGACGGATGGACGGACGGACATCGTTAAGTCGAATCGGATAGTGATTCTGATTCGAACGGTATAATTAAAGATGGGTCTAGGTCAGATATTTTTGGTAGTTACTAACAGCAGCACAAAGTCATTATACCCAAACCACATAGTGGTATAGGGTATAAAAACACACATTATTTAAGCTCGTGTAATTAATTGCACTAAGGTTTGTTTTTTTTAAAAGCTATTTATCATATGGACACCTCTTATTAATGTTTTATAATATTTTTTTTAATATGCAGTCTATAGAAGAGGAGAAAATTTAGTTTATAACACTTGACTCTAAAACTTTCTTGTAAGATGAGTCACAGCTGTAAAAAGAGCTATAATTGTCACAGAATTGTGGACCCGAATTCAAAATGAGGTTTTATAATTGTGTTATACATATTTATTGCCATTATTATCGATATTTTATTTCGCACCCGTTTAAAAAACCCGATTTTTTTCCAATTTCTTAGATATGAAATCGACGTGATGTTTAAATTTTAACAGTCTAATTCATAAACACTTTTTTACAGTTATATAAGCTATAAATAAGAAAAAATCGGAAAAACAGTATTCATAAATACAAAAAAACTTATCAAACGTTTAATAAATATGAAATTTTTATTGTAGGCTAAAGTCTACTTTAAACCTTTCATAAAATGACATTTCTCAATGTTTATTTACATTAATTGGACTAGTTAAAATAAAATTACCATTTTTGTTATTGTTTCAATAAAAAAAAAATAGATAAATCTGTTTTAAATAAATAAAAACAAATGGATTTCATAAATTTAATTGGAAGAATTGGTAAGTATAACAAACTTCTACACTTTTTAACATATTTTATAAAGTGAGAAATGTTTTCAGATACCATTGTCCAAATATCAACTGCAAGGCGTCCAAGAATTTTTAGGGAGAGGTTTAATCCCTTTTCAACTCCGGATGATCAATTCAAAACAAGATATCGCTTTACTAAAGCTACTGTGCAAAAAATTATCGATATAGTCAAACCAGAAATTGAATTGGACAAAAGGGGGTGCGGAACATCTGCCGAGTTGCAGGTTTTAGTGGCATTGCGTTGTTGGGGTCGTAAAGAGGTGAGTTCAGGTGCAAATTACAAAGTTTATTTTTTTCTAACAAACAAAGTTCATAGTTCATTCAAGATGATGCGTCTCATCTTCATGGGCTAACGCAACCAACAGTATGCAAAATTTTTGCCAGAGTGGCTCGCGCATTAGCTCGATTGGGGAAAATAATGATAAAAATGCCTGTGTCTCTCGTGGATGAGCAAGTTCTAATGAGAGATTTCAAATCAATTAAAAATTTTCCTGGTGTTATTGGAGCCATTGATAGCACCCTCATCAGAATAAAAAAAACCGGAGGCGAGATAGCCCAATAATATATAAAAAATGTTCAATAATACTGTGGAACAAATTCAGTTTAGCAAAAGTTAGGTCGATTCTGAGAGTGAGGGGTGAAAATAGAGGCTAAATTAGAAGACCCGTATCGCGGCGTTTGTTTATGTTAGTTCGAATTTTTTTTTAATCGACCTTCGAATGTCGATTTTCAGCATATTGTTTATATGGTTTTTTGGCTATAACTCGTCGACTAATTGATATTTTTTCAATCTGTAAAAGCCAAATTATTGCTGGAGACCTGTGCAACAATTAAAATGTTTTAAAAAAGTTGATTCAGAAAATTTTTGTGGTGCTTATGAAGCAAAATGTTGGAAAAATAATTTATTTTTTCATGCTTTTTGAAAATATTTTCCACAAAACTAAGTCTTTTTTGCTTTCTGTTTGATCTATAATATGCTTCTCAGTTTCTTCAATAAATCTCATTTGAAAAGAAAACAATCATAATATAAAACTTTCGTTTTCCAACTTAATATTAATTTACTTCTAATTTTTTATGTACCAATTTTGTTCAGTGTTGGTTTTGAAGAAACATTGAAAAAGAAATTATAAAAATATGGAAAAAGTATATTTTTGAAATGTTAGTTATGAAAAGTTTTAAGTAAAAAAATTAAATAAATGAAATTAACGATTTGGCCAGTTGCCGTTTAGCAGGCGGCTGTGGATCAACATCACTGCTCTTTCTAATATCTTGGTCATCGTCATCATCATCAGAAAGGTTGATAATTTCGTCCAACAGATATTCTGGAATTTCATCTTTGTCTTCCCCTTCTTCCTCTTTTTCCTCGTCTTCCTCTTCTTCAAACGTGTTTTTATACCACCAACAAATTTCAGCGAGTATTGCATCTGGGGATTTCTTTCCTCTGTACCTGAAAATCTAGGAATTCAAAATATGCACACTCTATAGTTACCTTATTTCAAATGGAAGCGCAGTTTGGTGATAACGTTCGCCTTGCTCATGAGATTCAGTTGGCAACTGTTGAGCGAGTTGATCAAGGTGCTGATGCAAGAGATGAATTTTGTACGACATATTAACCCCAATTTCATCGAAAGCTGCCAACATGTTTGCAACAGATTGCCTGTAGTTGTCTTTGCGTTCTTTACCCAAAAGTCCTTTAATGACTGCTTTCAGTGCGAGCCATGCATTTAATTCTCGGTCTGTCAGAACTTGGTCAAAATCTTGACGACTCATTAGTTTCCGTATGTCGGGACCATTAACAACCCCTTTCTGAATTTTGGCGTTCTTAGTCTTTGGAAAATGTCTTTTAAGCGGTTGAATACTGCTGGTCTTTTTGCGATACATTTCATAAAATTTTTAGCAATGCCAAGTTTAATGTGCAGCAATGGCAACAAAATTTTCATTTCAGGAACAAGACTTTCGTCTAGCCTATTGTCTTTAGGCCATTTCCGTCCAATGCGACTATTCCAGTTATGCTGTTTGTACAGGTTTCAATCGGAACAGAAGGCATTCTATCGAAATTATCGACTAAGACCATTTTCTTTTCAAATGAAATTTATTGAAAAAACTGAGAAGCATATTATAGATCAAACAGAAAGCAAAACAGGCTTAGTTTTGTGGAAAATATTTTCAAAAAGCATGAAAAAAAAAATAATTTTTTCAACATTTTGTTTCATAAGCACCACAAATATTTTAAAAAATTTTAATTGTTGCACAGGTCTCTAGCAATAATTTGGCTTTTTACAGATTGAAAAAATATCAATTAGTGGACGAGTTATAGCCAAAAAACCATATAAACAATATGCTGAAAATCGGCATTTGACTGCAAAGTTCGAAGGTCAATTAAAAAAAAAAATTCGAACTAACATAAACAAAAGAATCGACCTAACTTTTGCAAACCTGAATTTGTTCCACAGTGTAATTGTATAATTTTAATTTACTATAGGTGGTTTCCGGTGTCAAACTGAAAATCAGGGATATAGTTTGCTACATTTTACGAAAATGAATAAAAAGGTTTATCCATTATTAAAAAAAAGATATGAAACATTTTAAATACCGTAAAAATAAATAAATATATTTCGAAAAAACTAAAAAGTGTAGGTAAAATCCCTAATATATCAGGGCCTGAAAGGGTTAAGAGGTCAAAATATACATCGAAATGAAGGTAGTGGAGCCAGCTTTTCTTTAGTTTACGTAAAAGCACACATGATATATGTATATTTACGAGATAATTCCATATTTAAGAAAATACTCTATTACAAAAAAAATTAATTTTAAATAGGTTCATAATGGGTTAATGGATTTCAAATTTAAAAATTTCAAATAAAAGGCACTCAAGTAAGCTTTCAAATGATATATATATTGCTGAAATCCAATGCTAAATAACAAAGTTATATACAAGTCAATGTCAAAATTTCGGAAGTCCATAACTCGGGAAATAGGCTCGACGGCCGAAAAAAAAAATATTTTCCTAGAATCATCCCAAAGACCCCTATCCTATCTTTTTCTTGTTTTTTCACATCTATAATATTAATAGGCTAGGCGATTTCTTGTGACCGTTGTTTTCTTCTACCGTTTTATTCCGATTTTGACCAAACGTATATTATGCAGATTTACAGATTTTTAAAATTTTTTCCTTATTTTGAGTAAATTGCATTTAAAGTTGCTACTAACACATACATAAAACTTCACAATGCTATGTGTGTGTTTATTAAATTTATTAATGAGTTTGTAATAAAAGTGAGTTTGTTTTTTAGGTTTTAATTGTGAATTTGTGACGGTGATCTTTTTTGCTCTGCACTGTAGCAAAAGAATTTCTGGTACAGGCAGAATAAGAAAGAAGAAAAAATAATAACCTTGATCTTGAAATTATTTTCAAGTTCAAGTATGTACAAGTAAACAACACCTTATATGGTAATAGGTTGATGGCATTTTTTCTTTTTTTTTTTTAGCAAACTGATTTATGGCGTGTTGTTTTCTCTTCATTGTGTTGTATGAAATCATGAACACATTCATATGCAATCATGCTGGTCAAACCACGTATTTTCTTGTATTGATCTCACTTGCTCTCATAGTCATATATGAGTGGGAGTGTTATAAATACTAGAGAATATTATGAATGCATATGAATGTTCTCAATTAATTGGTGGTGATTTTGTTTTTTTTAATAAACAGGTTTTTATCTGGACATGAATGAATGAAGATGAGAAGGTTGAATGTAAGAAAGTTAAATTTAAATCGAGGAGTTGAATTTGGTTTGTTGAAATACAAGGTTGAGGAAAAACCTCCTTCGAAATTAAAATTAAATTAAGTGAAAATAAATTAAAAATAAATTAAGTGAAGAAGTTTAGAATAATTTAAAAAAATTAAGAACAGTTATGAAAAAAAGTTTGAAAAATTAAATTTAAGTTCAGAAAATTAAAGAAAAATTAAGTTTAGAAAAAAAAGATAAGTTTAAGAAAAAAAAGAAAGTGTAAAATTTAAGAAATAAAACCAATAAAAAATTAAATAAACTTTAAGAGAAAAAAAAAACTAGATTTTAATGACATTTGTTGTTCGGTTTTTATTAATTATATTTTTAATATTTGCGTGAAAAATATTTAAACAACCACCAGCTACTTAGAATATTAAATCTATTAAATAAACAATTCATAAGAAAACTAAAAACTCAAACGTAGAAAAAAAATTACAACTATTCATAAGTTTATGTTAAATTCTCGTCAATAATGATAAAATAATACCATCATTAAAATTATTTTGTTAAATCTGCAATTAATGCTCATCTTTATTAATACGAAGAATTCATCGTAAAATTTCAATTGAATAAAAAAAAAAAAACTTAAAATGGAAACCCTAATGAAATGTGAAGGAGTTTTAATAAAAAGTTACATGACAAAATTGAAAAGAATATTGCGAGACACAACCACGGCGTCCGGCGGCAGCAGCTTCATCGGTACCTCATCGGAATGCAACACCAGCGATATTGCGATATGAAAGTTGTGCAAAAATTAAAAGTGAGCTAATATTAAAATTGTTCTACTATTAAAAATTTTTTATACCATTAAAAATTTTTTATTGAAATTTAAAAATTTTCCTAAAAATTAAAAATTTTCCTAAAAATTAAAAATTGTCCTAAAATTAAATAGTGCTAAAAGTCAACTTTTGTTAAAACTAAAAATTTCATAAATTAAAATAATTTTCCCAAATATGGATAAAATTAAGCTAAATTTAAAAATTCTCCTAAAATTAAAATTATGCTATACTTTAAAATTTTTCTAAAATTAACATTTTCCTAAATTTAAAATTTCCCTAAAATTAAATTTTGCTAAACTTAAAATTTTGCTAGGAATAAAAATTTAAAATTAACCTAAATTTAAAATTATAGAAATTTAAGAAATTTTTTTTAAGATTTTTCTAATTAGAATTTTAAAGTTTTCTAAATGTGTGGTTTTCTAATTAAAACAAATTTTTGTCATTAAAATTTGCTAAGTGTAAGGTGTTCTAAATATAAAAATTTACCTAAATACAAAATTTTTCTAAAATTACATAAAAAAGTTTTCTAATTATAAAATTTAAATAAATATATAATTTTCGAAATGTCAAAATTCGCAAAATATAAAATATTCGAAATATAAAAATTTTCTAAATATAAAAATTTTTTCTAAATATAAATTTAAACTAAAATTTAACTAAAAATTTTCTAAATTAAGAACTTTGCTAAATATAAAATTAATCTAAAAATTTTCCTAAATAAAAATAAACTTTTTTGTTAAACCAATGTAGAAAACCAAACCAGTGGGTTACCTCCAATTGAGATGGAGTCGAGGTAACATGGTAGGGAGGGCTAAAGGGGCAGAACACCTCGTCCCCAATCCCCAAGTAAGTATGAACATCCATCCTTTAGCATCCGTGTTAATTGACAGTTTTTTTGTAAATCGCACGTGAAAATCTGTAGTGCGGTTTCCCTGGGCCTGAGCAAGACCCCACCCATCCGGCGAGCTAGGCCCCTACGCCAGCACGTGCGACCAGCAAAGGCTCAGGAAAACAGGAAGCGGAACTTCCACCAACGCCGCACCATTACAAATTGGCTATAATTGATTAGCATACCTTTAGGGTCTTTATTTAATGAAAAAATAAAATTTCCTAGAATTTGCACTCGAATTTCGAAGGCTGGAATCTGCTAGTATAAATAAAAATTAAATCATAACAAGCCAGTGTTGTTTATTTTGCTACTCCATATTCGTTATTCGACTACTTTTACTACCGCGTCGAACAAATATGTGTAAAAAATAATTTTTTTTATATTATTATCATTTGTTTACAAATATTTTTGGTTCCTTTATTAAAGAGAAGTTGTTTTTCTACAAAAATTAAAATAATTTCTAATATAAAAGAAAATAAATAAAATATTGTTCAATTACCGAGTAGATGATTTATTTACTTTATTCATCACTACCAACAAACTGACAACTACAGAGGACTAGTGTTGCCACCACAAAACTCTAAATCAAATGAAACGTTTAATAGCTAATTTTCTGTTATTACATGTTTATGAATAGTGTTTTCTAATAATGGTTTATAAGACAAAATCCGTGTAATAACAAAAGTATACTTTAGAGGCAAAATAATTTTTTTTTATGAACTAGACCGTTACGGTCTTTATCGATTATGAAACCCAAATATTTTATTTGATTAACTTTTTCAATTGTTTCATTATTAATTTTAAAAACTATGTTACTGTTCATGTTTATTTCCATTATTTTAGTTTTTTTTTGTTTAGTTTTAATTTGTCCATTTTCAGCCAATTGTTTAGTTTGTTGATATCATGCATTATATCTGTGGTCACAAGCATTAACGGCCTAAGTCGAAAATCATGCTTTTGAGATAACTTATTATATAAATGTAATGGGGCTTCATTACGACTTAGGTCAGAATATTTTCATTAATAACTTTTTAATAAACAGTGTTGAGAAATGGGGTTTCACGCAAATATAAAGCGTTTTTAGTAGAACATGATAGCATACATAACTCAAATCGTTCTTAAGTCGACTTAGGCGGTTATTGCTTGTGACCACAGATATTATCTTTACATTGTTCCTTTGTATCTCCTTGAGCATAAATCAGTGTGTCACAGTTTTTAATCAATAGTTCTCTATCGATAGTCTCGAACGCTCTTTTGAGGTGCAAGAAAATTGCCATTATCTTATTTTTTTATAACAATATTTCCATTTCTTTTTTTTTAATTAATTAAAGGTCGAACAAAACTAAAAACGTTTATAATATTTCAATTTATTAATCCCATAGTTTACCGTTGTTTTACATGTATAATTTTTTCTGAAACCAGATTGATATTTTGAAAATATATAGTTTTCTTCCATATAGCTTTCCAACTGTTCTTTAGCAATTTTTTCTATAATTTTTTTCAAATGTTTTTAAGGTGTTTATTGGTCGGAATTCTTCACATTTGTTTGTTCTTTAGGCATTTGCATATGTTTTTAAGTTCTATTAAAGATATTGCACGAAATTTAAATCTAGAAAATATCACAGGTATGTTGTTTGAATATTGCACTTTTTCTATTGTATCTGTTATTGATTTAATAATATCGACAAAATAATTATTAAATTGGGTGGCGATTTGATAGTCATCTTTATAACCTATATTATTAAACATCACATTTTTTATCACATTGGCATTTTTCTTAAGTACTAAGTTTTTTATTTCATTCCACATATGTTTCTGGTCTTTGGAATTATTTATTTTGTTGTTAACATATTTGCTTTTTTTTCAATTTTATTTTTATATAAATTCCTTATTAATTTATACTCATTCCATGCATTTTCTGTATTTTCCGTTTTAGCGATTTGGTATTTAATCATTTTTTCTCTTTTGAGTATTTTTAAGTCTTTGTTGAACCATTTGTTAACGTCATTCTTTATATTCACTATTTTTTTGTTTGTAAATTTTTTAATCGTATTTTCGATACATGTGTCAATTATATCTACGCTCTTATTAACACTATCATTTTTATTATATTCTAATATTGCACTGAATTCTCTATTGAATAGATCTTTATTATAATTAGATATTTCAATTTCTTTTCTATTTGTTTGGTTCTGTTATTTATATTAACATATTATATAAGTATTATTTTGAAAAATTGTTTTGAATGAACATTTCAAAAGTACTTTCAGTGATGGACACAGATCATTTCCGAGAAAGAAGTGGTATTGTTGGTGACTTCGTATATGCTTCTCATTATACTTTTTGCAAGAGTCCAATATGTTTTTATGGGCCTTAGTTCTTGGCGGATGGTGGATTCGCATCTCGTAATACGAAATTGATATTATTTCCTTGGCACCACTTAACAGCAGATTTACTGAAATTAAGTGATCCAAGATCAGGTCAAAAAACTAGATACTGATTTTGGATTGGAAGTAGTCTCTTTTGCCGGCGTTATTTATACACCTTACACCACTGTGCAGATGGTATATATCAGTTTGCCAATTAATTTTTTACAGTAACAATTCAAATCGTTCAAATTGTTTAGATGCATTTTTATTTCTTACAAAGAACATTTAGAGATTTTGTGTTGAGTTCATAACTATGAATAACATTTTACACATACACACCTTTAATGTTACCGATCGTCTCAGTATCATTTTTTAATCGATTTTAGCGATGTCCTCCCGTCCGTCTGTCAATTTAGGTTACCATAGTATATACAAGTTAGTATATACCTGACAATCTTACTTAAGTTTAGTTTATGTATATTATTGGTGTTCATTTTTGAACTCAGGACTTTTTAATTGTTTCTACTACATTTACATATTTACATATCGGCTTGTCATTCCGTTTGTAACACATCGAAATATGAATTTGAGACCCCAAAAAGTATATATATTTCCGATCCTTAAACAACACGAGTCGATAAAGCGATATCTGTCGGTCCGTCTATCTAAATCACGCTCATTCACAAAATTAACATAGGTAAAGTTAGAAGAATATTGTTTGTTTTAATTCGAGCAGGTTGGCCTAAGATATAGAAACCCCTCTAAAAATGCTATAAAATTTCATATAAAAAAGTAAAAATAGCGAAAAATGTTTATAGCAGGATTGTGGAGTCATCAAAAAATAGTTCCGACTCCGTCTCCGAATCCGATGCTAAATGTTTATGGACAATTTATAAATACAGTGATAATTATGATGTGGGCATCAACGTGATTATACCCTATACCACTATGTGGTCAGGGTATAATGACTTTGTGCTGATGTTTGTAACTATCAAAATATTTGACCTAATATACCGATCGACTCACACACATCCTGAGTCGATCTAGCGATGTACGTCTGTCCGTCCGTGCCACAGTGAATGTGTGATCGATTTCTAATACATCAGATATATTATCGATATTTTCCATTCTCTTTTGCTCTCAATATTCGCACAGCTGTAAATCTTCAAACACAACATATGTTGAACCAGTTGCAGCAAAAAGCTTTCCCGCCTTTTTTAGCAACCAGCTGCAATTTTTTATAAAATTTTTTGGAGTGACAATAAAATTCTATTTAGTTTTTATTATTAAATTTTGAGGTATGTATGAACTACACACAAAAAAGGTTTACATGGACTTGCAGATTGGCACTAAAAATAGAAATGCCCGTCTATGATGTTCTACAAGCTACTGATCATTCTTTCGAGGTCCGTTTGCAATGCTTGATTGATCACACAGTTGCTGCGCATTCGATTTTAAAAAAGACAGAGAGTAGTAATACTCTAAAGATAACTGCCATTTACAAATGGGGTTGTGATGGAAGTAGTGGGCACGGAACTTATCGACAAAATTATAATAATGTTGACGCTTGCATGATCGACCAACATATGTTTACAAACCCAATTTGACTAAGATCTATATGATAATTTGGATCTTATGGCAATTTATGTCGATTTTATAGGGGTCATTTGTATGGGGACTAGGTCTGAACATAGACCGAATTTCACTAATTTCAATAGCGTTCATCCTATGGCCGATGAAAGCTTATATACCAAATTTCATCATTTGCGACCTGTAGTTTGAGTACAAGGTTTACACGGACACACAGACGGACAGACGGACATCACTAAATCGACTCAGTCTATGTCAAATATTTTTGGTAGTTACAAACAGCAGCACAAAGTCATTATACCCAAACCACATAGTGGTATAGGGTATAAAAATTTCATAAGAATACAAGTTTTAAATATTTCAATAAATTATTATAGAAATATGTTTAAATTTTGGTAAATTTAATTAATTTTGTAAATATTTTGTAGGAAACTTTTACAAACTGGATAGAAACCTGATAATAAAAACTTAAATTAGACCAAATATAAAATTTTTGTTTTTTCTAAGCTGGCTAAAAACCATTTAAGAAAGATTATTTGTAGACTTATTATATGGGTATTCAGTAAGAAATAACATGATATTGAAAGAAACATACAACTTCCCTAATTTATTCTCTAATATTGTTTGGAATAATAATTGTAAGAATTTTTGTTTCACGTGCCTAATTTTGTATGTTTCATCAAAATTAACTCAAAGTATAAAAGTATTTAAAAAAGTATTATTAATAAAAGAATTATTAATAAAGTATTATTTAATAAATTAAACTAAAAATTAAAAAATAAAAATGAAAAAACTTAAAACTTAAATTAAAAATAAAACAAGTAAGAAAGTTATAGTCGGTCTAGCCCGACTATACGATACCCTATACCATGGTTTAGATACCCTATCTCTTCGGTCCAACTAATTGGATATAGAAAAGAAGCATAAACCAAATTTGAGTGGCATTTTTATTAATTTTTTTCGCTGCAGATATGAAAAAGTTCATATCGGATACTATGTTTACTATGGGGACTAGGTCTAAAAATGGACCGATCCTGACCATATTTGGTGAAGTCACTTATACTTTGAAAAAATATATACAAACCAAATTTGAGAAAAATCTGTGGAATATTTTTGTTTTTTGGTAGATTTAAGTGAAGATCGGGAAGCAGCTCTATATGGGGCCTATGACTAAGAATTTTCCTGTAGGGAGTAATTTTTAACTACTGATTAATGGATGTAATAAACACATACAACCCCAATTTAACTGAGATCTATATGATAATTTGGAACTTATGGCAATTAATGTCGATTTCATAGGGGTCATTTGTATGGGGGCTAGGTCTGTACATGGACCGATTCTCACCAATTTCAACAGCGTTCATCCCATGGCCGATAAAAGCTTATATACCAAATTTCATCAAAATATATTCATATTTGCGACCTGTAGTTTGATTACAAGGTTTACATGGACACACAGACGGACGGACGGACGGACGGACGGACGGACGGACGGACGGACATTGTTAAAACGACTCAAAAAATGATTCTGAATCGATCGGTATAATTAAAGATGGGTCTAAGTCAAGTATTTTTGGTAGTTACAAACAGCAGCACAAAGTCATTATACCCAAACCACATAGTGGTATAGGGTATAAAAACTAAAAACTTAAACTAAAAACTTTAAAAGCAAATATAAAAAATTAAAAACTAAAAACTAAAAATTTAAAAATCAAAAATTAAGAAGTAAAACCTAAAAACATAAATTAAAAACTAAAAACTAAAAATTGAAAAACTAAAACTAAAATTAAAAATTGAAAATCGAAAATTAAAAATATAAAAACTAAAATAACAAAAAAGCATAGAAACGTGACTTCATGTTAGTGCGCTGTTTAAAATTTTTTCTTTGAATTAGTTGTACCTTTAATAAAGTCATATAATTTTATAATCGATTCTAGTTATTACCAATTTTTTTTTTTAAAAAATGTATAACATAATATTAAATATAAAACATATTAAAACATTAATATGAAAAGATTATTTGAAAATCGTTAATAAAAAATTTAAAGATTTGGTTACTAAAAAAAATAAATTTTTAAGAAAATTTACTAAAAAATATAAGGATTTGGTATGATGTAATAACAAATTTACAAAATAATAAATATTAAAGTCTGAAAGTGATATTTAAATAACGATACTAAACATTAGAATTAGATATATATTTACTTAAAAATATTTAATCAAAAATTAACTTAAAAATTTTTCTTCGAATTAGTTAAAGATAAATAAAATATAGAGATCAAATATAAAAGGTAAAATAAACTAGTAAGAGTGTTAAATTCGGCTGGGCCGAGTCTTTGATACCCTCCACTTTTTTTCATTTTCAATTTTCATTTTTAATTTATCATTTTCCATTTTCCATTTCTCACTTTTCAATTTTCATCTTTCGTTTTTCATTTTTAGTTTTTCATTTTTAATTTCTCATTTTCCATTTTCCATTTTTCATTTTCCACTTTTCATTTTTCATTTTTCATTTTCCATTTTCGATTTTTCATTTTCCATTTTCCATTTTTCATTTTTCATTTTCCATTTTCCATTTTCCATTTTTAATATTTCATTTTTCATTTTCCATTTTTCATTTTTATATTTTAATTTATCATTTTCCATTTTTCATTTTCCATATTCCACTTTCCATTTTTCATTTTTAATTTATAATTTTTAATTTTTCATTTTCCATTTGCCATTTTTAATTTTAAGTTTTTCATTTTCCATTTTTCATTCTTCATTTTCCATTTTTAATTTTTCATTTTCCAATTTTCACTTTCCATTTTCCATTTTTCATTTTCCATTTTCCATTTTCCATTTTTCAAATTTAATTTTTCATTTTTAGTTTTCCGTTTTCCATTTTGAAATTTTCATTTTCCGTTTTCCTTTTTCCATTTTCCATTTTTCACTTTATATTTTTCATTTTCCATTTATCATTTTCCATTTTTCAATTTTAATTTTTCATTTTTAGTTTTCCGTTTTACATTTTGAAATTTTCGTTTTCCGTTTTCCTTTTTCCATTTTTCATTTTTCATTTTCCATTTTTCCATTTTTCAATTTTAATTTTTCATTTTCCATTTTTCATTTTTCTTTTTCATCTTCCATATTCCATTTTTCATTTTCCATTTTCCATTTTCATTTTTAATTTTCCATTTTGCATTTTTCATTTTTCATTTTCCATTTCCTATTTTTCATTTTTCATTTTCTTCCATTTTCCATTTTTCAATTTTAATTTTTCATGTTCCATTTTTCATTTTTCATTTTCCATTTTTCAATTTTAATTTTTCATTT
Source organism: Cordilura impudica (assembly GCA_963682025.1). Classification (NCBI taxonomy): domain Eukaryota; kingdom Metazoa; phylum Arthropoda; class Insecta; order Diptera; family Scathophagidae; genus Cordilura; species Cordilura impudica. The sequence goes on along the minus strand of OY821519.1, from coordinate 151,919,771 downwards.
TCCATTTTTCATTTTTCATTTTCCATTTCTTATTTTTCATTTTTCATTTTCTTCCATTTTCCATTTTTCAATTTTAATTTTTCATTTTTCATGTTCCATTTTCCATTTTTAATTTTTCATTTCCATTTTTAATTTTTCATTTTCCATTTTCATTTTCCATTTTTCATTTTTCAGTTTCATTTTCATTTTCACTTTTCATTTTTCATTTTTAATTTTTCATTTTTCATTTTTAATTTTTCATTTTCAATTTTTCATTTTCCATTTTTCATTTTCCATTTTCCATTTTTGAATTTCCATTTTCCATTTTCCATTTTTCATTTTTCATTTTCCATTTTCCATTTTCCATATTTTTCATTTTCCAGTTTCCATTTTCTATTTTCCATTTTTCATTTTTCATTTTCCATTTTTCATTTTCCATTCATTTTCCATTTTTCATTTTCCATTTTTTATTTTTATTAATTTTTAATATTAAATTTTAATGATAAAAATTATGTGGTAAAACTTGCTTAGGCCAATGTGACACGTGCAGTATTAATATACACACAACTGTAATGACTTCAACAATACGAAGAATTACAACATATACAACATAACTTAAGAAAAACAACAAACACACTAAAAAATTTTATTTTTTCAAGAGTTTTTTCAAATTTTCATTCATAGCTCGTGAACCCTTTGACCGATTTTGACGATTTTAAATAGCAACTCCTTTGGGATGTTAATAAACGATTTTGTACAAAAACGAAAGGTCTAGCTTAGATATTGACGGCGTGATCGTGATTTCCACAGACAGACGGACAGACGGTCATCGGTAAATCAACTTCCCTTGTCATAAGGATCAAGATAATATATTTTTTTGGGGTCTCAGGAATTTATTTCGATGCGTTACTAACGGAATGACAAACCTATATATACCCTCTGCCACTGAGGTCTGGAGGGTATAAAAGAAAATATATAATACATCATTAAAAGATGAACCAAACTTTATAGTACAAAAAAAATATAAACATATAAATTATAAGTTGAAAATACCTAGTGCAACCTATTTATAACAGTAAAAAAATATAAACATAAAAATTTTGGATTTGTGAATCTGCTAAAAGTCTAAAATAGTTATCAACATTTAAACGAAAAAACAAGTTATTGTGCATGAAAGGTGCATGAAAAGATATTACTGTGAATGAAAACTGTATGAAAAGGTTTGTGAGTTTGCTAACTAAAACACGACCACAGCGTCATCTGCGCCACCACTCGCCGTGACAAATTGAAGTTAAAAACACATATTTACGGGTAAAAAGCGATCTAGAAGGTACATAAATATATACCACTACTTTTAAACTTCTTTACCGGTGTTGATGAAAACAATAAAAATAGAAAAAGGTGTTAAAGAAAATGTAAAAACCGCTATTTAAATATTTATAGATACTGACGTTTTATTTCAATTATTATAAAATAATGACAAGAATAAAGTTAAATGAAGAGTTAAATACCAGGATAATAGATCATTTTATTGATTTTATTATTCTATGAATAAATCCATAATTTAATTTTGTGGCGCAGGTCCCATGGAACGAGTAAAAGACAGAATAATTTAAGAGCAATAGAGTTTAAAAATGTCAAAAATGCTACCTAAAGAGGTCATTAACAATCTGAAATTAAAACTATGTGCTCGAAATGTTTCCCGACAAGCAATTGAGGTTGATCTTGGTTGTTATCGTCTTGTGAGGAAACCACTGATATCATTATTCTTGCTAAAGAACATATGAACTAGGATTTTGAATACTGTTGGCGAATAGTGTTGTCAAAAACATAAAATATTTAAACGGCCATAATATTTGCCTTTACCTACACACGACCACATGCTTTGGGCATTTTGCTATAATAACCTAATACAATCGTTCGGTATAAGAATAATTCACCCCCAGGACCATGATCATCATCTTATTTCATAGTGTTATTGTATAGTACAGGTTTCCATTGTTTTGTCAACGGCATAAAAATTAATACTTTTAAGTGTGGTTATTTTTTTCTTAAGTTATGTTAATAATTCTTCTTTGTTAAATAAATAAAACATACGCATGTTTAAATTAATAAAAGAGTTTTTTTATTTTATGAGAAAACAAGTCGTCAAAAATATATTTTGTTAAAAGTTTCCATCGTATTGTCACTCACACTATGTTTCTTATTGTTTTTAAATATCATTATGGTTTTAAAAATTTATATATCTAGCACAGCAAAGGTCTTTAAATTCACGTGCAAATTCTAAGAAATTTTATTTATGTCAATGTTTTTTTAATCTATTTAATTCATTAAATTTATTTCATTATAAATATTTGTTTGCTGAACACACAGTAATAAGAGCCTGAAGGTATTTAACCACCTTGTTACGCCACCTGTGCAATTCAAAATGCAACACAGGTCGTGTGATATGTGATTATTATAATGAAATGCGATTGAGTTATTGTCGTTATTGGTTCATGTCCAAAATTATTTTTCAACTCAACACAGGGCTTTTCATGTACAATTTTTGCAAATACATTGACAAATTTAGTAAACACACACAGCATTGTATAATTTTATGTATGTGTTAGTGGCAACTTTAAAGGAATTTTACTCAAAAAAAAAAAAAAATTTCCAGACGGTGCAAATCTGTAAGTCTGGTGCACAGCCAAAAAGAAATACATTTCAAATAAGATATGATTGGTCAAAATCAGTTTAAAACTAACAATGTTACATCGGCCACAAGAAATCAACTTCCTATTAATATTATAGATAATAACGCTAACAACGTAGCGGGCATACTGCTAGCATATTATAATCCTAAGTTATTTACTCACCTGTTATATATGTATATACCCCATACCAGGGTATAATGACTTTGTGCTGACGTTTGTAACTACCAAAAATATTTGACTTAGACCCACCTTTTATTATACCGATCGACTCATAATCACTTCCTGAGTCGATTTAGCGATGTCCGTCCGTCCGTCTGTGTGTCCATATAAACCTTGTAATAAAAATACAGGTCGCAAATGTAAACATATTTGGATGGAATTTTTTATGAAAGTTTCTATCGGCCATAGCATGAACGCTATTGAAATTGGCTAAAATCCGTGCATGTTCAGACATAGTCCCTATACAAATGACACCTATGAAATCGACTTAAATTGTCATATGATCCAAATTATCAAATAGAGCTCGGTCAAATTGGGTTTGTGTGTGTTTATTACACCCATTAATCAGTAGTCCAAAAATAAACCCTATAGGACAATTCTTAGCCACAGCCCCCATATAAAGCTGCTTCCAGATCTTCACTAAATTCTACCAAAAAATAAAAATACTGCACAGATTTTTCTCAAATTTGGTTTGTACATGTTTTTGCAAGATATAAGTGACCTTACCAAATATGGTCAGGATCGGTCCATATTTCGACCTAGTTCCCATATAAATAAAAAATCCGATATGAACTTTTTCATATTCAAAGGAAAACAAATTAGTAACAATGCCACTCAAATTTGGTTTATGCTTAATTTCTATATCCAATTAGTTGGGCCTAATTGGTATAGGGTATCGTATAGTCGGTCTAGAACGACTATAATTTTCTTACTTGTTATGTTTAAGTTTATATTATTGTATTAAAAAGGTTCAATAAAGATAGCCTTTTGTTTACTTTTACATAAACAATTTTATAAATTTTTTTAAATATTTTATAACTTTAATTTTAAACTGTATGCATTAAAAAACATTTGTTTTTTTTTAATTTTTTGCGTAGAAATACGGTTATATAATTGAAAAATATACTGGAGTACCGGGTTTTAAAAAAATTTTAAATACTATAATGCACTTGTTACAATTTTTCTTTTTCTAAATATTAACAACAACACAGCATACACAAATGAATGATCAACATGTGTGACAAGTTTCAAAAAAATATGTTATAAAAAAAATAAAAAAAATCGCTGACAGATAACCGCACATACTTGAATAGAATGCATTCAGTTGTTTGCAGTTGAAAAAATGAAATAAACAAATAACAAATATTCAATGTCAAGGTCATTTTTATGTCAAACAAAAGTTATACTCATACAAGTTGTAATGCTGTGTTAATTTTATGAAGTATTTATCAGTAGACTTCTGGAATTTAAAAAGAAAAATTTTGTATTCAAAACATAAATTAGAGTGATACTATGATATCAAAGTAGAGTTTCATTTGGAATACAAAAATACTTTCCATATCCAAGAAGTGTCGTGTAAACATCATATTTTTACTCTTTTTTTTACTCGTAGTGTCTGCTTGTCGACAAAACTTTGGATCGATTTTTCACTCTTTTCCCGTGATCCAATCGGGCTGAAACTTTGCAGGCAGACTCGCGGCGACGATAAAAAATGTTCTGACATATTTTTTTTTTGTAAAAAAAATTTCAATAATTATTTTATTCGTCTTTGTATATTACTTATGGATAAAAAATAAAAAGAAACAGTTAGGTCATAACAGTTATCATTTAAGAACTATTTTTATTTATTATAATATAAAAGTTGTTTGTTTTTTCATTCATAACTTTAAAGGAATAAGAGATAAATTTAATAATTGAATATTCTTTTATTATTTCATGGTTATGCAATATAAAATTAAAAAATACACAATCAAAAAAAATTTTATTAGAAAAAAATAAATAATTTTTGTTTTATTAATTCTTAATAATTTTTCATTTATATTTATTTTTAGCTAAATGAACTTTGGTTTAACTTCACAAACATTATTGTTCTTAATTTTTCATTCGATAAGTTGCACCATTATTTATTTAAATTGTTCAACAACGTTTTTAAATAATTTAAAAAAATATTTGTTACTAAATAATTTTTATTGAGAAAAAAAAAAATATTTCCTAAATGTAACTGTTATAAAACAATTCAAAAAATATAAATTCAATTTTAACAGTTACGACCAACGATTTTATTTTATGTTGCCGATAACAGTTACTGTGCAATTTTTAAAAATATTTCTTAAAAAAGGGCAACTTTTTCGATTCCTAAAATTTTTGTAACAGTTATTTTAGGTCCTTATTTTAATTACATGATAGTCGGCTTCATTTACAAAGCAAGGGAGTATAATACACCAAAACCCCGGTTTGCGTCGTTAATTGGGACCGGAGGAATGCGACGCAAATCGAAACGACGCAAACCGAAACAAACACCATTTTACATACGTTTGAATTTATTTTATTTTTAAGTGGTTTTTCAATATAAAACACCATTTTTAAACTCTTTCTTTTAACTCATATTCTCTGTCTGTTTGTCGTGGGTCAATCCCATTCCCCCTTATCCAATTTATCTGAAATTTGGCCTATAGCCTTGTCGTTACTACAGATTAATTCTGGGGTAGTCACGCACAGTCACGGAGTTATTTAAAACCCATTTCCCCTTATCCGGTCGATCTGAAACTTGGTCGATAGACTTGCTGTGAAAAAAGATCAACTTTGACATAGTCACGCACAGTCACGCATAGTCATGGAGTGATTTAAAACCCATTTCCCCTTATCCGATCGATCTGAAACTTGGTCGACAGACTTGCTGTGAAAAAAGATTAACTTTGACATAATCACTCACAGTCACGCACAGTCACGGATAGTTTAAAACCCCACTTCCCCTCATCCGATGGATCTGAAACTTTGTCCATAGTCTTGTTGTGGCCAAAGATTAATTTTAAGATAGTCCCGCACAGTCACGGAGATATTCAAAACTGATATGCATATGGAAAGAAACAGTTTTAATAAAAACTTTGTTTTTATGGATTAGATTATTGACTTTTTTGGATAACAAATTTTTATTAAAACAAAAATATACAAATTTATAAGAAAAACATAACAAAACAAAAATTACATAAAATGGAATTCATCGTATAAAATTAAAAGTCTAAATCGGTGTTTTTATTTTGAGCTTGAGTTATCCAAATTTACTACCATTTCCTCAGTATAAAATTATCTGTCTAAATTGTATAAAATTATCTAAATTTTGTTTTATTGTAAGAGCTGTTCTTTCCAAATAAATTAGCAATCTTCGTCCGGGTCATTATTTTCAAAAATTTCCATGCCTTGCGATATCAACTGCATCGCTTCAGAAATTTTACCGGTAGTAAGCATTTTTTGTTCTACTTCGGCTTCAAGGGTAAGTGTTTCATCATCTACTGCATTGTTAATCTCAATTGTAATAAATTTTTCATTATTTAGCTCTTCGTCGTATAACAAAAGCTTGGTGATATCTACTTCCTCCATTCATTCAAAATTAGCATTTCTAGCTGTATCTGCAATTTCTTTACATACGTTCGGAACATCATTAATGTCACCAATATCTTTAATAACACATTCGGGCCATAATTTGCACCAAGTTCCGTTCATACACGATTCATATACTTCTTTCCATGACAGGTTTATGTTTTCAATGGCCAAAAATTCTTCATGGTAGTCACATCTTCATCAGGCTTATCATCTTTATTTCAATCTCCACCAGTTGCTTTTAGAAGTTGACTAAAAGTTCGTCGCAGACAATAGGACTTGAAGTTGGATATAACAGCTTCATCCATTTGGTTGTATCACTGATGTGGTATTTGATGTTTTTAGAATAATCATCAGAAAAAACAGGATGCCATGGTGCCTTGTTAGTTAGAAGAGCACTTTAAACTCAATATTTTGTGAAGAACAATAAACTTTCAGTTCAGGAACTGCACATTTTTCCATCCAAGCTTTAAATAAGGATGCAGTCATCCATGCTTTTTTATTTGCCCGCCAGTTAACAGTTTTTAGAGTTCTCGAATTTTCAGATTGGTAAATTAAAAAGGCTTAAATTTAGAATCTCCCGCTGCATTTCCTCCCAAAAGAAGTGTAAGTCTATCTTTACTAGCTTTATCACCAGGGGCAGATTTTTCAGATTTAGAAACGTACGTTCTTCCTGGCAACCGCTTCCAGAAGAATCCCGTTTCATCAGCGTTTAAAACCTGTTTTGCAGAATACCCACCTTCTTCAATGATTTCTTTTAGTTCAAGTTTGAACTTTTCTGCAACTGTTTGCACTATCAGATTCTACTTTTAATGCAATGTTATGCAAATTTGCACGATATTTAAAAAGCTTAGATTTCTTCTACACTTTCGGCACTTGATAATGGATAATTTTCTTGAAGATCTTTCTATAAAGTTAAAGCTTTGTTTTGAACTACCATTTGACTCAATGGCATATTTCGCTGATTTTGTTTTTCTATCCAAATGATGTGGCTGTTCCAGAGAATTTTTTAATTTTATCAGCGTATTTGGGAAAAATGGATTTTACTGTAGATGGGGCTAGTCTAAGGTTGCTTCCAATCTCAGTAGCCTTTTCCCGATTGAAAACGTTTCAAAATGTTAAGTTTTTCTTCCAAACTTAGTTGTTTTCTTTTTTGACTCATTATTGAAACATGTATTGTTTCAACTCTACTTAAACTAATGTAATTTGAAACTACTAATGACTTTCAACTGGCAGCCAGTAGATGACGTTTGCTTAAACTAAACTAAAACGGGTAATCCCCTTTTTCTGTTTGACTTTTGAACACACATATGTACTTTATAATTGTTCATATTAATGGCGCAAATCGAAGGCATTAACGACGCAACTACGAAGAGGCCTAAGATTTTTAAACGACGCAACTTCGAAACGACGCAAAACGAAGCGACGCAAACCGGGGTATTGGTGTATATAATATGGGTTATTTTTTTTATACTTTTCTCATGATTTTGTGCTGATGTTTCTAACTACAATAACTACATCTATCTAAATAAAAAAATAAACAGTACGGGATAAGTTTTAGTTATAGCCCCTATATAAAGGAGTCTAGTGAACGCGATTTAATAATTTTTAAATTATGTACACAATTTGGTAAATAAAGCATCTTCGTCCATACAGTCTAAATACAATGAGAATTAAAATTGAGAAATAAAATTTACTTATAAAACCAGGTAATTTTTCGAATAAAATGTATTATTTAAGAAAGGTACTTTTTTAAGAAAATTTATTTTTTATTTTTTTAAAAAAAGGTACATTTTAATAAAATTGGATTTTTAAGAAATGGTAATTTTTTTAGCAAAAATATTTGTTTAAAAAAACTAAATTTTATAAAAAAAGACACTTTCTTAAAAAAAGTTACTTTTAAAATAAGGGTACCTTTCCTTAAAAAAAGGTAAATTTTAAAAAGAGGGTACTTTAATTCTTTAAGAAACCGTACTTTTTTAAGAAAAAGTAATTTGTTATGCTTTTTTTTTTAAAAATTTCAGTTTTAAGAAAGGTACTTAAAAAAAAGTACTTTTTATTTTAAAAGTTTACTTTTTTAAAAAAGGTATAAAAGTATTTTTTTAATAAAAGGTAGTTTTTGCAAAACATACAAACTACGACCGAAGATCGGTAAGCAGCTTTATATGGAAGCTATGACTAAGAATTATTGATGATTTTAAACAGTAAAAGTAACATCCTGATTATTAAACAATATTGTGTAAAAAGATGAGTCTAGCTTAGTTATTGAGGGTAAAGATCAAGATATCTTGGTCTCCGGAATTTATTTCGATGGGTTACAAACGGAATGACAAACTGATATATACCTTCTATTGTTTTTTTTTTGGAATAATGTATCCTAAATAAGCCTGAACATTGGTGAAGTGGTATGTTCTTTATGAAGGGCTAAAAAATGGTTTTGAAGGCGATTCTGTATGTACAATATTCTATATGTAGGATATTCCACATTCGGTTCAGTGCATCGACCACAACTGCATTTTGGTTCTTAAACCTTGACATCAAACTTAAACCTTGTCATCAATGAGATCACTTTAAATTTTCCTCAGATCCAGATTACCACGTTGATCAATTATATTTTTATTTTTTTTGTAGGATCATCTATAGTCATGGTACTCATATAAAGCTGCTTCTCAATCTTTACTTAAATCTTCCAAGAAACAAAACATTGCATAAGTTTTCTTCAAAGTTGAGAAAAATAAGTGACATTACTAAGTATGGTCATAATGGATCAATTTTTTCACTTAGCCCACATATAAAAATACCATCCCACAAAAATTGCTTGTCATATCTGCAGGCCGCAAATTCAGAACTATGTTACTTATATTTGTTATGCTTTTCTTCTATATCCAATTATGATCTAAGCAGAGTTGGACCGAGAAAGCTCCTGGTATCTTTCCGCTGTTAAAAACGTATTTCAATAGTGTGCACCAGGAATTTTCGCTAACCATTTGAATACTACAACGTTCCAATTGGAGAGTTTTATAACTTTGGATAATATTAATTTAATTATTTTTTTTTTGCTTCATGAACTTAAGCCAAGAACCCCATGATATTTATTTGCCAATTCCCTCTGCAATATGTTATGGTCCTAATCAATTTATTTGTGATCTCTATTGCCAATTTTTGGATTAATTAGTCCAAGTTTACGTCCATATCCAGTTACTATGGAGATGGTTTTGAGATTTCGATTTATTTTATGCAGTCGACTGGGAAGAATTTTTTTTATCTGTAAAGCTACTAATAAAGCCAAAGCGTTTGAAAGATATGTCTGCAACATTTTGTTTATTGTTATCGTTTTGATACTACATATAAAATAAATGGTTATTTGGTTTTTCATTTTCAGTCATCAAAGAATTCGAAAAGTGAAAAATTTGTTAAACGTTTTACTTATGCATACTTAATGTTACTATTTAAACCAATAAAATACTACTCTGGCCACGGCTGTTTATATTTTACAGATAATTTCACTACTACTTGCAATTGTTAGATTGGTGAAAGAATTCCTTTACACGATAAAATTTTTTATCGTGAAACAGCAAAAAAAGTGCGGATCTGAAAAAGACTCCCGTAAATATTTTTACGGGACACTTGCTTTTTAGAGATAACACTTTCTAAACGAGAAAACTCAGGGAGCAGTGAATTCAGCTCATAAATTATATGGCTACCGTGGTATGGAAATGTTTAATGATGTAGTATAGATTATTGTGTTTCGAGATCAAACATTAACACATTCAGTTTAAGAAAGTTGTGGTATCCGTTCTTCAACACAGGTTGACACACTAGGGTGCGCCTTATTTTTCAACTTGCGAAATTGTACCGTAACTCCCCCTGGAAATGTTCTCGTTAATGAAAAAATACAGTGTGCAAAAAATAAGTTCGATCGGATATCGGGAAGGCGTGGCTCATCCGCCCTAAAGTTTTTAAAATCCAAAAAATTCATATAAAATTTGCACAAATGTTAATTATGGGGTAAGCTTATGCAACAAACTGAACTATAAGGTGAAACTAGTGTTCTGAATCTGAATATATAAATTAAATTATCTTAACACATCAGATTTTTTAATTATGCCATTTTTTCATGCAAAAATGCATTTTTGATGATATTTAGTAGAAATAAAATTACTTTTGAAAAATTAACTACTCAAACCATTTTTTTTTTTATTAAAAACAACTTAACCATTTTTTATGGAAAATAAATTGTCAATAAGTTAAAAAAAAAAGTGTATTAAAAACTAAAACGTTAACAATCAAAGTCTGGCAACTCTATTACGTGAACAAATTTTTCGAAAAATTTACAATTAAAACCATTTTTTTTTAACAATACAAACTCTTTACTATATAAAACAGGAAATCCCCAAATAAGAATGAATTCTTTTTGATTATATAACATTCATTGTTAGTTATTACACAGGTTAGTTATTACACTTGCGGATGTGTCTAGTCTAGTCAGTGAATATTAAAGTGAAAAATTGAAACAAATATCAGAATAAATTTAAAATTTGTAATAATATAGTGAATATAAAAAAGTTAAAAAAATATGTGAATACAAGAGGACAAGAAAAGTTATTTCTTCTTGATTATGATGTAAGCCAAATTATCGGTGCTAAATTACAATCCAATGCGCAAGTTTTGCGTGTATTATTTTACAATATGCGCAAAGTAAAACTAGAACTGCGACCAAGTGCTTCCCTTGTCGTAAAAGAAATATATGTGTTATGGAATATGGAATATGGAATTCCAACTATAGCTGTTGACAAACATTATTGCAGGAAAAACGTGAGAGAGATTTCTCAGAAAAATTTGAAGACAAGTTATTTTTGATAAATCAAAGAAAAAAGGAACACCTGGTTCAATGATAGGTAGTGGCTGTTTCTTAGCAAAAATAGAAGAAAGAAGAGCCCTTCGACAAGCAAAAAGCAGCGTTTTCGTGAGAAATATGAAGCCGGTTTGAAAGGTATGTAAAAGAATTTTAATGGGTTATGAGTATCCCAGCATAACTTTGGCAAACAAGCCATAACTTATATCATTTCTAGTAATGATATATCATTAACAATAATCACCTCTGCATGTTAAGGTAATTAGTTAAGTAAATATTTAAAAATAAGTAGGTACAACTTTCATAACTATATCGTTACAAGATATTATAAAGTTTCGCTGGGATATTGCAAAGATTTTAACAGATATTTTTCTTAAAATTTGATGTAAAATAATAATATGATTATACAGAAAATTGTTGAATTGAGATATTTTCTAAAAAAATTTCAGAAGAGTTCGAAAATTTGGACTCCGAATCAAGTGATGAGGAAGTCTTTGAACATCTTGATCTAGATAGAATTGAAAATCCCAAAGATGAACCAGGATCAAGCAGTTTAACAAAAAAGTGAGGTCGTCATAATTTTATTACACCAAAACTTGTATCAGTATTAGATAAATGTAAAATAAGTGATCGCGACGCAGTCCGAATCAAATAAACAAATTCAAGATGCATTTAAAGACACAGAAATTCAAGCAATAACTGTTCATTGGGTTGGTAAAATTTTGGCATCGTTGATGGGTAAAGAACACGTTGATCATCTGCCTGTAGTTATATCTTTTAATGGAACTGAGCAGTTACTTGGGATTCCAGCAATTAGTGCAGGCACGGGAGAGGAACAGGCCATTGCCGTCTGTAATTTACTGAATGAATGGGATCTAGAAGAAAAGGTAGAAGCTCTTTGCTGCGGTATCACAGCATCCAACTTAGGACGAATGCGCATGCGTACTTATAGAGCAAAGATTAGATAAAGTTCTCATATATTTCCCGTGCTGTCATCACATATTCGAAATACTTTTACGGAGCGTTTTTGATGAAAAAATGCAAAAGTCTTCTGGCCCAAGTGTCACACTATTTCATAGATTTAGAAATTGCTGGATTAAATTAAATAAAAATAATTTTAAATCTGGAATTGAAGATCAGCACATAAAAAATATACTTGGCAATACAACAGAGCTAATTGAGTTTGCATTAAATAATCTTACAAGGAACTTCTTCAATTGGCTATAGTTTTTCTTGGAGGGGTAGTTCCGAAGTCCACTTTTAAAATGCCAGGAGCCTTTCACCATGCCCGGTCCATGGATGTCCAAGGCAGTTTATAGTTTAAAAATATTTTTATTTCGGAAAGAATTTATTTTGACTGTCTCTGAGAAGAATGGTATTAGAGACATATGTATTTTTATAGTAAAAATATATTTAATAGCTTGGATAAAAGCCCCAGTTGCTGCTGAAGCTCCTAATCAAGATTTGACTTTATTAAAAAAATTAAATGATTATAGTTTAATTGATGAAAATCTAAGTTGAGAATTACTGCGGAAATTCTGCAATCATTTATGGTATTTATCTTATAAAAGAAAAAAAACTTATGGTAGCTGCTTTAAATCAACCTAATGAAAGTGACAACAAAAAATTTACAATTCTTTCCCATCACATAAGCCAGCGAGTGCATAGATAAAAATATTGAAGATTTTATCTCGCAACAAAGTTTAAATTTTTTTAAAAAGACTTTCTATTCCAACGGATTTTCTTAAGAAAGAACCAGAAGAATGGAAGAATGACGCCTGTTACAATATTGGTGTGGGTATAGTAAGCAAACTGAAAGTTGTTAATGACACTGCAGAATGGGCAGTCAAACTGATGGAAGACTTTAATCAAGTCTTGTCACGAGACAAAGAAGAGAAGCAACTAATAATGCAAATTGTTGCAGATTATAGAAAAAAATAACCTAATTCAACCATATCAACACTATTAAATTAATATGTCAATCTTAAATAAAATAAAGTACAAAAATGAGTAATTATGAAAATTTTATTTAAATATGAGTTACATATATATTTAAAAATAAAAAATACATTTAAAAATTTCTGTGTTCAACATATTTAAAAAAGATAATAAATATGTATAAGGTGATCTAAAAAAGATATATATTTTTTTTAAACTTTATTAGTTTCCTATAAAATTATAATGTCTGCATTGGGAGGTTTTACTGTAGTATAAGTTTTTATGTTGAATTACTAATTGTGAAAACATTGGATTATTTAAAATATTTTCCTAAAGCAGAATGGTTATAACTTTTTCAGATATGCTTTCTTTTCCCAGGTTTAAAAAACATACATATTTTCCAAGAAAAAATAGAATAACTTAAAAAGTTGATGTGTTCTTTTTATTTTGCTGACAGATTCAGATTTATCACCAAATAGTATATTATGATCCACTTAAAAATATATTAGCTTGCTGCAAGACATAAAAAAAAATTAACATTTGTGTAAATTTTTTAGAAATTTTACGTATTTTACCAACTTTATGGCGGATGAGCCACGCCTTCCCGTTATCCGAGAACATTTCTAGGAGGAGTTACGATCCAAATGTCACAAAAAATTTTTGGCCCATATAAGCAGGGCGCACCCTATTGACACACCCATTAAGGCTTTTTAAATGTTTAGAACATACAATTGTTTTTTTTTTTTTGTTTACGTCAAGTTTACCCAGATCCACAGATTCGCTCCTGGAAAAATGAGAAGTAAATCAAATGTATTAAGATGTAATGCACGCAAATTTTGAACGAAATCGACTTTGTATCAACTTTTTTTTTTGTTCATTAAGGGTATTTGATTCACACTCATAATTTTGCATTAAGTTTTCAACATAGAACTACTTTGTTTTTTTAAATCAATTATAATTAAGTTAAAATAAATTGGTATTAAAGTTTTTGTCCTAATCTTGTTTAGGTAAATAAGAACTTAATCTAGTTTTCATATGAACATAAAATATATTCAAATTGCTATAATTACTAACGACAGGCACTAATTCTATGTATTTATGAATGTGTGTGTAATAAGTACTATAAGCTTTAATTTGTGATATTTTTTACCCTGATAACACGATGAGTGTGTGACTAAAGTACCTCCTCAAAATCAACGACAAACCAACGAACCAACAACAAAAATCAATGCATTTGCTTTTCTTCTATTTGCGTTTCTTATCGTTATTACTATTGTCAAATATTTACTTGTGGTATTAATCATGGGCGATCGGTAGTTAAACTTGAACAGTTTAAATGTTAATTTGTGAAAATGTTATAGATAGAAATAACGATCGACATGTTGGAGAAGATTTGGCATAAATATGTACATAAATTATTTGCTGTACAGTACTGTGCATTATAGTATAAATGTACTAGCTGAACCCGGTGTGCTTCGCTACCCCTCATCGTTATAAAATAAAATAAAATAAAAAAAAATATTATTTATTAAATTTAGAATTAATTATTGCACTAACAACTTTATATAGTCAAGGGCTTAATAGAAGTTATTATGGATTTTAATTTTTCTAAAAAGGGCGTGGTCCCGCCCAGTTTTCTTGTACTACTATTTCTATTAATTTCAATACGATATATACCAAATATCATCGCCGTAGTTTAAAAAATGACCGAGATATGACGATTTTAAATTTTGAGTTATATGGGCGGGACTACGCCCCTTTGCCCACTAACAACTTTATATAGTTAAGGACTTATTATATCCTTTTGTGAAAATTTCTTGACGATCCTTCCAATAGTTTAGAAGATATTACGATTTTTTATTTTTCTTCTGGTATGTATTTCTATTCATGCCAACACCATATGTACCAAATATGACCGCTGTAGGTCAAAAAATTCCCGAGATATGACGATTTCAAATTTTGGGTTATATGGGCGTGGCACCGGCCCTTTGTCCAATCAAAAATTTATATAGCCTATTATTCCTTCCAGAGTCACAGTAACACACTGTGAAAATTTCAGGAAGATCGGTTCGGGGGTTTGGCCTCCTATAAAGCACAAACAAACACACATTCATTTTTATTTAAAAGCAGATTAATTATAATTTAAGGTAAAATGGGGCGAAAAAGGGGGGCTTGGTAATAAAAAAATGTATGGCTACCTTACCTGTAGATAAAAAGTGTATAAAACTTTAGGTAAATACATATTACAAAAAAAGTATTTTGTATAGCAAACATTGTTAGTGGTATAAGTAAGTATCTGAATTAAAAAAAAAAGGGGGCGGTGAAGTGGGCGTGGTTCATAGTTATATTGCGACGTTAACAGTATTAAGAGCAATATACTACCAAATAAAAAAAAAATCCGTTGGAAGGAACAAATTTGTACAGAGAACAAAAATTTTAAAACCTCAAAACAAAATTTGTCGTGGAAAGGGGCGTGAAAGGGGGCGTGGCGTAAGAAATGTTTATTTCTACCTCGCCTGGAGTATAATGTGTATACAATTTGAAGTAAATCTGTTAAAAACTATATGGGAGCAATTACATAATTTTAAAAAAGTGGGCGTAAAAGTGGGCGTGGTCAAAAAAAAAAGTACCCTATTAATCATGCCAGAGTCCCAGTTAAATGCTGTGAAAATTTCAGGAAGATCGGTCCAGAGGTTTGGTCTCCTATAAGGTACACACAAACAAACAAACAAATAAACAAACACACATTCAATTTTATATATATAGATATACATATTATATGCAGTTGGTTGATCATTGTAAAAATTTTGTTAAATAAATACCAGAAAGCAAATTATAGTCGCTTTAGCCCGACTTTACGATATGCTTTTCCATGAGTTTCGAGGAAGGTTCTTAGATCCAACTTTGTTCAGGTTATAAATAGATATACACTGTATTTCACATTAATAGATCATTGTTATAGCAATCAATTTAAACTTGCTGCTCTCAAGATAATGCATGGATTTTTGTTAAAGGTTTAATAATTGAGAAAAATAGTGTAAGCGAAGAAAACTCGAAAAAGTTCGTTAGAATTAATCGGTGTTTCTTTTTATACCCTATACCACTATGTGGTTTGGGTATAATGACTTTGTGCTGCTGTTTGTAACAACCAAAAATATTTGACCTAGACCCATCTTTAATTATACCGATCGAATCAGAATCACTTTCTGAGTTGATTTAACAATGTCCGTCCGTCCGTCCGTCTGTGTGTCCATGTAAAGCTTGTAATCAAACTGCAGGTCGCAAATATGAATGTATTTTGATGAAATTTGGTACATAAGCTTTTATCGGCCATGGGATGAACGCTATTGAAATTGGTGAGAATCGGTCCATGTTCAGACCTAGCCCCCATACAAATTACCCATATGAAATCGACATAAATTGCCATAAGATCCAAATTGTCATATAGATCTTACTCAAATTGGGTTTGTATGCGTTCATTACATCCATTAATGAGTAGTCCAAAAATGATCCCTTTGACCCCATATAGAGCTGCTTCCCGATCTTCACTTAAATCTATTAAAAAACAAAAATATTGCACTGATTCTTCTCAAATTTTGTTTGTATATATTTTTGCAAAATACAAGAGACTTTACCAAACATGATCAGGATCGGTCCATTTTTGGACCAAGTCCCTATATAGATATAGCATCCGATATGAACTTTTTCATATCTGCAGCCAAAAAAATTAATAAAAATCCCACTCAAATTTGGTTTTTGCTTACTTTCTATGTCCAGTTAGTTGGGCCTAAGAGATAGGGTCTCTAAACGCATGGTATAGGGTATCGTATAGTCGGTCTAGACCGACTATAATTTTCTTACTTGTTATAATTCGTGAAGAAAAATGTGAATTATTTTTTCATCAGTTGAATATGTGCGGTGTCAATAAAAACAGTTCAACATTTTTTAAAAACAAGAAACAAAAATAATTTTTTAATGGGTTTTAATTGAAAATGGGCAGTAGTAAATCATTAACGATGAAAGAGAAGGCACAAATTGATGCCTATGATGATCACGTTCTGCCCGGCCGAGAAATTTATGTAAAAATTATTAAAAGTGCTAACGTTGTGTTGAATTACTTAAAAAAAAAAGAAAAATATGTCAAAAAAATGAAGAAATGACAAACAATGGCCACAACAACTACGGGAAGGTCAAATATTGTAAGAATAACCTCCAATTCTCGTGACTCTGCTGCAAAAATCAAAGCAAAGAGTGATTCCATTGCTAGTCTTTCTACTGTTACAAGAATAATAAATGCAGCAGAACACTTAAAACGAATTAAATTGAAAAAACCGTTTTTCATTGGCCAAAATTCTGTAACTTTTGAACCGATCAAAATATTTAAATAATTTTTTTTTAGTGGATAGATATTTAGTTCAGCTTGACTCAGTTTTAATTACATTAAAATTGATTGAGGACTTGTTAAGGCATTCTAGGTCAAAGTTGAACTTTTGATTTTTTTTAACTTTTAGAGTGAAATATGTGTTTATTATTTTTTTATTTATTAAAAAATTTAATATTTGGATTTTAATAATAACTCTAAACATTTTTTGTAATAATGGGATTTTTTTAATGTTACACTCAAAAAAATGTTTACACTAAAAAAAAAATAGTAAAATCAACTTATTACTGAAACATTAAAAATTTTTTGTTGTCAAATTTGCAAATTTGTTTACACTCAAAGAATATTTACACTTAAAAAAAAAAAACGTTAATAATATTATCAAAAAATCTTGCTATTACTACAAAAAAATTTATTATTTTGATAATTTTAAAAAACATTTTAAAAATAAAAACTGCAATAGCTTTTAATTGCATTTGTAACAATGGTAGGACCTGTTTATTATTATTTTTTACTAATACTATGTTTTTCGTACTTAAATAGCAATGAATGGCTATTATAATTATTATTCATTTGACTCAAATATTGATTGCAAATATTTCATATTTTGTTCTGTGTTATTTCTATTCTTTAGTAGTTTTTTGACTTCTTCATCTAAATCCCAATGTTCCAATTTCAATTGATTTCGAATACTGGAGATGAACGGATCTGACGTTGCCAATAATATATTAAATAGATCTTCATTTGTGGAATTTCGTGAAATTTTTCTATTATTGTGCTCTCTATAAAATCTGTAATCCTTATTCCTTTTTTCCTGAGCCTCCTCTGATAGATCTCCAAGTGGCACCAAATGATATTTAATGACATATTCTGCATGATATAGGATTTTGTGAACTGTTGCAGACATATTTCTCCATGGGTAGTTGGTTGTATATATTTTTGCAGTTTCCTTAGCATAACCTCCAAACTTTCCAGAGTCAATTTCTTTATTGCACGCAAGTACTTCTAGGATTATTTTAAATCTGAAAATAAGGTTTAAATTCACTCCTGTTATTTCAGATGCTGTTTCTGGATCTGAAAAGAATATTCTTGCGGCATTGCCATCATTTGTATTGCCTGACCTTTGTTTTGGCAGATCTATAATCAATCCAAATTTGAGATATTCATCTTGAACATGTTTATTTTTTGAACTTCGTAACTTCTTGTTGGTTTCGTTGTTTCTTATTGATCCTGAAGACCCGAAATCCGAATCATAACTGATTTTTAGTATGTGTAATATAAGTCGTATTCTGGCATGTAGTGGTGATAATCCAAGTTCATATGCATCGGTATTATCTAATGATTTTGTCGGGACTTGGCTTAATTGGCTTGATGATGCTTGGCATATAATGCAGCTGGATGCATTTCCATCTATCATTGTCAGCACTAATTGGTAGCTTACTTCAATTTGCTGCCCATTTAACTGTAATTGTAATGGCTGTAGTGTTGCAATTTGGACCTTGATATCACTAACTTCTTTCACACAGAAAAAATATTTGCCAACCGAATTGGTCTTAAGTGGAACAACTGTATTTGCGATTGTATCAACAGAAATTTCATATCATCTGCAAATTTTCTATTATGGTAAGATATTTACTGTTAGGGCAATATAATTGTTATCATCGTGAACCCGAAAATTGGTTATTAGCATTATCGCAATACGGTTGGTAATAAATTCGGTAGCCACAATGAATCTGTTCTCTGTGTGTTGTTAATGGCATCATGAGTTCCTTTTTTGAATTCAAATTTGATTGGTCTGCATTATTTCGTAGAAGATGGTGTCTCATTTTTCCAAATATCCATTGTTTGCGTTGTACTAGTCGAAGGCTCTGAATCTTCCAAAATTTTTTTCAATCGCAATGGTACAAATGATGCCATGAACATATCTGAGTCCGAAATATTTTCTCATACTACTTGTTTGTATTGTTTCTGTGCCGAAGAACCACCACATCCCCATTTACAAAAAAGAATTAACTTTGTGTTTCCATATTTCTGTAACTCATTTCCTTTTATAGATTGAAGCAAGCATTCGGCTGTATGATCAAGTAGAGATTGTAGTTGTACCTCTGCCGAAATTAGTGTGACTGTAATGGCAAACAGTCCATTTTAGTAGCGGTTATGTGATGATATGCTGGATACATATTTGAGCCTTCAATCGCACGCAATCTGAGTTGAATATATTGCTGTTTTGTTAATTTCAAATCCAGAAATAATGCTAATGCCTCCTCATTTGTGAACTGTTTTGCATCGCTCGGAGTTGGTATACTTTTAAGAATCCGTTTTGTTCTCACTGGACTAGCTTTAACAACTTTTTCAATGATATCCACTTTTGTTAATTGGTTCTGTGATCGTAATTGATGTAGAAAAAGATTCTTTTATATTTGTACAACCAATTTCATCGTTAACATCTTTAAGTTTCCACCTCTTAGATCTATTGCTGCAGTTGTCCAATGATTTGCGTGGTCTTCCAGCCTTATCTTGCTTTGCTGTTTCTGCAGCGACAGTAAGTTGGCCTTCTTACCAGTTTGCACTTTTTATATAAAAATTTTGTTTACTGTAGCTAACTTCTTTGTAGCCTTTATTTAGTGCTTTGACGAAATTAGATAATTGCTCTTGTATTTCGGTGCTACACGAATTTAAGTTTAATTTTATTTTAACGTAACTAAGAACATCTTCCTGGTTTTTGTTTCTAAAATACTCTTCGTCCAGTTCCTTATAACTGAAGCCCTCCATATTTTTTTGAATATTTTTATTTGCGACTTTTATTGCTGAAATATATTAGAGCAATTGAGTTTGTATTCAAAGCCTTCTCATAAGCTATCATACTATGTTTCTAGGTAAAATAAAAAGGTAAGAAAATGGCATTGCTGCATTACTACCTTAAATAATATATAAAAAACCCACTATACAAATGAATAACCTGTGTGTGTTTTCTTTACTGCTTGCATTAGTGCATTGTTAGGTAAAATAAAAAGGTATAAAAAGGGATGATAATAAAAAAAAAACCAGGTTACTAATGAATTACATCCTCTGTGTATTGACATTCTTACTTACAAATATATTGTGGTAATAGAACAAATAATGACTATTATAAGCAATAAAATACCTAAAGCACAAATTTAATACACCATTGTATACGAGTACTTATAGGGCTGTTTAAATTATCATAATTTGATTTTTTTTAGAGTAATTTCACCCACGGGTCACGAGAGCAAAATTATATATACGGTTAAAGAGGATACTCTCACCTTTCTCCGAGTGGTATACGTTTCTTGTTCCCTTTTGTTCCCTAGAAGTTCTATTCCACTAAATTTGAAATTTGAGAAAAAATATAGTAGTTTCATAAATATTTCATAACGCCCCTAATGTTAAACGGTAGAGCTGTGACCACTTACAACAACTAAAGACTATAACCCTGCTAACATTATAAAAAAGACCACAGGTCATTATCGATGATAGCTTGCGAGTAGTAACCATTTATTTTTGATATATTAGCTACAAAAAGGCGTTAAAATTTTATAAATCGGTGAAAAAAAATTTGACTTTTGGCCAATGAAATCAAAATTTCAGCCACAGTGCAACGTAAGGAATTCTTTTTGCAAAGAACACATGACTTGGAAGAGTGATTGTATGGGGTCTGGACGGCAATTTAATGACCGAGAATATTTAATTTCTGCAATAAAATCGGCATGGTCGCAAAATTACTTACAATATTTATCGCAACTGTATAACTCCCTTCCAAATAGAATTTATGAGGGAATTTTGTTGAAAGGCGGAGGAAGTACACATTATTAAAATTAATAAAAAAATTAATGATGGTTTTATTCGACCTGTCAAATTGTAAATAAATATTTGAGCTCGAGGTCTGATTTTGGTAAAAGTTATTTATTAAAATCCAATATTTCAATATTCTTTGAATATCATCTTCAGGGATTGTCTGCAAATTTCAATTATTAGAACAATAAAATGTGTAAGTATTTAAAACAACATCAAATATTAAAAGATATAGAACAACATACATATATAAAACCAAAAATTTTTACACAATCTGTTAACATTAAAATACAAACTTACTTTAAATCATAAAGAACAAACTTAAATCTATTGTTCCACCTTCGTCATATAATATTGCACTGAATTTCAAAATACAAGAGTGCAATAATTATTATTTATAAGATTTGCTGACAATTCTGATGGCAAACTTTTAAAACAGCGCGATACACTCAAATCGGGAGAAAATAAAGAACTTGAGCATAAATTGTATGCTTGGTCTGAAGAAAAGCGGGCGCGACATCAAACCATTTTTGCAGAAATTTTACGACAAAAACCTAAACCAGTTTATCAGAAAATGTATCCGAATCAATAATTTAAAGCTTGTGACAGATGGTAGCAAAAGTCGTGAGAACTTTGAAAATATCCTTATCTGCTAGACCAGATCTTGTACCCGATTTTCAAAATAAGAACTATGATGTTATCGAAGCTGAAAACCTGTTTGACGACCAGATTTACAGCACTAATGAATCTGGGCTTTTTTTGAAAATGTTTCCAAACAAAACCTTAATGCATTTTAAAGAAAAATCAGCTCCGTGTACCAAGATGAGCAAAGAATCACCTTCCTGTGTTGAGCTAATAAATCTGGAGAAGTCAAAACCCACGTTCGTTTAGAAAACAACATATTGTTGAATATTACTCATAGAAAATTTCATGGAATTCAACACTTATTTTTACTGAATGGTTTATTAGCTTTATAGCTACTGGATAGTGCAAAATGTCATGTAGAGCCGCTGGTATCTGAATGTGAGCAATATAAAACTATGTTTTTACCTCCAAACTGTACTAGTATTATCCACCTCATGGATCAGAACATGATACGACTTAATAAACTGTGTTACAAAGAAATTTACTTGTGTGAATTGGTAAATTCTGTAGCGGACGATTCATACATCTTTCTGAAACAATTCAGTTTGAAGGACGCTTGTGAATTGCTTAAGCTATATTGGGACAGGGTGCCTAATTCTATCAGTATTACAACAAGAATTGCCTGAGAATGATTGTGCGGATTGGTTAGCAGAAACTTAAGAATTTCGTGTAGTAGTTCAAAATCAGATATAGAAGATATAGAAGGAGAACCTATTATGATTAAAAATCGCAAAGCTGTGCAGAGTTTAAATACTTTAATGAATTAGGCAAAGGATCGAGGTATGCAACATTTAATTAAAAAACATAATATGTAAATTTGGAAGCGTAAATATTTTTCTCTCTCGATAAATAAAAATAAAATTAAATTTATTTTGAAATCATTGCTTGTGATTTATTTTCGAATATGTGTTAGGTGAAATATTATAAATAATAACAGCCAATCCAGTAATCTGAATATTTCATTAATAAGGGTCTGCAATCATTAATTCGTATTTGCTACTTGGCACTGTATATGAAACGATATACATAGTTTACCTCACAACTATTTTGTTTGTATATATTTATGTATTGCTTTGAAGTAAGAGTTAGTTATTTTTGTACAGCCTGCGAGAAGTAATTTAGTTAGTATATCGCTGATTTTTGAGGTTACATTAGAATCTGACAAATATTAAAGAAAAACCCTTACACGTATCTTAAAATCTTAAATTCAAAAAAACATGATTAATTATACATGAAAATACCTTGCATTGGGAAAATTTTAGATATTCTATAAAAACCAATTGTAGGAATCTTTTTACATCGAAAGAGTTGCAAAAATATTAATAAAACTATTTAATTTTTATTTGAATCTTGAAGTATTAATTTCATTTACTATTAATCCAATTGTTGGAAAATTTAATGAAAATACTCTTTTAAAAAAGGTAATTCTATAGAGAAGGTACTCTTCTAAAAATAAAAGGTAGTTTTTTTTTAGGAAAAACTACTTTAAGAAAATATTTTTTTCATAAAATTCATATTTTAAAAATAAAATTTTTATTAAGAACAGCTAATATTTTAAAAGAAAATGCTTTTTTCGAAAAGTTATTTTTTGCAGATAAATTACTTTTTGAACAAAATGTGCTTTTTGTAGAAATGATCTTTGTATTGGCGATTTTCTTTATTACATTATGATAATGATAACAATTAAGAATGTTAAATTCGGCTGGGCCGAATCTTTGATACGCTCCATCTGCATCTCAATCTCAATATTACAACCAATATTGAATTTGGTATTGAAATTTAAATTTGGAATAATAATCAATTTAAATTTAATTTTTAGTTTTTAATTTTTAATTTTTAATTTTTAATTTTTAATTTTTAATTTTTAATTTTTAATTTTTAATTTTTAATTTTTAATTTTTAATTTTTAATTTTTAATTTTTAATTTTTAATTTTTAATTTTTAATTTTTAATTTTTAATTTTTAATTTTTAATTTTTAATTTTTAATTTTTAATTTTTAATTTTTAATTTTTAATTTTTAATTTTTAATTTTTAATTTTTAATTTTTAATTTTTAATTTTTAATTTTTAATTTTTAATTTTTAATTTTTAATTTTTAATTTTGAATTTTTAATTTTTATTTTTTAATTTTTAATTTTTATTTTTTAATTTTTAATTTTTAATTTTTAATTTTTAATTTTTAATTTTTAATTTTTAATTTTTAATTTTTAATTTTTAATTTTTAATTTTTAATTTTTAATTTTTAATTTTTAATTTTTAATTTTTAATTTTTAATTTTTAATTTTTAATTTTTAATTTTTAATTTTTAATTTTTAATTTTTAATTTTTAATTTTTAATTTTTAATTTTTAATTTTTAATTTTTAATTTTTAATTTTTAATTTTTAATTTTTAATTTTTAATTTTTAATTTTTAATTTTTAATTTTTAATTTTTAATTTTTAATTTTTAATTTTTAATTTTTAATTTTTAATTTTTAATTTTTAATTTTTAATTTTTAATTTTTAATTTTTAATTTTTAATTTTTAATTTTTAATTTTTAATTTTTAATTTTTAATTTTTAATTTTTAATTTTTAATTTTTAATTTTTAATTTTTAATTTTTAATTTTTAATTTTTAATTTTTAATTTTTAATTTTTAATTTTTAATTTTTAATTTTTAATTTTTAATTTTTAATTTTTAATTTTTAATTTTTAATTTTTAATTTTTAATTTTTAATTTTTAATTTTTAATTTTTAATTTTTAATTTTTAATTTTTAATTTTTAATTTTTAATTTTTAATTTTTAATTTTTAATTTTTAATTTTTAATTTTTAATTTTTAATTTTTAATTTTTAATTTTTAACTTTTAATTTTTAATTTTTAATTTTTAATTTTTAATTTTTAATTTTTTATTTTTAATTTTTAATTTTTAATTTTTAATTTTTAATTTTTAATTTTTAATTTTTAATTTTTAATTTTTAATTTTTAATTTTTAATTTTTAATTTTTAATTTTTAATTTTTAGTTTTTAATTTTTAATTTTTAATTTTTAATTTTTAATTTTTAATTTTTAATTTTTAATTTTTAATTTTTAATTTTTAATTTTTAATTTTTAATTTTTAATTTTTAATTTTTAATTTTTAATTTTTAATTTTTAATTTTTAATTTTTAATTTTTAATTTTTAATTTTTAATTTTTAATTTTTAATTTTTAATTTTTAATTTTTAATTTTTAATTTTTAATTTTTAATTTTTAATTTTTAATTTTTAATTTTTAATTTTTAATTTTTAATTTTTAATTTTTAATTTTTAATTTTTAATTTTTAATTTTTAATTTTTAATTTTTAATTTTTAATTTTTAATTTTTAATTTTTAATTTTTAATTTTTAATTTTTAATTTTTAATTTTTAATTTTTAATTTTTAATTTTTAATTTTAACGATAAAAAATATGTGGTAATACTTACTTAGGCCAATGGACATGTGCAGTGTTACTATACACACAATTGCAATGACTTCAAAAAATACGAAGAATTACAAACACATACCACATATTTTAAGAGTTTTTTCAAAGTTTCATTCATAACTCGTGACCCCTTTGACCGATTTTAAATAGCAACTCCTTTGTCAGTAAACGATTTCATACACCTCCACTGAGGTGTGGAGGGTATAAAAACAAGTAAGAGTGTTTAGTTCGGCTGTGCCCTCCACCCGTTTTCTAAACACAATATTATAACCAAGATTGTCAACACTTAAAGAAAAATCTAGATTTCAATGACTAGATTTTTTATGATGAAGTTTAAATTTAATAAGATAATATATTAAAATTTTTCGTATTTTCGTGCTTTTTTTTTTGAAAGCAATGAGCATAAATGTAAACACGTACATTTAAATTTGTCGTTTGTTTGTTTATTAGAGATGCATATGCATTTTTTCTTGTTGTTGTTTTTTGTCACATGTACAACATCAAACAAAAGTGTGTATTGCAGATACATATCTATTTGCATATGTGCTGTTACGTGAGTATACACATTTTTCACAATTTTTAATTTTTTATATGAAATTTTATCGGAGTATAACATTTTCGCACGTTATTCCTTAGATTACAATGAATATTCAAGCCTATGTAGTGCGACCTACTCGACATATAGCGGTCAGGAGAATGTGTTCAACAGGCTGACAGATTGACTTCTCCTTTTATAAGGATCACAAACATACACACAGAAAACAGATTCGTTGGCGCAACCGAATTTTTTGCCAACCGAATTTTCGCAGTCCCATGTACTATCACAATATTCTGTTGTGATTACTGAATTATATGATACATATTACCGTACAATGGTAAAAGCAATTGACATTATATATAAATTCGATTGTATGAATTATGATATTTAGTTGATACAATGGAATTCTTAATTTTAATTATTGGTTGTTACAACCATTAATCGCGATTTTTACTAATACAAGTTAACAATAGTTAAGAATTTATACTTTTATATTTCTGTTTATTTTGTTTTTGTATTATTTTGTTTATTTAACGCAATATGACACTTCTTTAGCTGTAGACTAAAATATTTTAAGTTATGTGCTTACGTTGCTACTCGTGTCAGTGTAAGCTAAAAGAAATATAAGAATAAAATAGTCAGTTAATTTACAGAACTCAAACAAGCCACTAGGCTTTTATCTTTATTTTTATACTTTATACAAAGTGCCCAAAAGGCACTTATTTTATGAATTTTTATATGTGCAAAAGGCATATAAACTAACTGGCGCCCAACTGGATGATTTGGAGATAACAATTATCAAAGTTTCAACTAAGTAACTCATCAACAAACAACGGAGAACCAACAATTATATCAATAATAAATTGATAAACAATAATCAAGCAATCAGTTCATCAACTCAACAGCAAACAACGGGTGATAACAATTATCAAAGTTTCAACTAAGCAACTCACCAACAAACAACGGAGAACCAACAATTATACCAATAATCAATTGATCAATAATAATCAAGCAATCAGTTCATCAACTCGACAGCAAACAACGGGGGAAACAACAATCATTAATTATTATATCAGGATGAATATGAAAATATTGTAAGTAGAGCCATCATTTTTAACAAGTGCAGTGAATTTTTATGAACGAATTAAATAACTTACTTAGTGCGTTAAAACTTGACAATATGACTACGACGACCCTTGACATTCAAGCACTCATTAACACCGCCGTGAGAGCGGCAGTCGATGCGCAAAAATTCGAGTATGACCGGAAAATTTCTGATTTGACAAAAAAGTTTAATGAATTTCAACCTCTTAAACCACCGGTTTTGGAGAAATATGAAGAAATAAGAATTGTACCTGGTATTATTTGTGATGAATCACTCGAAGTGGTGAAATCACTACCCGAATTTAGTGGGAGTATGGAACAGTATGTGTCTTGGCGGCAGGCGGCACATACTGCGTATAAAGTTTTCGATAGATATACTACTTCCTCGAAGCACTACCAGGCCGTCGCCATAATTAGAAACAAAATTAGAGGTTCGGCAGACGCCGTTTTGGCCTCATTTGACACTGTACTAAACTTCAAAGCTATCATAGCAAGACTGGATTTTACATACGCGGACAAACGTCCCATTTACTTAATAGAACAGGAGTTGAGCACCCTGAGACAGGGTGAACTTTCTGTAATAGAATTCTTTGACTCTATTGAGAAGAAATTGTCTCTATTGACTAATAAAACGACAATGACATATGACAGAGACATGGCACAAGTCTTCAATGAAAAATATAGAATGGATGCTCTAAGGACATTCATTTCTGGTTTAAAAAAGCCACTTTGCGATATTTTGTTCGCATCACAACCGAAAGATTTACCGACCGCCTTGGCTCTGGCACAGGAAGTCGAATCAAACCATGAAAGATGAAAGATACATTTTTGCAACCTCCTTTGCAACAAAAACAGCCTTTCGTACTCAAAACGGTCCAAATACTAGAAATTTGCTTTTTCCCAAGGATCAATCGAACGGGAATAAGTCATTGGAGAAAAATCCATATTTCATAAAAACTTCAAGTCATCCAAAACAACCCCATTTTGGTAAAAACCAAACCCACAGCTCAAACCAAAACCATGTAGAACCAATGGAAGTCGACCCTACATCATCCAAATTCAGACAGAATACTAATTATAGACATTCCCGGGATAATCAGAAGAGGCAAGCTGGATCAGACAGACAGACAGGACAGAAAATGCAGAGAATAAATCAAGTGTCCGTAGAATCAGAAACGGAAAATTATTGTGACCTCTCAGAGGGTGCAACTCTGGATATAGAATACGACGTCGACTATATTAATTTTTTAGGGGAGAATCCCAGCTACCATTCATAGAGAAAACGTTGGCTGGGAAAACCATAAAAATCCTAGTCGATACTGGGGCTTCAAAAAATTACATTAAACCTTTCAATGAATTAAAGGGAATCATGCGAGTCCATAAGCCTTTTACTGTTCGTTCAATTCACGGTCGAAATACGGTTTCTGAAAAATGTGTTGTTAATATATTCGGTAAAAACACCTATTTTTTTATTCTTGGTAACATACCAACCTTCGACGCTATAATAGGGCTCGATTTATTGCGACAAATCGGCGCAAACATTGACCTTACAAGGGGTCAAATTGAATTTAATTCAAATACCGAAAAAATCAAATTTCTAAAATGTGAAAACGTTAACCACATAAAATTGGCGGAACAGGACATTCCTGAAAACATTAGGGGGGAATTCGAGCAAATTATGGTAAAAAATTCTAGGGTTTTCGCGGACCCAAATGAATCACTGCCCTATAATACTAAAATTAAAGCTACCATTCGAACAAATACAAATGACGCAATTTACTCAAAGTCATATCCCTATCCAATGGGGGTATCCGATTTCGTGAACAAAGAGGTAGAAGATCTCCTAAGGAACAAAATTATAAGACCATCAAGGTCACCGTATAATAGCCCAATTTGGGTAGTAGATAAAAAGGGCTTAGATGACGAGCTAATTGGAAACACAGGGAACCTAACGAAGATATTTCCTCAATCCCACATGAAAAAAATCCTCTGGGCAGATGTCAACCATATTTCTACCTTACTGTCAGCTTTGAAAATCCATCATAGACATTCACGAAGCTTAAACATTTTGGGAACAGGTCTGAAAATTATAGCAGGTACTCCCGATTTCGATGACTTTGAAAAGGTGAAATTTACTCAAGAACAACTGGTGCACTCGAACAATAGACAGATCGAAATTAATGCAAGGGTTACCCAACAGTTACACAAACTAACGGACGTGGTAAATTCAATGGTGTCTGAAAACAGTAAAAACGGAGTGAATACTGAACATTTATACGAGACATTATTGGCTAGAAATAGAATGACAATCATAAGCCTTGAGAATCTAATTTTGTCTATCGGTTTAGCTAAGTCGAATATAATAGATTTGACAATACTGGACAGCGACGAAGTAAACTCGATTGTTAAAGGTGATGACTCTACCGGGACCAGTGTCTCAGAGGTCATGGTTGTTAGTAGCATTAAGATTTTACAAAGTAATGAAATATTAAGTTTTATCATTAAGTTTCCTAGGCCAAAACAGTCCTGCAAAAAAATTAGCTTATTCCCCGTCTCCCATCATAAAAAAATCATTTCTTTCAAGGAGGGCAACATAGTGGCGAAATGCGGAAACAAAATAATCGCTGTAGAAGAATGCAGACCTTCCATTTCATCAACATTCTGCAAACTAAACATGAAGGAAACATGTGCGAAACAAATAATGTCCAGCGCACCTGCTAAATGTAACACGGAGTTCGACCTCCTCGAAAAAATATCAGTAATAGATGATGGGATAATCATCTTGAATAACGTTACAGCAAATGTGACCGAGACGATGGAAACCCAAAACGTCCAGGGCACTTACCTTATTTTATTCGAAAATGAGGTCACCATCAACTTTACGAAATATGTTAATCGAAATGGCGTTACTGGCAGAACCCCAGAATTGGCAAATATCCAAAAAATTGAAGTAATGGAACATGAACACGTATTGAGCCTACCCTACCTGCATGAAATGCATATCCAGAACTTGGAACATCTCCAGGAGCTAAAAAAAGATATTGTGTTGAGGCCTATTCTTAGTACCACTGCTTTCATAACAATAGTTTGCATGTTTTTCATCGCATTCAAAATATTTAAAAACATCAAAGAGAAAAGGGAATTGAACCGCATCAAGAAATCATTGGAAGAGATCGTTAGGAAGACCGAGGACGGCCTTCATTCAAAAGGGGGAATAGTTAACAATAGTTAAGAATTTATACTTTTATATTTCTGTTTATTTTGTTTTTGTATTATTTTGTTTATTTAACGCAATATGACACTTCTTTAGCTGTAGACTAAAATATTTTAAGTTATGTGCTTACGTTGCTACTCGTGTCAGTGTAAGCTAAAAGAAATATAAGAATAAAATAGTCAGTTAATTTACAGAACTCAAACAAGCCACTAGGCTTTTATCTTTATTTTTATACTTTATACAAAGTGCCCAAAAGGCACTTATTTTATGAATTTTTATATGTGCAAAAGGCATATAAACTAACTTACATACAAATACAATACAAATACATAATTATTTATTCTCAGTATTTATTTGTGAATAATTTATACATTTTACATTTAAATAAATAAAACATATCTCATATGATAAAAACAATTTGATAGTTATCCCTGGCTTCACTATATAAACGGTTTTAAGTTCAAATAACTAATTTAAAGTTATATACTATCCTCATTTGTATAATTTCTGCTAACATTTCTAAAGGAGTAAATAATATTATTATTAAATTAATATTATTATTAAAGCTGTATTCATTTATTAGATAAAAGCATTCATATATTTTAAGCACATTTACTGAATTAGATAATACATATCACATCAAATATTTTATACATCTAGGGAGACTGTGGATACTACATTTGTTAATTTTCGATCGATTTCAAATCATTTCAAACTCAATTCGAACGCATGGGAAGTTTATTTAAACCGAACTCATAGGAAACAGTTACATTTGATCTAGGCCATCACTTGCACTTTTTTTTAACATATATATGGCTGTTTCATAAAAAGTTATATAATTAGCATAATTGTTTTTGCGAACGATAGTTTTATTACAAGTGAAGAAAAAGTGATTTTATGTTGTCGGTCGAAATTATAAAAGGTATGTCCAGGTCAAATATTTCGTAGTACAAATATCGGCACAAACTCATTACTTACACAATCGTTTGATAATCTCCTCGCTATGATAATCGGCTTTGCAACAACCACTGCCTTCGTGACATTCTAACTGTGAAAAGAAACAGTGATAAGCTTCTTGAATACATCCTGTATCTGGTCAGATCATTCAATATATCTTGGAACTGTTCTTGTGCCTAGTCTGTCACAACATTTTGATTTTATTCATTCGTATAGATAACATTGCGGTTAATCATACCTGCTTATAACTGGGTGTGCTGACCATAACTCGATAACAAGGTTCAGGTTATACATACATATATGTCCTCACAAACATTTGTAACGCTAATACAGGCATTGGAGGAATTTTCATATACATCACGACTGCAATACAATGAGTGAACTTGTGGTGCTAAATAACGAGTTGCCACCGAAATAAAAGTCTACGTTCTGAGTACCTGTACATATGTATGTATCTTGAATGCATCTTCAGGTTCCATAATAACGGGTATTTCTTGTATTCTATTCGATCATCAATTTTTAACAATAATTTTGCAGTTTTTGACACGTATTTGATTATAAATTATAAAATTAAATTATCACAATATAATTATCAGTTTTTTTATTTTTTTTTATTTGACAAATGACAAATTTGAACAACAATTTGGTCCGGCTAATTATATTTTTTTTTTGGTATTTACAACAGAAATTGATTCATAGAATTTCCTATCGGTTAGAAAATCCTAAAGAGGGTACGAATTAGGGTTTCTTTTATTACAATCGAAAAACCATTCTTAATACAAATTTTATATATAGTACTCTAACCAATTATTTGTTAAAATATCTGCTAAAACATTTTCGGTTTGAAAAATGTTGTTATAATGGAATTAGTAGTTGCAGTCGCCAATATTTAGCACTAAGGCATGTTATTCTTGGTTTTATTAGGTTGCCTGAATTAAAAATAGTTTAGAAATTTACAAAAAATCATTGATTGGTAAACGTAACTAATATTGTTGTTGTAGATATTTTAATTTTAAATGAATTGTTATTAGACGATAGTTTTAACAGAATATCTATTTTTAATTATTCAAGAATTACAATTAAAGTACTAATTACTTTAGCAAATTTTTCTAGTTGTAACCGAATTCCAACCAATCTTTTTCCTGTGTGTATATATCGTTTATGGGGTCTCCGGATATATACCACCTTGACAGTGATGTGGAGGGTTTTAAAAAAGTGTGATAATACTTGCTTTAGCCAATGTGACACGTGCATTGTACCCATACATACACTCTCAAGAAGCAAATGCTACAACTATAACGCCTACAACAATAAGAACAATTACAAAATATAACTTTTGAAAAATAGTATTTTTTGCATTTTCATTGATGTCTCGTGACCCATTGGACCCATTGATGATTTGAAATAGCAAACTAATGAGAGTATTAATAAACGATATTACTCGTGTAAAAACGAAGTTATGGAGGGCGTTATCGTGATTTCCACAGAGCGTCGTTACTGAATCAACTTCTCTTGTTATAATGATCAATACAATATATATGGAGTTTACAGGGTCCCCGAAACGTGACAAACTAATATATTCTTTGCGCAGTGGTGTGGATGGTATACATAAGAATAAAAGCAACAAACATCGCTTATGTATTGTATATGCATACTTGTATGCAGAGCTCAGATTTACTCGATTTTACTTGCGAGTGAAAAATACTCGCGAAGAAGAGTACTCGAAGAGTACGAGTGTTACAAAAAATTTACTCTCCACTCGTTTATTTTATGTGGGAGTACTCGCGAGTACTCCTTTTTAAAAATTAAGAGTGGGAGTAAAAATCTTCGAAATAAAGTGAGATTTTACTCTTAAGAGCAAAATCGAGTGGAAAAATATAAATTGGAGGTATGTATGTAATGAATGAACATTTTGCAGTTTAAAGCATTTTATTCTTTGGCTTTAAATTAAATAATGAACTACTTAAAAATATAAAATATTGATAAATATAAAATATTAAAAAACCTAAAAGGGTACAATTCTCACTGTCATTAATTATGATTGAAAAATTCTTACCGAGTGCTACGTAGCTGTGTAATTAACTTCAAAGAACTACATACAAACATACATAATTACATACATTCATTCATACATATACATAAATATATTTTATAAAATAAAACTATGAAAAAAATAAAGACTAGAGTACTCGGCAAGAGTATAATCTGCTCGATTTCGAGCGTATTTTACTCGCACTCAAAATCGAGCAAAGCATATGCGCTCTTATTCGAGTGGCATAGAAAAATAGAGTATACTCGATTTTTTTTTTCACTCGCAGGAGTACTCTCGAGCGAATTCGAGCCAGTTTCACTCTCTACTCAAATTCGAGTGAAGATTTCGGAGTTCTGCTCGTATGTACTTATGGTTCTGTTATGAAACATATAAACATTATTCAATTTTTTTTTTTTTTTGTTGTATGGAATTGTTTCCGAAGATCTTTACGTTTTCTTCTGGATTTTGGGACTAGAGGCTCCAGATTATCCGGCCAGGAGAATGTTTTCAATAGACAGACAGATGGAAATCATACATAATTGTCAATATGTATGTAAATTTTTTGAATTTATAAATGAAATTTTTTAAAAATCAAGATTTTATCCGTAAAAATTGTTACACACTTGGCAATGATTATAAAATACACTTTTCGTAATGATGTTTCTCTTTTACGATTACGCAACGTTTTATTTACTCTTTTATATTTGCTTCTACTATTATATGCATTTATTTTTCAGCAATTATTACCAAAAATAGGATAAAAACTGAATTGTGAATTGAGGAAAGAAAAACTTTCAGAGAAAATTAGAGAAAAACTTTTTGGGTTTGGACCTGTTGTTCTAACATGTTCTAAAATCACTAAAAATTTACTAAAGTAGCCTGCAAAAGTTTCTATAGATGTCCTTTAAAGACAGACTTTGAAATGGCGAGAATCCCGGGTTGTATTCCTAGTCATCAACGAATTATTACACCTACTAAAGCTTGTCTGAAATCACAGTGGGTGTTTTCCAACCTATACAGCCTGACGAATTGTTTTAAATCTTTGCTTATGAAAGAAAAACGGTCTAATTTTTATGCTATTTGAAGTGGTAGGTTAATGGACTCATTCCATAAAACGATACGTAACAAAACGATTAAAATCTATTTGAAAATTTAAAAACTTTGAAATATTTTTACTCCCTTTACTTTAACTCGTCTGATTGTCTGCTTGTCTGTCGAAAAAAAATTTGGATTGATTTTTTACCCTAATCCCTTTTGCAGGCAGACTCGTGGCGACGATGAAAAAAATATTGAAAAAAAATTTTTGGACTGTAGAATTTACAATTGTTGAGTAAGACTGAAACAATGCGGTAAACTTAATTTACAAAGAAAGGGAGTAGAAAAAAAACTTTGTTTTTATGGGTTAGGTTTTTTTCCATAGACGATTTTTCTTTAATAAACAAAGTTAGAGAGAGGTTTTGAAAAATTCGTCACTTATAGTTACCATAAGATTTAAAAAGGCCATTTTGCCGAAATGTGTTATAAAAAAGTAACTCTGTATTAATTTCCAAAACTGTGTTTATACAGCGGTTGTATTTGTATGTACATATCTATGTATGTAAATACAAATGTATTTTTATTTATTTTTTTTTTTTGGACTACACATAGGAGTTTATTTGTTTGTTTGAATATTTTTGATAATTTAATTAGATTTTTTTTGATGTTAAATATTTACAAAGATAAATATTTGCTCGAGTTATTACGATCCATAATAATATTATATTCGTTATCATTTCATTTTTATAAATGTTTGTACGTAAATGTTTATAAATAGTTAGACAATATTTTTGTTGTTGTTTCTGTTTGAGTATTCCCTTCTCGTGATCAAAGCGTTTGGGCTCAAATTAACAAATTATTATATTTGTTTCTAGATTATACGCTATTATTGAAAATATAGATTATATTTTTTGTTTGAATGGCTTAAGCTGTCTGTGCCAATACATTGAACATGTCACATGTGTAAAACGAATAACAGTTTCTGATCAAAATGTGGGATTTGAGGGATCAAAAGCGAATTTTTAAATACACTTAACCAATTTTATTGGTAACGCTAACTAAAAATATAAATGACAATTACAACTGCATTTCAGTAAAAAAAATCCGTTATTTACATACATATGAATGCTTATCTGGCAAATAATTAAAAAAAAAAACAACTTACAGAAATAAGTTTACTACTTCAAAAAAGGGCTGAGTTGGTAAATTAAAAATAACTACAGAATTACAGAACAGCTAGATTACATTATTTTCATTAGTTTTCTTTTTTAATAAATGTCAAAAATAGTTATTTTAGATTTTCTCTATAAATATAGTAACCACGGAAGTATATCTGGTATTTATATTTTTATTTGTGGTTAGGATGTGTATTAAGTCAATTTTCTTAAAAAAAGACTGAAGACTTATGAGTATGAAAAACCATTTTGAATTTTAAGATTAAAAGCTCTCATTTGATATGTAACTTATAGATTTTACAGGAAAATTAATTTGTTACAAATTGGTAAGACATTTAAAATAATAAAAACATAATTATTATTTTAAATACTGAAAATTTTGATGTTTTGAAATCTGACTCACTAATTAGCGAGCATAAGCATTTTTAATTGTTATTGGTTTCTCAGGAAGTGCTAATTAGATACTAAAAAAAATATACAGCATTGGACAGCTAATAAAAATATCTCTGCAGATCTGCAGAAATGTTTCAGTTTTCAGTTTGTGGATATCTGTAACATGTCTAATATCGCTGAGCGTATAGTTTCAATACACACTTCGTAATATTCTACATGAAAGGCCATTCGAATGGGATTGCTCTTCTAAGAATTTCTGCAATGAAGGTGGCGTTTGATTTGGCGGTACAGAAATTCTATTTTCTTAAAGAACACCTTTCACAATCTTCGCGAATGGTTTCTGCATGTATTACTGGTTGCATGTATTTAGGGATACCCTTTTATGTAATTTCACCCGGACGACATGTACTTCCTATCTGAATATCACGTACTATAGAATGTGCTTAAGTTCATATGGAAACTTTCCCTTGGCAGCTATCGCCTCGAAACCTATTATCAATCGGTAATTATTAGCGTATTTTTATAATATATTAATCAAACTAGATAATACTAATAGTTATCAAGTTCGGTATGATATTCTCATCTATCTGTTATGACATTTTCTTGTACTGAGTGCAATTATTTAATGGTACATATGAATCAAAATCACACAAAAGCAATGGTTCCGGTCACTATATAGGAGATTCTTACAGTCGTCTCCGATGTAACCGGACACTGCTAATATAAAGACACTTTGGTATAAAGACACACATCAATAGTAAATTTAATCTTGGGATGATGATTATTAAATATTTTCATAATTTCATTTTGCCGTTATCAACATAAACAAATAACGGCTAAAATGTCATCTACATATTTAGATATGTATTTTATGTTGATTATAGCGTAGTCAAGTAGTTTGCCAAGAGTACAATTTTTTCTTAAAAGGTATCCTTTCTTTAAAAAAAGTACCCTTTTTTAAAGTACCCTTTCTTTAAAGTACCCTTAAAAAAATACTCTTATTTTAAAAAACCCCTTTTTTAAATACACCCTTTTTATAAAATAACCTTTCTAAAAAAGTTCTTTTTTTTAAGTACAATTATTTTAAATTATTTATTATTTATTATTTTTGAAAAAGTACGCTTTTTTGAACAAGAAAAAGTACAATTTATTTAAAAAAGTAGCCTTTATTAATTAAGTACCATTTATTAAAAAAGTAACTTTTTTTTCAAAAAAAGTACCCTTTAAAAAATAATCTCTTATTACCCTTTCTTAAAATGAACCTTTAGATAAACAGATCCCTTTTTTGAAGAAGTAATATTTTTCGCAAAAGTACATTTTTTTAAGGTACCTTTTTAAAAAATTACCCTATAGAAAGTGACTCTGTTTTAGAAAATTACCCATTTTTAAAAAAGTAAAATTTTTTAAAGAGTACGTTTTTTCAAAGTACCCTTTTTTTAAAAAGTACCCTTTTTTCAAGTACCCATTAAAAAACCCATGTTTTAAAAAATACCCTTTTTTAAAAAAGTTCTTTTTTTAAGTATATATTTTTTTTTAATTTCTCATTTATTTAAAAAGTACCCTTTTTAAAGAATCAAAATTTTTTAAATTATCATTTTTTAATTATTCTTTTTTAAAGTACTCTTTTTTGAAAAAAGTACCCTTTTTTGTAAAAAGTATTCCTTTTTTAGAAAGTACCTTTTTTAAAACAAGTACCCTTTTTTATAAAACACATTTTTTTTAAAAGAGCCATTTTTTAAAAAGTAATCTTTAGAAAAATAAATTTTTTTTTTAAATTTCCTTATATTAAAAAGTACCCTTTTTTAAAAAACCTTTAAAAATACTAAATTTTTTAAATAAAGTAAACATCTTTTAAAAGAATCTTTTTTGTAAAAAAAATTCTCTTTTTTTGAAGCTGTGCCCACTTTTTATAAAGTACCTATTCTTAAAAAGTACTTATGTCAAAAATTTCTTAAAAGAAAAATTTCCTTAAAAATGACCTCTCTTAAAAAAGTACTTGTTTTAAAAAGTAGCTTTTCTTAAACATTATCTTTTTATTTTAAAACTGCCCTTTTAATTGAAAAATACCATAATTCAGAAAAGTAACTTCTTTAAAAAAGAAAATTTTTTTTTAAATGTATACGCGACAGTTTCAAAGTCGTGGACGTACCCATCATTGGTTGTAATGTAGAGTTTAAGACGCAGGTGGAGGGCATCAAAGATTCGGAACGGCCGAATTTAACACTCTTACTTGGTAATGCTTTATTGAAGGAAAAAATGTGTGATCTGGCGCCTGATTAATTTCTAACTCACCCAGTTAAATAAACTGGCTTAATTCCTGGCGGATGTTGAATTCTCAACCATACCCTATCTCTACATAACTGACCGTTCTGTGTACATGTTCTAATTTTATAATTTTTTATTTAGATTACTGAAATTGAAATATTTTTATTGTTTTATATTTGAGATAAAAACAATAAATCGTAATTTGAAAATAAAATGTAGTACCCACTTCATATGATAAGAGCTTAATAGTTGATTATTTTTCAAGAGTTGCTATAATTTAAATATTACTATTTAAACAAGTTAAAAATAAATGGCACACTTCTTTAAACCGAAATGTTCAATACAAATGAAACCGTGACGTATGAAAAGAAATTACTGCATACTAAATTTAAAGTAATTCAGCCCAATTCTCAATAACAATTCCCTGGGAATTTTTTCCCTATTCCCTGTTTTCCTATTCTTAATAAAATCTCCCCGGGAATTTTTTCTCTTTTCCCTTTACCCTTATTCTAAAACAACTTCGAAAATGGGAATCTCTTCCCCGGGAAAAAAGTAGCTATTCTGAATGTCAATAAAAGGGAGAATAATTTGGGAATAATTCCGCCAAAAAATAGTGAGGAGGAGTGCTGCGAAAAATGTAAATATTAAATATTTTTATGAAAAATAGTAATATATATCATTTAAAATTTTGTATAATAATATTATTATGGCATTACTGTTGCTTTCAGGTCAAAAGCAACAAAAAAAAAAAAAAACAAATTCATGTTTTTTTGAAAACAATGCAAGCCAACCCTAATGTTGCATGCGGGATGTTCAAAGGAAGCAAGGAGGAGCTAAGCCGGGTATGGCGCAATTTGGAGTGGACATTAAACTCAGCAGGCAATTCAAGTGGGTTGCTGGCATCACGTAGCTTTCTTCTTGCCATGCTTTGCTCCGTCTTGTCCTACTGCTGCTCTTCTGCTTCAGCTTCCATCAGAAACGCTACACTGAACATTTTTTGTATTTATTTTAATTTATTAAAGATTTAAAAAAATTTTTCAATTTGTAAACAAAACAAAACAACTGAAGCAAAACAGCTGTCTTCGAATAATCGAAATTCTCTCTCCCATATTATTCTTCTCCCCGCCTGTTTAGAATAGGAGGATTTATTCTCGGGAACTCATTTCCCTGGGAATATTTAGAATTGGGCTGATTATATATCTTTTCGTCTGAACGGATTGCTCCTTCCGAAGCATATGTTTCATTACTAGATGTTTACACATCTCCCCTGTGATCGGATTCACATTGATTTTTTTTACTTTCCTCAATACATCATTTGCTTCGGAAGGAGCAATCCGTTCAGATGAAAACATTATTTAAAAATTATTTAAATATTATAATGCAATAATTAAAATAATTAAAATCTTTAATTACTAGTTGTTTACACATGTGTCCCCTGTGATCTGACTCGCATTGACTTTTTTTTATTATTTTTATATCCTGTACAGCTGTGTGGTTAGGGAATAATAACTTAGTGCTGATGTCTGTAACTACTACAAATATTTGAACTAGACTTACCTTTTATTATACCGATCGACTCAGAATCACTTTCAGAATCACTTTCTGAGTCGATTTATGATGTGCGTCCGTCCGTCTGTGTGTCCATGTAAACCTTGTAATCAAACTACAGGTCGCAAATGTGATGAAATTTGTTATATAAGCTTCTATCAGCCATAGCATGAACGCTATTGAAATTGGCAAAAATCGATGTATGTTCAGACATAGTCCCCATACAAATACCCATTAATCAGTAGTCCAAAACTAAACTCTATCGGACAACTCTTATTCATAGTCCCATGTAAAGCTTCTTCCCGATCTTCATTTAAATCTATCAAAAAATAAAGATATTAAAAATATTGCACAGATTTTTCTCAAATTTGCTTTGTATATGTTTTTGCAAAAAATAAGTGACCTTACCAAATATGGTCAGGATCGGTCCATTTTTCGACCTAGTTTCCATATAAATATAGCATCCGATATGAACTTTTTCATATTCAATGAAAAAAAATTAATAACAATGCCACTCAAATTTGGTTTATGTATATTTTCTATATCCAATTAGTTGGGCCTATAGTTTTCTTACTTGTTACTTTTAGTTTCTTTTTAAACGAACAAACAGCTCTCAAAATTGAAGTTTCAATGTTTACAATTTATGTTATTTAGACTCGAATATATTTCACAAATTAATGGAATAACAAATTGTTCCAATTGCATTATTGTAAAATTCAATAGCAATTGCCATCTATGTATCACTAATAGCAAACAACTGCAGCGGCTCTGGTTATACTTGTGGGGTTGTTGAATTATTTATATGTTATACGTTTATATTGTGAAATCTTTTACGTTTAACAGCAAGGGGTTGTTGAATTAGCTGAAACAACCTTATATCATAATCTTTTCACCAATACACACATACGTCACACCGTTTTTGTCTTACTTCTTACTTCTTACGCTATTGTGATTGTATTGTAAAATAGATTTTTATAACACTGTGGGACATTTTCGAGGTCATTGTCCGGGAGTTGAGAAATTCAAAGTCAGCATAGTAAAACATACAAAGGGTTTGGCTTTCTCAGGCCAAACTTTTTTATAACCTCTTAATTTTTCCTTATCTTCATGTTTGTTTGCTTTGTTTTTCAGTTAGAACTCAATAACCATTGATGATTTTCATTTAATTCTTCAACAAAATTGTAGCTAAGGCTTATATAAATAATTTGTATTATCCGTGGAATAAATGGAATATAAATAGTGATATATGTTTGAGTTCATATTAAATATAACACTCATACGTTTACATCTCTCCTTCTCTTTTAATGATAATAAATAATAATTATACAACCGGAATATGTTATGTTATTACAAAAATTGATTAATAATCTAACCCATGAAAACAAAGTTTTTATTAAAACACTTTCTTCCCATATGCATATGAGTTTTGAATATCTCCGTGACTGTGCGTGGCTGTGTGCGACTATCTTAAAATTAATCTTTGACCACAACAACTCTATGGACAAGGTTTCAGATCCATCGGATGAGGGGAAGTGGGGTTTTAATCTCTCCGTGACTAGGCGTGACTATGCGTGACTATGTTAAAGTTAAACTTTTTTTCACAGAAAGTCTATCGACCAAGTTTCAGATCGATCGGATAAGGGGAAATGGGTTTTAAATCACTCCGTGACGGTGCGTGACTGTGCGTGACAATGTCGAAGTTGATCTTTTTCACAACAAGTGTATGGACCAGATCGATCGGATGAGGGGAAATGACATTTAGATCACTCCGTGACTGTGTGTGACCATGAGTGACTGTGCGTGACTACCCCAAAATTAGTCTGTAGTTACAACAAGACTATGGGCCAAGTTTCAGATCACTTGGCTAAGGGGGACAGACAGAGAGATTGAGTTAAAAGAAAGAGTTTAAAAAGGAGAAAAATTTAAATTTTTTGAAGATTTCATTAGATTTGCTAAATCTATTTGAAGATTTTACTATACTGGCCTAGTACTTTGACCCGTACATGGAACTTGCACGTTGCTATTTGTAATAATATTTTCATAAATCTTTTGTATAAAGAAAAAAACTGTTTATCGAAAGATATTGACGTTGGTGTTTACTTAATAAGCATGTTTTTGTCAGAGTTTTCAATTAGATTTATTGCATAAACAATTGTAAATTTGTAAAAACAAGTACTCGAATGAATAATCTATGCAACGTTGGCAAAGCATTCTAACCAATTGCATTTGCACAATTAGAAAGCAAATACTTTCATCAAGATTTTATAGATTATTAGGTAGGTTATATTAGGTACATAAAAAAATATAATAATTTTTAAACAAGAAGATAATTATACGATCAACTTCAGTTTTCGAGTTTTTATGATTTTTCGTTTTTTTGTTTGTAGGAGGTAAGCTCCGTAATTACTCAACTGATCTTCGGAAAGTTTTCACAGAGTCTTACTGCGAATATGGGAAGTGCTATAGGCTATAACTTTTTTAAATATTTTTAGTGGGCATGGCACCTCTCATACAAAGTAAATTTTATATATCATATATATTGAGTGCTATGATAGGGAGAGCTTTGCAAATTTGTGTGAGGTCGCCTATTATTAACGTTAGTAGCTATGTCGGAAATGGGCAGTATCGGATAAGTGGGCGTGGTACTTCTTATACAAAGTAATTACTCAATGTCATACAGCTTTGAAAATTTGTCGTAGGTCATCTATTATTAAAGAGAGTAGAAAAACAACAGCTCATAATAAAATTCACTATTAATTTTTGTGGATATTAAAAATATTGCTCTTTTTCTATCAACTGCAATAAAAACTCAGTTTCTCGCAATTCTTTAGTCTTTTTCCATTATTTTATCCCTTAGATATTATTTTAATCAATCTGTACCATCTAAATAGAGGTTTTATTCAACGTATGAAATAATCATTGCTCATTGTATATCCCACATCCGATAGTTTTCTCCTAACTAAACCTAATCTGGCATCCTAAAGAGCGTTCGCTACTCTTGGTTTTGGAAGACTTTGCAATATTCATAGTTATTATCCTTTTTGTAAAACCATCATACCTCTACATCGATAATTTTATTTTATACTTTTGAAACTAGTTTAAGGGGACTAATTCTTCCGAAGAGACCTAAGAGATTGAAAAATTTTTGATAAAGATAAACGCTTTATATAAAAATCATAAAGATCAGGCAGTAATTTTAAATTTTAATTTTTATAAATTTGCATTAGTTTTAACTCGTTACGGTATAATTAAAAATTAAAAGATCTTTCACGCGAACTAAATAAACCACAAACAATTTTATTCAATTATTATTTCTTGGTAGTTACTACTTTTGCACATTTCAAAAAATTATACAATTCGTTTATATAATAATAGTCACATAATCATGTGGTTCCTTTAAATCTCCTTGAGTAGATTTTTTCATGATTTTGATAACTCCAAGTTCTCGATGAATATCATCATTTTTGTCATACCGAGGTGTGTTTGCAATGTATCTTCGGAGTTTATTTCGTAGGTCCGTATTGGTTTTATTACTTAATTGTAAATTAGTATTTTTTTTTCCAGTGAACTTTCGAATGACTTTGAATGAGTTATTTTAGTTTTTTGTTTTTTAGATTAAGTTCGATTTGTTTCATTTTAATATGATCCTTCCAGTTAAGTCTTTAATCAAATGTTTGCATATGTAACTTTAAAGCTGGAGATTTCTATTGGTTTATAGGTTACGAATATATTTCTCTTAGTAAAGTTAATGTACATATGCTTTGATTTAGTTTTATTCTACAATTTTCTGTCCAGGCAATAATCGTATCAACTGATGCTGGAAGTGTTCTGTACAATTAAATTTCATTGATAATATACAAGTGCCATCAGCGAAGATAGTTAATTGATGATTGGTAATGGCATATCTGCAAGAAAACTACTCTGTGTCACATCAACTCCAATTTTCTCTAAATTTGAGTATGTTGAACGCTGTTCGACACTAAAAAAAATTTTTTTTTCATAAGGGATGCCAGTATATCTGTATACTGGATGGTTAGTTAGGCTTTCAACTTGTAATCAAATACTCTATGCTAGAGTCATCGAAAGCTTATCACACCTTCTTTTGTTCTAAACATTTTTCGAATGAATGATCTATGCAATGAATATGTCATTGAATAGAATAGCAGTTGAATAGTTGAATGCTCTTCCCAGAAACCAAATTCAAGAGAGGCTGCCTATTGCTTCTCAGATATTATTTCTTTTAATCTTTTTGGAAAGAGTTTTTCAAGTAATTTCCTCATCACAGGAAGCAAATATATGGGTCGATAATGTTTGACTTCATTGGCATTTTTCCAGGCTTTTGGTTAATAATTACATCTGATACCTTCGAGAAACGCATTTTATGTTTTAATTCATGAGTTCCAACAGAGCTTCGTAAGGTAGCTTTTTTTATATTTTTTTGCAGTGTCAGTTGCTTCGAATGGATTCTTCAGTAAGAGACATAATGAAGTCTCCCATCATTTCATATGGTTGAAAAGTTTTGTAGAGATGTTGAACGAAAACTTCAGACTTATCAGCTCCACTCTTTCTTTTATTTAAAGTTTCTCATTGTTTCCATAAGGAGTAGTCGGCAACTTTGCCTGTCATTCTGTTTGTATTTTAAGATTAAACTTTATATTTGTATGCTCTTTTATTTTTCTGAGACTACTTTTCTTAGTGTATTTATATCGTAATGCCTACCATTGGTTTCTTACTCTTCTTTTATTATTAATAAGCGCAAGAAAGGGTTGTTACATAAAAAATGGTCCAACTTATTAATTTTCAATATTGAAAAAAATCAAATTTTTAACAGCGATAAAACGCGAAATAAAATGAATTTTGTTTTAAAAG
The DNA here is from genome assembly GCA_963682025.1 of Cordilura impudica. NCBI lineage: Eukaryota > Metazoa > Arthropoda > Insecta > Diptera > Scathophagidae > Cordilura > Cordilura impudica. The sequence continues at coordinate 151,875,297 of OY821519.1, read as the reverse complement.
AACAAAATATCGAAACACTTAGGAGAAAGAAAATCGAAAGAGGTCGTTTCAAAAAAATACCTTTTTTATCTATTCAATATGGATTCTCCCTTCTATAAACCAGTTTCGAAAAATATCAAAATATTTTAATAAAATTTATATCGTGAATTTAAGAAGCATTTTTCATATCAATATTCTTTCGTAAAATCAATTTTTTTCTTATATATTACGTTAGAAATAAAAGAAACTCCTTATAATGGTTGCGAAAGAATAAGTTACGAACCTTTTTTATGCAAAATGTTGCATGTTTGTTCGGTATTGGTAATTGGACTATCGGTAATTTCTACCTGTTAATTTAATGAGCATAATGAAGGAAGATTATCTTTTCAAAAAGCTATAGGTATAAGCTATATAAAAATCGAATAACAACTCACCAAGGAATAACAAATGGCCCAGACTACTTTTGTGCCAAAAAAAACTCTAGGTCAGGAAATTAACATTATTTCAACTTTATCGAATTGATTAAAGCCATAATTTTTTTGATGTGTAAACATCTAAACACTCAGAACCAGAGTTCAGAAAAAAACACACACTGAATAAAAAACTCGTACATATATGTAAACAAACATAACTTAGACCAACACACACATATTTTTATTTTCATATCAATTATGTTTGTTTTTAAATTTTCTTCGGTGCCCAACACAACCACGACTGTGTTCGTTTTAATATTTCGTTATTTACACGAACATTTTTCTATCACGTACTTTTTTTTTCAATCACACATAAAGCACACATTTTTGAGTGTTGCTTTATTTGAAGTTGATGTTCTGGTACGTGTAGTGAAAAAAAAACACAGAACATGTAAAATAAACAGGTTCGAGTTCAGTTATATTTTAAGTCGTGTTGTGGCTCGTGTAGTAAGAAAAAACACAACATGTACAATAAACAGGTTCGAGTTCAGTTATATTTTAAACACGACTTAAAATATAACTGAACTCGAACCTGTTTACTGTACATGTTCTGTTGTTTCTTACTACACGAGCCACAACACGACTTAAAATATAACTGAACTCGAACCTGTTTATTTTACATGTTCTGTGTTTTTTTTCACTACACGTACCAGAACATCAACTTCAAATAAAGCAACACTCAAAAATGTGTGCTTTATGTGTGATTGAAGCAAAAAGTATGTGATACAAAAATGTTCGTGTAAATAACGAAATATTAAAACGAACACAGTCATGGTTGTGTTGGGTACCGTAGAAAATTTTGAAACGCACATAATTGATATGAAAATAAAGATATGTGTTGGCTGCTTTTGAACAGAACATTGTGTGTTTCGTGTGTGTATTTTCTGAACCTTGCTCAGAACACACAAAAACAGAGTAAGACAAAAACGGTGTGAGGTACGATTGTATTGGTGAAAAGATTGGGACGTGTTTGAAGATAAAATGAAGGCACGATTTCATTAGGAAGTGTATGGAGATAAAATGAAAAATTAAAAATGAAAAATAAAAAATCAAAAATGAAAATTAAATTATAAATTATAAATTATAAATTATAAATTATAAATTATAAATTATAAATTATAAATTATAAATTATAAATTATAAATTATAAATTATAAATTATAAATTATAAATTATAAATTATAAATTATAAATTATAAATTATAAATTATAAATTATAAATTATAAATTATAAATTATAAATTATAAATTATAAATTATAAATTATAAATTATAAATTATAAATTATAAATTATAAATTATAAATTATAAATTATAAATTATAAATTATAAATTATAAATTATAAATTATAAATTATAAATTATAAATTATAAATTATAAATTATAAATTATAAATTATAAATTATAAATTATAAATTATAAATTATAAATTATAAATTATAAATTATAAATTATAAATTATAAATTATAAATTATAAATTATAAATTATAAATTATAAATTATAAATTATAAATTATAAATTATAAATTATAAATTATAAATTATAAATTATAAATTATAAATTATAAATTATAAATTATAAATTATAAATTATAAATTATAAATTATAAATTATAAATTATAAATTATAAATTATAAATTATAAATTATAAATTATAAATTATAAATTATAAATTATAAATTATAAATTATAAATTATAAATTATAAATTATAAATTATAAATTATAAATTATAAATTATAAATTATAAATTATAAATTATAAATTATAAATTATAAATTATAAATTATAAATTATAAATTATAAATTATAAATTATAAATTATAAATTATAAATTATAAATTATAAATTATAAATTATAAATTATAAATTATAAATTATAAATTATAAATTATAAATTATAAATTATAAATTATAAATTATAAATTATAAATTATAAATTATAAATTATAAATTATAAATTATAAATTATAAATTATAAATTATAAATTATAAATTATAAATTATAAATTATAAATTATAAATTATAAATTATAAATTATAAATTATAAATTATAAATTATAAATTATAAATTATAAATTATAAATTATAAATTATAAATTATAAATTATAAATTATAAATTATAAATTATAAATTATAAATTATAAATTATAAATTATAAATTATAAATTATAAATTATAAATTATAAATTATAAATTATAAATTATAAATTATAAATTATAAATTATAAATTATAAATTATAAATTATAAATTATAAATTATAAATTATAAATTATAAATTATAAATTATAAATTATAAATTATAAATTATAAATTATAAATTATAAATTATAAATTATAAATTATAAATTATAAATTATAAATTATAAATTATAAATTATAAATTATAAATTATAAATTATAAATTATAAATTATAAATTATAAATTATAAATTATAAATTATAAATTATAAATTATAAATTATAAATTATAAATTATAAATTATAAATTATAAATTATAAATTATAAATTATAAATTATAAATTATAAATTATAAATTATAAATTATAAATTATAAATTATAAATTATAAATTATAAATTATAAATTATAAATTATAAATTATAAATTATAAATTATAAATTATAAATTATAAATTATAAATTATAAATTATAAATTATAAATTATAAATTATAAATTATAAATTATAAATTATAAATTATAAATTATAAATTATAAATTATAAATTATAAATTATAAATTATAAATTATAAATTATAAATTATAAATTATAAATTATAAATTATAAATTATAAATTATAAATTATAAATTATAAATTATAAATTATAAATTATAAATTATAAATTATAAATTATAAATTATAAATTATAAATTATAAATTATAAATTATAAATTATAAATTATAAATTATAAATTATAAATTATAAATTATAAATTATAAATTATAAATTATAAATTATAAATTATAAATTATAAATTATAAATTATAAATTATAAATTATAAATTATAAATTATAAATTATAAATTATAAATTATAAATTATAAATTATAAATTATAAATTATAAATTATAAATTATAAATTATAAATTATAAATTATAAATTATAAATTATAAATTATAAATTATAAATTATAAATTATAAATTATAAATTATAAATTATAAATTATAAATTATAAATTATAAATTATAAATTATAAATTATAAATTATAAATTATAAATTATAAATTATAAATTATAAATTATAAATTATAAATTATAAATTATAAATTATAAATTATAAATTATAAATTATAAATTATAAATTATAAATTATAAATTATAAATTATAAATTATAAATTATAAATTATAAATTATAAATTATAAATTATAAATTATAAATTATAAATTATAAATTATAAATTATAAATTATAAATTATAAATTATAAATTATAAATTATAAATTATAAATTATAAATTATAAATTATAAATTATAAATTATAAATTATAAATTATAAATTATAAATTATAAATTATAAATTATAAATTATAAATTATAAATTATAAATTATAAATTATAAATTATAAATTATAAATTATAAATTATAAATTATAAATTATAAATTATAAATTATAAATTATAAATTATAAATTATAAATTATAAATTATAAATTATAAATTATAAATTATAAATTATAAATTATAAATTATAAATTATAAATTATAAATTATAAATTATAAATTATAAATTATAAATTATAAATTATAAATTATAAATTATAAATTATAAATTATAAATTATAAATTATAAATTATAAATTATAAATTATAAATTATAAATTATAAATTATAAATTATAAATTATAAATTATAAATTATAAATTATAAATTATAAATTATAAATTATAAATTATAAATTATAAATTATAAATTATAAATTATAAATTATAAATTATAAATTATAAATTATAAATTATAAATTATAAATTATAAATTATAAATTATAAATTATAAATTATAAATTATAAATTATAAATTATAAATTATAAATTATAAATTATAAATTATAAATTATAAATTATAAATTATAAATTATAAATTATAAATTATAAATTATAAATTATAAATTATAAATTATAAATTATAAATTATAAATTATAAATTATAAATTATAAATTATAAATTATAAATTATAAATTATAAATTATAAATTATAAATTATAAATTATAAATTATAAATTATAAATTATAAATTATAAATTATAAATTATAAATTATAAATTATAAATTATAAATTATAAATTATAAATTATAAATTATAAATTATAAATTATAAATTATAAATTATAAATTATAAATTATAAATTATAAATTATAAATTATAAATTATAAATTATAAATTATAAATTATAAATTATAAATTATAAATTATAAATTATAAATTATAAATTATAAATTATAAATTATAAATTATAAATTATAAATTATAAATTATAAATTATAAATTATAAATTATAAATTATAAATTATAAATTATAAATTATAAATTATAAATTATAAATTATAAATTATAAATTATAAATTATAAATTATAAATTATAAATTATAAATTATAAATTATAAATTATAAATTATAAATTATAAATTATAAATTATAAATTATAAATTATAAATTATAAATTATAAATTATAAATTATAAAAAATTATAAATTATAAATTATAAATTATAAATTATAAATTATAAATTATAAATTATAAATTATAAATTATAAATTATAAATTATAAATTATAAATTATAAATTATAAATTATAAATTATAATATATAAATTATATAAATTATAAATTATAAATTATAAATTATAAATTATAAATTATAAATTATAAATTATAAATTATAAATTATAAATTATAAATTATAAATTATAAATTATAAATTATAAATTATAAATTATAAATTATAAATTATAAATTATAAATTATAAATTATAAATTATAAATTATAAATTATAAATTATAAATTATAAATTATAAATTATAAATTATAAATTATAAATTATAAATTATAAATTATAAATTATAAATTATAAATTATAAATTATAAATTATAAATTATAAATTATAAATTATAAATTATAAATTATAAATTATAAATTATAAATTATAAATTATAAATTATAAATTATAAATTATAAATTATAAATTATAAATTATAAATTATAAATTATAAATTATAAATTATAAATTATAAATTATAAATTATAAATTATAAATTATAAATTATAAATTATAAATTATAAATTATAAATTATAAATTATAAATTATAAATTATAAATTATAAATTATAAATTATAAATTATAAATTATAAATTATAAATTATAAATTATAAATTATAAATTATAAATTATAAATTATAAATTATAAATTATAAATTATAAATTATAAATTATAAATTATAAATTATAAATTATAAATTATAAATTATAAATTATAAATTATAAATTATAAATTATAAATTATAAATTATAAATTATAAATTATAAATTATAAATTATAAATTATAAATTATAAATTATAAATTATAAATTATAAATTATAAATTATAAATTATAAATTATAAATTATAAATTATAAATTATAAATTATAAATTATAAATTATAAATTATAAATTATAAATTCTAAGAAAATTTTATTTTTTCACTTGTAGTATCGTAAGGAAAATTGACTTAATTTTTATTTTATTTGATGTCAGGTATTGTTCGTATCGACTTCTGCAACATACGTGGACTCAGATCGAATTTTTTCTCTGTATATGCCCACATTTGCTTTCACCTTATGTGAGACCCAGGTAAGTGGGGATGCTGATCCACAGGATTTTCACATACCTGGTTATCACCTTCTATCCCTCTTTATTCTTCATAGGGGCCTTGTTTTGTACATTCGCGACAATGTTGTGTACCAGTACCAGCAACATCTGAACTGTAATGATGCAGAATTTAACTCACTTTGGGTTAAGTTCAAAATCAGGTCACACATTTTGCACTTTGGGTTTCTATATAGAAGCCCAAATGCAGAAAGGGAGCATACCTATAATGGCTTCGACGCCCTTTCTGAATCCATTTCTAGAATCCTAGAGAGTTGCCCGAATAGTGAAATCGTTGTTGCTGGCGATTTTAATATCCATTACTCTACATGGCTTCACCATTCGAGTCAAACAACCCCCGAAGGCCGTTACGTCGAGCTTTTCGGGGCGCATAACCATCTTGCGCAACTAGTGAATCAACCAACGCACATTCCGTGCATTGAAGGGCAACGACAAAATATTCTCGACCTTTTTCACACTTCGCATCCTGATAAGTATGAAGTGAAAATATTTGCACCTCTCGGTAATTCGGATCACTGCATCATTTCCGCATCATTTTCGTACTCTGTACTTCAAAGTGTTTCAGCACCAGCTTTGAAGCGCTTAGTTTTTATTTACGAAAAGGCTCGTTGGGCTGAGCTCAATGATTTTTTTCAAGCATTTCGACTTGAAACTTTGTTTCCTGGATAAAAATGTTGATACTGCTGCGAAAATGGTGGAAAAAATAATAGTGCTTGGTATGCGATTATTCATTCCATCAAAGCACATTTCGGCTAAACCAAATCAAAAATTATGGTTTAACCAAACCTGCAGAGATGCAGTCAGATCCAAAAGTTTCTTTACGATCAGCGTCTTCGTGCTAAAGTTCTCTCTGCTCCTCGGGGTAGCAAGAGCTTTTGGTCATTTGTTAAAAGGGTAAAGAACAATGCTAGTTCTGCTATCCCAACGCTTTTAATGAATGATCAAATATTCACTGAACTAGTTGATAAGGCTAACCTCTTAGCTGAACTTTTTGCAAAAAACTAGTTTTTGCCGGATAGCGATCAAGCTCTGCCCGAACTTGAAAGTGTATCTTGTACTATGCCTAAAATATTCTTTCGAGCACGTGCAGTTAAAAAGGTTCTTTCGGATCTCAAGTTAATAAGTCTTCGGGACCGGATGGTATACCAGCACTGGTGCTGAAACAGTGCTCTTCGACGCTAGCCAGCCCATTGGCCAACCTTTTCAGCCTTTCGTACTGTGCGGGAGTCTTTCCCTCTTGCTGAAAAGTTGCTAATGTCCAACCAATCCCTAAAAAGGGTGCGGCTAATAACCCTGAAAATTACCGTCCAATTGCAATCTGCTCTTCGCTCTCAAAGGTGATGGAGAGCATGATCAATTTCCATCTTGTGAACTACTTAGAGGCCAATTCACTTCTTAATGATCGACAGTATGGCTTCCGTAGAAATCGTTCCACGGGAGACCTGTTAGCTCTCGAAAGTAAAGTGGTTGTTCTGGATCTTTCCAAGGCATTCGATCGTGTGTGGCATGGTGCATTTATATCAAATCTTATTGTATTTGGGGTCGGTAATGACTTCTCTCGATTTATATCGAGTTTCCTCAGAGACCGAACAATACGTGTTGTTTTTGATGGGGTCTCATCTAATGAGTTTCAGCTAAATTCAGGGGTACCCCAAGGTTCCGTTCTTTCTCCTTCCCTTTTTCTTATCTTTCTGAACGACCTTCTTGGTCAAACTTTTAATTCTATTTACTCTTTCGCAGATGACAGCAGCATTTGCCATTCGTTTTCCATTAATTGTAGGCCAAGCCTCCTTGAGGTTGGGGGGCAGAAGGCAGACAATGAATGACACACTCAATCAAGACCTGTTAAAAATCTCCGAGTGGGGTAAATCGAGTATGGTTGATTTTAATGCGCTGAAGACTCAATGCTGTATGTTGACCCATAGGGCCATGGAATCAACAATGTCATCTGTATATATGGGTGGTATAGGTTTTGAGGAATCGGATACTCTTGATGTTCTAGGCATGAGAATTCAATGTGATGTTCGTTGGAACGAGCATGTTTTTCAATTGTCGAAAGAAGCATTCAAGTGTCTTGGTTTTCTAAAACGGTGTAAAAATTACTTCACTCCTTCTGATCTTATAATCTATACCACTTACATCCGACCGAAAATGGAATACAACTCCCATATATGGGCAGGAGCTTCAAAGTCTATTATGGAGCTACTGGACCGTGTACAAAGGAGGGCGTTGGCGCTATTGATTCATTGGACCACCGTCGGAATGTGGGTTGCGTACCACTGTTCAATAGATAATACCATGGGAAATGTTCTGAGATTAGCGAACTTATTCCAAGTGCCCGAGTTTCGGTTTGCTCTACCCGCTTCTCTAGTAGATCACATCCGTTTGTGGTCTATTGTCCAGTTGACCGCACAACGCATTACAGAGATAATTCGTTTATCAGTCGAACTAGCCGTATGTGGAATAAACTCCCCGCAGAGGTCTTTCCTGACAGTTATAATCTAATAAAATTTAAGGCAAATATCCACAAACACAACTCCCTCTTTCCTCCTTCCCACAATCTATTTTCCTGAAATCAACACAATTCACTGCATTTGTAGGGGGCATCCCCTGAGTGTTGGTTAATAAAAAAAAATAAAAATAAAGACCCTAAAAGTATGTTAATCAATTATAGGCAATTCATAAATCAACACAAAAAACAAACACATTTTTATTACAAACATATTAACAAATTTAATAAACACACACATAGCATTGGATAATTTTATATATGTGTTAGTAGCAACTTTAAATGCAATTTACTCAAAATAAAGGAAAAAATTTAAAAATCTGTAAATCTGCAAAACGGCAAAAAAGAAATGCCTTTCAAATAATATGCGTTTGGTAAAAATCGGGATAAAACGGTAGAACAAAACATCAGTCACAAGAAATCGCCTAGCCTATTAATATTATAGATTTTTATATTAGCAGAGCCCCTGTAGGTGTTTGCTATAAGTGATACATAGATGACGCTTTCTGTATGATTAGACATCTCCCCTGTTATCGCATTCACATGATTTTGTTTGGTCTCTATACCTATAAATACCACGTTGTGAACCTATTGCGCAATGAGCCCGAAAATCGGAAATATTTTTGATACATTCTGAAAACTCCTTTTTAAAGTTTTAAACAATTTTCTTAAACAAAATTTATAAAAATGGATCTGGCACTTCACAGTTGGGCTTAAACGATCTCAAATATTGATATGCTAAGCATTTTAGCGAAATAGAATATTGAAATGAATTAGTTCTATCTTTTTGCCAAATGTTTCTTAGTGAGCAGTGGTTTTTTGCTGGCCTGAATCTTCGGAAACCTGCTTCTAATGTTCGGCTACGAACAGTCCTTGAATCTATATTTATTTTTGACTCTTTTAAAATAGTTTTTGATGATTTAAATGGATATTTTTGCACAATTTGTACAATGTGACGGTCTGTCCTTTCATCTGTCTTCCGTGGTGCTCCTCCCAACTGCAATGTTTTTACGGATTTTGTTGTTTTATATTTTTTTATAAGCCGAGATATTATAGATTTATTAGTACTAGCAGATTCCAGCACTCGAAATTCGACTGCATATTCTAGGAAATATTATTATTCCATTTAAAAAAGACCCTGAAGGTATGCTTAACAATTCAACTCATTTTAAATGAAGAGAACAAACTCAACACAATAACACAAACACATTAACTAATTTAATAAACACACACATAGCATTGTATAATTTTATGTATGTGTTAGTAACAACTTTAAACGATCATAACTCCAAAAAAATATTCCAGACGATGAAAATCTGTAAATCTGGGTAACGGCTAAAAAGAAATACCTTTCATATGAAAATTTTTTTGTCAAAATCGGGGTAAAACTGTGAAACTTACATCGGTCACAAGAAATCGCCTTGCCTATTAATATTATAGATTATGATTTTTAGCTAGTTCTATTTGACTCCTTCCATTCAAAAAAATTCTTAATTATTAAATTTTTTAAGTTTTCGGAGTATTTATCACGAGCCATGACGATTTGATTTAAATATGATAAATTTCACAACGCAACAAGCTGTCAGTCAACTTAAATTAAATTAAATTAGAAGAGAATGAAATAAGCCGCTAAACTTAAAAGTAGAGACAATGCAATTTGTTCTTGCTTAAAGTTGCTTTTGTTTTGTCCAACTGAAATAATGTGATTTTGAGTTTTTTGCCCAAAAGAAAAATTTATATAACGGTTCTTTTAGTTTACAATTTTAGTTTTCTCTTTTTATTTGTAGTTATAAAGAGTAAGAAATGATAAATAAGATTTGGGAAAAACAACAATAACATGTTTCAAAATACAATAAAGGTCAATAGTGATTTTGGTTGCTTTTGTTCTGACCAACACTGTAAATGCACTTGATTTTTCATTTTTCATTTTTCATTTTTCATTTTTCAGTTTTCAGTTTTCATTTTTCATTTTCCATATTCCATTTTCAATTTTCCATTTTTCATTTTTAATTTTTCATTTTCCATTTTGCATATTTCATTTTCCATTTAACATTTTTCAATTTTCATTTTCATGTTCCATTTTGCATTTCTCATTATTCATTTTTAATTTTTCATTTTCCATTTTTAATTTTTCATTTTCATTTTTCATTTTCCATTTCCAATTTTTCAGTTTCATTTTTCATTTTCCATTTTTCATTTTCCATTTGTCATTTTCCATTTTCCATTTTTCATTTTCCATTTTTAATTTTTCATTTTCCGTTTTGCATATATCATTTTCCATTGTTCAATTTTCATTTTCATGTTCCATTTTCCATTTCTCATTATCCATTTTTAATTTTTTATTTTCCATTTTCCATTTTTAATTTTTCATTTTCCATTTTAATTTTTCATTTTCTATTTTGCATATTTCATTTTTAATTTTCATTTTTAATTTTTCATTTTCCATTTCCAATTTTTCATTTTCATTTTTCATTTTGCATTTTTCATTTTTCATTTTCCATTTTCCATTTTTCATTTTTCATTTTTAGTATTTCAATTTTCAATTTTCATTTTCCATTTTTCATTCTCCATATTTCATTTTTCATTTTTAATTTTTCATTTTCCATTTTGCATATTTCATTTTTAATTTTCATTTTTAATTTTTCATTTTCCATTTAAAATTTTTCATTTTCATTTTTCATTTTTCATTTTTCATTTTTCATTTTTCATTTTTCATTTTTCATTTTTCATTTTTCATTTTCCATTTTTCATTTTCAATTTTCCATTTTTCATTTTTAGTATTTCAATTTTCAATTTTCAATAACATGTTTCAAAATACAATAAAGGTCAATAGTGATTTTGGTTGCTTTTGTTCTGACCAACACTGTAAATGCACTTGAAATTTTTAGTCGATTTCTGGCGCGACTTTTTTTTATCCAATTGTCCCCAAACTTGACATTTATTAGTTTTATATACATAGAAAGGAAACAAACTGGACCTCGACACTTTCCAAAATCGCCATTTGAAAAATGTCCATATAACGAAGGACGACGCTAATGTATATGAATGTTATATTTACATTACTCGAATATATGTATGTACGTATGTATACAAACAACTCTCATATATGTATATATGTACATACATATGTATTTACGAATGTACAAACGTGTGTGTGTGTGCCACGATCAGAAAACTATTGAGCTACTTCGCCGACAAATGTGTGCGAAATATACAATTTATAATATCATAATATTCGTACGCACAAGCACCAGCAACAATGATTATTAACGAAATGTGTATTACGAATGTTATTGCGGGTGTGTTGTGTTATGAGCTTGGTACACGAAATGTTGCTTAAAAAAAAAAAAACACTTTACAGTCGAAGTTCTTAAGTCGTACGGAAAAGTTTGATTTAAAGAAAAATACATTTCTTTTATCAACAATATTTAAAATACATTTTATGTACGTATGTATTATAATACACAGTATTTATTATTAATAACCATAAATAATTAAATACAAAAAATAAGCCGGTTACGATGTGGCTTCAGTATTTTTGTTTTTCATTCATTGTATCGAGCGTTCCACGGTCCGGTCCGTCCAATAAGATTGATTAACGAACGGTATTAACTGTGTACACAAACACTGATTGGCATAAAGATATGATAATTATTGATAAATTATGATTGTGTTAACTTTTTGATAAAATAATTGTTTTTTTAACATAAAATACTTATGTACGTACGTATGGATTTTGCAAAATGTGTAATATTTTCTTGAACTTGTGATTACAAGTTCAAGGTGTTTTTATTTATTTTACATGTGATTTCGTTTAAATTCTTCGTGTGGTATTTTGCTTTTGGCTTAAAACATGGACAAGACTCGAGGAAATACTTCACGTCATACTAAAATAAAAGAAATATTGAAAACAAATCACAACTTTTTTATAATTGAGCTAATTAAATTATTTTATACATTCGTATGAAATTTATTTCGATTTGGGTGGGGGTGTTGTAAAATTAATTTTATTATTTCATGGTGTTAATTAAATAATATAAAGTTGAAGAAAAATACAATATTATTTTATTTAAAAAGTAAAATAAAAAAAAGGCGACGACTAAAATTTAAAGGTAGAACACTTTCCAATTTTTCAGTTTCATTTTTCATTTTCCATTTTTCATTTTCCATTTGTCATTTTCCATTTTCCATTTTTCATTTTCCATTTTTAATTTTTCATTTTCCGTTTTGCATATATCATTTTCCATTGTTCAATTTTCATTTTCATGTTCCATTTTCCATTTCTCATTATCCATTTTTAATTTTTTATTTTCCATTTTCCATTTTTAATTTTTCATTTTCCATTTTAATTTTTCATTTTCTATTTTGCATATTTCATTTTTAATTTTCATTTTTAATTTTTCATTTTCCATTTCCAATTTTTCATTTTCATTTTTCATTTTGCATTTTTCATTTTTCATTTTCCATTTTCCATTTTTCATTTTTCATTTTTAGTATTTCAATTTTCAATTTTCATTTTCCATTTTTCATTCTCCATATTTCATTTTTCATTTTTAATTTTTCATTTTCCATTTTGCATATTTCATTTTTAATTTTCATTTTTAATTTTTCATTTTCCATTTAAAATTTTTCATTTTCATTTTTCATTTTTCATTTTTCATTTTTCATTTTTCATTTTTCATTTTTCATTTTCCATTTTTCATTTTCAATTTTCCATTTTTCATTTTTAGTATTTCAATTTTCAATTTTCAATAACATGTTTCAAAATACAATAAAGGTCAATAGTGATTTTGGTTGCTTTTGTTCTGACCAACACTGTAAATGCACTTGAAATTTTTAGTCGATTTCTGGCGCGACTTTTTTTTATCCAATTGTCCCCAAACTTGACATTTATTAGTTTTATATACATAGAAAGGAAACAAACTGGACCTCGACACTTTCCAAAATCGCCATTTGAAAAATGTCCATATAACGAAGGACGACGCTAATGTATATGAATGTTATATTTACATTACTCGAATATATGTATGTACGTATGTATACAAACAACTCTCATATATGTATATATGTACATACATATGTATTTACGAATGTACAAACGTGTGTGTGTGTGCCACGATCAGAAAACTATTGAGCTACTTCGCCGACAAATGTGTGCGAAATATACAATTTATAATATCATAATATTCGTACGCACAAGCACCAGCAACAATGATTATTAACGAAATGTGTATTACGAATGTTATTGCGGGTGTGTTGTGTTATGAGCTTGGTACACGAAATGTTGCTTAAAAAAAAAAAAACACTTTACAGTCGAAGTTCTTAAGTCGTACGGAAAAGTTTGATTTAAAGAAAAATACATTTCTTTTATCAACAATATTTAAAATACATTTTATGTACGTATGTATTATAATACACAGTATTTATTATTAATAACCATAAATAATTAAATACAAAAAATAAGCCGGTTACGATGTGGCTTCAGTATTTTTGTTTTTCATTCATTGTATCGAGCGTTCCACGGTCCGGTCCGTCCAATAAGATTGATTAACGAACGGTATTAACTGTGTACACAAACACTGATTGGCATAAAGATATGATAATTATTGATAAATTATGATTGTGTTAACTTTTTGATAAAATAATTGTTTTTTTAACATAAAATACTTATGTACGTACGTATGGATTTTGCAAAATGTGTAATATTTTCTTGAACTTGTGATTACAAGTTCAAGGTGTTTTTATTTATTTTACATGTGATTTCGTTTAAATTCTTCGTGTGGTATTTTGCTTTTGGCTTAAAACATGGACAAGACTCGAGGAAATACTTCACGTCATACTAAAATAAAAGAAATATTGAAAACAAATCACAACTTTTTTATAATTGAGCTAATTAAATTATTTTATACATTCGTATGAAATTTATTTCGATTTGGGTGGGGGTGTTGTAAAATTAATTTTATTATTTCATGGTGTTAATTAAATAATATAAAGTTGAAGAAAAATACAATATTATTTTATTTAAAAAGTAAAATAAAAAAAAGGCGACGACTAAAATTTAAAGGTAGAACACTTTCGATAATTTAGTTATTATAATTTCAAATCTATATTTATGTGAGGTTGACTTCACATTGTTTTAAAGAAAATAATTTCGGCTTTTGTTCCATAGATAGTGGTTGCCAATCGCCACAAAGAATGTTCTAATAATTCAAGTTACGATCCAGTCTAAATTAAAACTAAATAATTATTTGTAAATACTTAGTAAGTATATAAACGTTTAATACACATACCCCATAAAGTCTACGTTAACCTTAGATATTTGTAAAAGTGATATATAAATAAAAAAAATCAAAATTCCTCTCTTCGTTTTTGAGATAACGGGTTGTAAGTGCCACAAAAATTAAATAAACCAACCAAAAAGTGCGTTCAGCTTGTTTCTTTTTTTCTTTTTTTTTGCTCACTTTCCATTCCTCGTTATTATAATTGATCGTTTAACAAGTTAAAGATATTAGTGCATAAGAAAGAAAAATATAATTGGAAACTACTAAAAAAAGTTTACTTATGCTATTTATTCACGTAAAGTCGCACGACGAAAGAGCATTCAATTTGCTCATAACTACCAGAATTTCGGAAATAAGTCATATTTTCAGACGAGAGTAAGTTCCATATATGTATTTCGCATAAAAGTCCGTCAAATTATGCGACGCAAATCAGGAACTGCGTTTGAGCAACAAAATCTTGTTGATACATTCAAACACGGTGGTGGTGGAATTATGGTGTAAAGTTAGTAAATAGCACCAATTCACGAAACAGATACAGAAAAGAAGTTTGATTTTTTTTAAATACCGTTATTAAGAATAGCATGTGAAGTTTTTTAACTAAAGGGTTTTCTGTATATAAAATTCCATAAATTTTGATTTCTGACCGTACAGATGTCAAGTATAGGATATTTTAATTTTTACTTAATTTGCAGAATTAAAGATTTGCTTCATGTGATGCCTTATGATGGCCGAAATACATCTGAAATTTGAACACAAATAAATAATTAAATAATTGACAAAAGTAAAATATTTCTCGAAATGCGCTACAATTAAAAACGACACTCTAGCCAAATGACGACAGAATTACTTACAATATTTGTCACATTTAATCACTTCTATGTTTTTAATAAAACTTTCAAGTCTAATCGTTGACATTTTTGTTCAAAAAATTTTTGATATTAGAAAGTGATTTTTGTCTAGCGTTGACAGATCCAGACTCGCTAAAAGAGCTAGATTTTCCTAAAAAAAGCTGGACATTTTCAAAAAAATATTTAAAAAAATGGTTGCCAGGTTTTGTTTTTTGTAAAAAATTTCTAATTTAAAAAATATTTTTCCACATTGTTCAATTTCAATTTTAATTTTTCATTTTCCATTTTTCATTTTTCATTCTTCATTTTTCATTTTTCATTTTTCATTTTTCAGTTTTCATTTTTCATATTCCATATTCCATTTTCCATTTTCCATTTTTCATTTTTTATATTTAATTTTTCATTTTCCATTTTCCATTTTGTATATTTCATTTTCCATTTTCCATTTTTCAATTTTCATTTTCATGTTGCATTTTCCATTTCTCATTATTCATTTTTAATTTTTCATTTTTCATTTTCCATTTTTAATTTTTCATTTTCCATATTCATTTTTCATTTTCCATTTCCAATTTTTCATTTTTCATTTTCCATTTTCCATTTTTAATTTTTCATTTTCCGTTTTGCATATTTCATTTTCCATTTTCCATTTTTAAATTTTAATTTTCATGTTCCATTTCTCATTATCCATTTTTAATTTTTCAATTTCCATTTTCCATTTTCCATTTTCCATTTTTAATTTTTCATTTTCCATTTTCATTTTCCATTTTTATTTTTCATTTTCCATTTCCAATTTTTCATTTTCATTTTTCATTTTCCATTTTTCATTTTCCATTTTCCATTTTTCATTTCCATTTTTTATTTTCAGTTTTTCAATTTTCAATTTTCAATTTTCAATTTTCAATTTTCAATTTTCATTTTCCATTTTTCATTTTCCATTTTTCATTTTTCGTATTTCATTTTTCATTTTCCATATTCCATTTTTCATTTTCCATTTTTCATTTTTAATTTTCATTTTCCATTTTGCATATTTCATTTTTAATTTTCATTTTTAATTTTTCATTTTCCATTTTAATTTTTCATTTTTCATTTTGCATTTTTCATTTTCCACTTTTCATTTTCCATTTTTCATTTTTAGCATTTCAATTTTCAATTTTCATTTTCCATTTTTCATTTTTATACCCTATACCACTATGTGGTTTGGGTATAATGACTTTGTGCTGCTGTTTGTAACAACCAAAAATATTTGACCTAGACCCATCTTTAATTATACCGATCGAATCAGAATCACTTTCTGAGTTGATTTAACAATGTCCGTCCGTCCGTCCGTCCGTCCGTCCGTCTGTGTGTCCATGTAAAGCTTGTAATCAAACTGCAGGTCGCAAGTATGAATATATTTTGATGAAATTTGGTATGTAAGCTTTTATCGGCCATGGGATGAACGCTATTGAAATTGGTGGGAATCGGTCCATGTTCAGACCTAGCCCCCATACAAATTACCCATATGAAATCGACATAAATTGCCATAAGATCCAAATTGTCATATAGATCTTACTCAAATTGGGTTTGTATGCGTTCATTACATCCACTAATGAGTAGTCCAAAAATGATCCCTTTGACCCCATATAGAGCTGCTTCCCGATCTTCAGTTAAATCTATTAAAAAACAAAAATATTGCACTGATTCTTCTCAAATTTTGTTTGTACATATTTTTGCAAAATACAAGAGACTTTACCAAACATGATCAGGATCGGTCCATTTTTGGACCTAGTCCCTTTATAGATATAGCATCCGATATGAACTTTTTCATATCTGCAGCCAAAAAAATTAATAAAAATCCCACTCAAATTTGGTTTTTGCTTATTTTCAATGTCCAGTTAGTTGGGCCTAAGAGATAGGGTTTCTAAACGCATGGTATAGGGTATCGTATAGTCGGTCTAGACCGACTATAATTTTCTTACTTGTTCATTTTCCATTAAATTTTAATGATAAAAAATATGTGGTAAAACTTGCTTAGGCGAATGTGACACGTGCAGTATTAATATACACACAACTGTAATGACTTCAACAATACGAAGAATTACAACATACACAACATAACTTAAGAAAAACAACAAACACACTGAAAAATTTTATTTTTTCAAGAGTTTTTTTAAAGTTTCATTCATAGCTCGTGAACCCTTTGACCGATTTTGACGATTTTAAATAGCAACTCCTTTGGGATGTTAGTAAATGATTGTATACAAAAACGAACGGTCTACCTTAGTTATTGACGGCGTGATCGTGATTTCCACAGGCAGACGGACAGACGGACAGACGGTCATCGGTAAATCAACTTCCCTTGTTATAACGACCAAGAAAATATATTTTTTTGGGGGTCTCAAGAATTTATTTCGATGCGTTACAAACGGAATGACAAACCTATATATACCCTCTGCCACTGCAGTTCGGAGGGTATAAAAACAATTAACATGTAACAATTCATTATTTTGTATTCGAACTGACGGATTTTGCCAATTTCGAACCTTTGGAAGTATGTAAAAACTTTTGAAAATCTTTACAATATTCCTCTAAATTTGTTCGTATTAGTATTTCAGCTTTAATAAGGTTTCTTTCTTTGGTGTAAAGATTATTTAAAATGCTGAAAACTCTTTGACAAAAGGCTAAGTTTTCGTTAATTTTCGAATTCATATTTTTCAAAATAGTGTTGACTTTGATGCCAAAAAATTTGTCGTTTATTATACTAGTCATAAGTCGGGTCATTATATCGTGCTACTCTAAAATCGTACAAGAGTAACTTTTCAAGAGCTAAAATTATTGTACCATATAACGAGCGAAACCTTGCATTCTGAGGGATAATATTCAAGGCGTAATATAGCGTTAAATATAAAAAGAATTATTCTCAGTGCTATTCTGGGTAACTCCAAAAGCATTTTATTACCGATCCCATCGATGCCCGATGCTTTTTTAGGGTCAAGATCAGAAACGGCCTTTTCAACCACTCTAATGTCAAATCGAAGTGACACTTCACTGTGCTGGTTTGTTACTGGTAGCAACTTATTTATTGCACTAGTAGTTATTTTCGGAGTAAAAACTTTTTTCAAATGTTCTACAAATAGATTACCTTTTTCTATATCATTTCTAGCCCAGCCTCCATTTTGCATTCTTAATGGTGGTTTACGTACAACGGGTCTTTTAAGATTTCTTATAGCTCGCCATAACAAGTAATCAGTTCTTGAAATCGGATCTAATTTTGTGAGATATTTGTTTAATTTATCATGTCTCTGGGTTTCAAGCAACTTTCTTTCTTCTTTTTTCATTTAACAGCCGCTCGACATCTACCGAACACGTTTATAATGGCACAATTTCTCGGGGGTTAGAAATAGTAACAATAAGTGGTGTGTTATCTGATGAGATTTCAAATGAGAATTCAACATTTATAAGATCTCTCGCAATGATCTTCGTTACTCCAAAATCGATGAGATCGGGAATCTTTTGTCTATCTGTCGGACAGTATGTTGGTTCTCCGGTTGAGATAATATCTAGGCCCATATTAGAAATTGTGCCACACGAAACACGGCCTTTCGGGGAGATTAAACGTGACCCCCAGAATGTATGTTTGGCATTGAAATCGCCAGCAGCAATAAAACGAGGTCCAAGTGATTCAAAAAATCTTTTGTAATGACTTTCCGTTATAGAAAATCTTGGTGGAGAATATATTGATGAGATAACTAAATTGTTATCAAATTCCTCAAAGCAGATTGTAGTAGCTTGAAGATAATCTTCACAATGATCGCACATTAGATGATGCCTCAGTCGAGATTTAATAAGAATGGCTGAGCCACCACATGCTCTGTCTCTTGGATCTTTTGTATCAATGAGTTTCAGAGACAAGCAATATATAAATTTGCTTGTCTTTTATTTTGGCTTAAGCCGTTTGCGTTCCAGTAACATATTTTTAAGCGGTTCATGGTTTATTTAACAAAGCTTGCATATCATAGATTGCATCTTCATAATTTCCTGCATCATACGTTTCATAGCGTTAGTAAAATTATTTATTGTTTGAACAAGTGTGTCGAGTGTTATTTCCAATTTACTTGTGTTTTGATTCGAGGGATCGTTTCGTGGATTTGAAGCATTGGGAGGCTGACTCTGAGAGCGTAGCACATTTGAGTATGATTCAAAATGCTACGAACGAACTGGATTCATTTACATTTTTACATATATTTATTTATTTGTTAGCCTGTGTAACAAGACTGAAGTCTTAAAACAACACAGTGGTACACTAAGGACAAATATGATAATTTGACATTGCTTTTGATGAAAATAATAACAAAATTAAAATAATAAAAATTAAAAATAAAAATTAAAAAAAAAAATAAAAAATAACAATTAAAAATTAAAAATTTAAAATTTAGAAATTGAGAATTAAAAACTAAAAATTAAAAATTAATAATTAAGGATTAAAAATAAAAAATATAATATAAAATGCATTAATTAAAATTTATATCAGTAAGTTTAGTTAAATAAACAAAAACAGTATTGAAATTTTAAATAATAGTAATAAATATTTTAATAATACAAAAAATAGAAAAAACAAGTAATAAGTTCGGCTGTGCCGAATCTTTGATACCCTCTACCTCGGTTTGAGTCTTGATAATAAATGTAAATGAAAAAGTAAACAATTTGTTAAACTTAATACCAAATTATTTCAGCAAATTCTTAGGGTTGGTTTTCGTCTTTTCTATTATTTCGGATTTATTTCGGTGTTTGCTTTTTGGTCATCGTGGTTGCCGGTTATATGACATAACTTATCGTTTAATTTAGTTTTTGCTAATTAAATAGCTCTTCCTAACCTCCATTGCAAAGGTAATGGTTGTATAGGGTGGCTATTTTTATTTATGTATGACGACATTTCAACCTAAAAATTTAAGTTTTTATCGATTGAATAAACAACACAAAAATGGTTGTCGTTTAGATAACAACAACAGCTGACTTTAACAATAGCGAATATCGTTTAAAAATTTTACTGATAATTTTGCAATTTTCTTTTTTTAACGATTCGACTAACGTTAAAAGAAGTTACTGAATCGCGATACTGAAAAGCAATTAATTTCTCCTGAATGTCAATATTTTTTTAAATGTAAAAATTTTTTAAATGTGAACATAGGTATTCGGTGTTTTTTTTTTGGAATTTCAATTTGTGTTTCTTCTAAATTTAAAATTATAATTTCCGACGTTTTGATATGATTTTCTGAAATTCAATTAATTGTAACTTATAATTGGAAATTTTTAATTCCAGTTTTTGGAATTGATATTTCCTTAAATTTGAATTGAAAATTTAAAAAATGCATTTTTTATTTATGTGAATAATAATGCTTTAGTGATTATAAACAATTTTTAAAAATTAGATGGAATCGCAATCAAATTTTTTGTAGGTAAAGCAGAATAATAATTCTATATAACTATGTAGAACTGTTTTCAAAGCAAAAAACTCATTGATGAACTCGGCAACTCTATTTTGTAAAGACAACAAAAAGTTAATATGCCAAACTTATGTTCATATTTGTAAAATAATAATGAAAAAATGTATGAAATAAAAGACCAGCCCGTGTATACTCTTAACATTGTTCTGTATGATATCCAGTTGAAAATATTAACATTCATGTTAAAATAGAAATAACTATTGCAAAGCTAATTAGAACAAACAAAAATTGTGGCGCCATCTACTGTGGCATAGTCACGCTGAGCAAAATGAAGTGACACTCTGTTAATGCAAAAGAAATGTATTTTCCCCACAACAAAATATTGCAGAATTTTATGTAAATAAAATAATATACCGACTTATTTCTAACATGCAGTTGTTATGGATATACATACATATATAATATATGTATATTATTTGTATTATTGAATATGTTTATATAAATTTATAAATAAATTTATACATAAAATTTTTTTTTGCTATATTTACATTATTTTTTTTTATTAACAACTAGGTATTTTAGCATTATTTGAATTTTTACTCCCTTTATATTAACTCGTAGTGTCTGCTTGTCGAAAAAATTTTGGATCAATTTTAACCAATTTCCCGTGAGCCATTCGGTCTGAAATTTTGCAGGCAGGCTCGTGGTAATAACAGAAATGATCTAAAAAATTTTTAGAATGATGCCAAAACAATGGAAACTTTTCAATTTTTCTACCAGAGTTAATAAAAAAATGTACAAAGGGTTAGTTTTTATTATATTATTACCACAACGACCACAAAAACAACAAGTCCAGCTATGACAACAACACAACATTTAGAATAACAACAAGAACAATATAGAAACATCATATTTATCATTTTTTTTTTACTTTTTCAGCGATTTCCCTGGACCTGCTCCACCGATTTTAATAATTTTTCAAATAGAAATCTTCCCATAAATTTGGTGAATCATTCTCACTAAAAATGATCACCCTAGCTGTTCTATTGAGGGCGTGATCGTGACAAGAACAACATAGAAAATTATATTTTTTCAAGACTTTTTTTAGTTCTTCATCCAAATCTCGGGCCCTAATCGACCGATTTGGGCGATTTTAAACAGCGAACTTCTCAGGTTGTTAGTGAATCATTTTTTATGTCAACGAGTACCCTAGCTGCCCGATTGATGCCGTCATCGTGATTTCCACAGACGGACAGACGGACATCGCTATATCAACTCTGGTTGTTATAAGGATCACAAATATATATATTTTATGGGGTCCAAAATATTTTTTCTAATTATTACAAACGGAATGACAAACTTATATATAGGGTATATAAGGAGGGTATAAAAAGAAAAAACAATACATATATTACTTTTACGAGTATAGCTCAAATAATTTTTTCTTAAAAAAACGTGCGTTGCTTATATCCTTAATGTTTAGTGGTAGCATGTTCCAAAGACGAATAGATTCTGTGGTTGGTTTCGGGAGGCCGCTATGTTAGCGTATGATTGCACGTTGGTAGTTACATATACGGGTGAGACATATTTTTTAATTTTCATTTCGCTATAAATTGCTTAATAAACTGGGCACCCCCGGAAGTTAGCTATGTGATTTTTACCGCAATTGCTACATTTTTTTTTTTTACCTCTTTTTCATTTTTTTGACTTATCACACTCACTGGTCTTGTGTAGCTCACCACACACAACACATACTGGTGGAAGCATGCAGTATGCCCTTGTGTGCCCGAACTCCTGGCAGTTCAAACGCTGAACCAGTCCTTTCCTCTTATGCGGTTTTCAACAGTAATTTTCCTATGTAACAGGTATCTTACGTTGTAGATAGGGTTCACTTGGTTTTTTTTTTAATTGAATGTCGCCGGGTTGAAATTCCACATGGAAAAGAGGTTGTGGGATATTTACCTTTACCTTCGAGTTCGCTTTTTAGTTCATCCGGGTCAATGCACGAGTCAATACCCTTAACAACTACTTGGAGGCCTTTTCGCTCTTCAATTGGTAGGTATAGAAGTTTTTATTTTGTTTTTCGAATTCGGACACTATTTTGCGGAATTATCCTTATGTAGAACCTGTACATGTGTTTCCATAATATTTATATAAGAGGGAACTTTTGAAATTTTTTAGCTGATCCTTTTTCTTATTTTTTTAAATTTTTTTGCTGATCCGTTTATATGTTATGTGTTTTATTTTATCTAATTTTGTTTATTTTTATTTTTTATATTATTTTATTTATTAATATTTGTATTAACGCTTCTGGTTATAATTTGTTATTTTTCTTTAAAATTATTTAATATTTTTATATTTACATTTATTATTTTTTTAAAACAAATTTGTTCAAATTTTCTATTTCAATTCAATGTAAAACTCCTGTACTTTAATTATAAGATTATAAATCTTGTTGTATGGGATATCATAAATAAATAAAACTAAAACTAAAACTAAACTGATTGACATAATTTATACTCTACCGTGAAATTATCTTTTTTCGTATCCTTTTAGCATATTCTGGAAATCCTTTCCATTGATCGCAAAAAGTTGCAAGTCCTCTTTTTGAGTATCTTCATCATTTTCCGTTTCAATAAGTTATTCTAGAAATTATAAAGTTTATTTAAAAAGTAAATAAATAAAACGAAACCGCCCGACTGTCCACTATCCTACAGGACTATAAGTCTCTTATCATCATTAAGCAAGATATTAAATGGAAAATCAACGGGAATTTTACTATTAGACATCAAGATTTAACTTTACAATTCAACTAATTAAAATAATACAAAGCTATCTATCAGATAGATTTTTTAATGTTTTCATTGACTCGAAATACTCAACAAAGACTGATATAATAGCGGGATACCCTCTGGGCTCCTGTCTTTCACCAATATTGTACAATATATATGCAGCTGGCTTCCCCTTTCTAGAAGGTTGTGTTACCTCTATTTTTGCGGATGATACGGCGATTCTTAGCTCAGGAATACTATCGACTGATGCTCTATCTTATGTTCATAGTTATTTTAAAAATTTTAAATTCTTGTTAATTCACAAAAGACCCAAGCAATATATTTTACCAGAAGGCGTAAACCGTGTTTCCTATCCCAAACCCCAATTTCAGTACCCGGGTTGAACATAGTAAAATATTTAGGCGTTATTTTGGATCCCAAACTTAAATTCAAACATCACATATCATATATTATCGATAAAGTTAAAAACCAACAAGGCTTTTGTATTCATTGATAAACAGGAACTCGAACTTCGATATTAAAAACAAAAGTTTAATATTAAAATCTATCTTCCACGGCGTAACGTTTTACGCTGCTCCAGTTTGGTCTACTGCTGCGTAGTGTCATATTAAAAATGTACAGATTGCTCAAAACAAATTATTAAAAATTATATACAAACAATTTACCTTGGCATTACTCAACACAACGACTACACACCTTAGCCAACGTGAATCTCGTGACAAACAAGATTAAACGGCTTACAATAAACTTCAATTCCATATGAGTTAATTCGGAATTTATCCACATTATTGAGCTGATCTCATCATAATTTTATACTTAACTGTTAAACTTTTTATCTTAAACATAAAACCCAAAAAAAAAAAAAAAAATCGATAAGGTTTTTTGAGAATTTTCACCTTTCTTTGTAATATTATGTAAATTCAATACATTATATATTATTTTAAATATATTTAACCCAGATATGCCCATTGCTTGAGCATGATCATTTTTCAAGTACTTTTATATTATTTTGGAAGCAAATGAGAAATAAAAAACAGTGCAATTATAGGTTTTTAAAAATTTATTGAAAAAAGTGGTTTTTGAAGTCGTCCTATATATAGGACATTGGGCACATGACTCATTGAGTGTGATACGACACAAAACATTTACATGTTATCCTATGTCACATTTTAGGCATCTAGTTAAGGTTTTTGATGACAAGCTCCACATCTTATTTGTTTTTCTTGTGAAATAACGCAACTCATTATTTAGGCTAAGCGATGGATGATCCCTTTGGTGAACCGGAACCTTTTTATTTTGAACAAGTAGAGTACTGGCGATATTTCGCCTAAAAGACAATTGATCCATAGTTTGCGTTTTTAAACGAGTTTTCACTAATCGGAGAGAGAGGGATATCATCCTCTGTGTCCCAATCACTATCAAAATTGATTTTGTTTACAATTTCCACCTCATTTTGCATTAGCGAAGCAGGTAAATTATTTATATCGACGTAGACTTCATCGCCGGAGTCTTCATCTGTGATGTCTCCACATGCATTATTGGGTGGGAATATAGTTATATTATCCACATCTATGTCATCATCCTCTATCAACGCCAAAGCTTCATGAAGAGAAAATCCCTTATAGAAAATACATAGCATATTATATTCCCAATGTCCTACATATAGGTCACCAAAGTTAAAGGTGTGACAACAACAAAACTAAAACACAATAATGAAACGTTCACACATATAACAATCAAGCTACTCTTCATAAATATAAATTCAAACAAAATATAGTATTTATTCACTTGTAAATGTACAAAATTTTACTTACCGTACAAACGTGGCCCCATATTCAGTCAATATGAAAATATCACAAATTAATAATTCAATAACTCAAAAATAGTAGCAAAAAATAATACGATCACACAATCTCCCACGAGGTATTGATGAGTACTAAGTATGTGAACAAAAACGAGTAAGAAAATTATAGTCGGTCTAGACCGACTATACGATACCCTATACCATGCGTTTAGAGACCCTATCTCTCAGGCCCAACTAACTGGATATAGAAAATAAGCATAAACCAAATTTGAGTGGGATTTTTATTAATTTTTTCGGCTGCAGATATGAAAAAGTTCATATCGGGTGCTATATCTATATGGGGACTAAGCCCAAAAATGGACCGATCCTGACCATATTTGCTAAAGTCTCTTGTATTTTGCAAAAATATATACAAAAAAAATTTGAGAAGAATCAGTGCAATATTTTTGTTTTTTGATAGATTTAAGTGAAGATCGGGAAGCTGCTCTATATGGGGCCTATGACTAAGAATTTTCCAGTAGGGAGTATTTTGGAACAACTGATTAATGGATGTAATAAACACTAACAAACCCAATTTGACTGTGATCTATATGATAATTTGGAACTTATGGCAATTTATGTCGATTTCATAGGGTCATTTGTATGGGGGCTAGGTCTGAACATGGACCGATTCTCACCAATTTCAATAGCGTTCATTCCATAGCCAATGGAAGCTCATATACCAAATTTCATCAAAATATATACATATTTGCGACCTGTAGTTTGATTACAAGCTTTACATGGACACACAGACGGACGGACGGACATTGCTATTTCGACTCAAAAAGTGATTCTGAGTCGATCGGTATAATTAAAGATGGGTCTAGGACGAATATTTTTGGTTGTTACAAACAGCAGCACAAACCACATAGTGGTATAGGGTATAAAAAAACAAGTGAGAAAATTATATCCGTCTAGACCGATTATACGATACCTTATACCATGGTTTAGAGACCCTATTTCTTCTGCCCAACTAATTGGATATAGAAATTAAGCATAAACCAATTTTGAGTGGCATTGTTATTAATTTAAATTTTTTTGGCAGCAGATATGAAAAAGTTCATATCGGTTGCTATATATATATGGGGACTAGGTCGGTAAATGGACCGATCCTGAACATATTTGGTAAAGTCACTTATATTTTGAAAAATATATACAAACCAAATTTGAGTAGAATCAGTGCAATATTTTTGTTTTTTGATAGATTCAAGTGTATATCGGGAAGCAGCTCTATATGGGGCTATGACTAAGAGTTGTCCCATAGGTATCATTTTTGCACTACTGATTATTGGATGTAATTAACACATACAAACCCAATTTGACTAAGATTTATATGATAATTTGGATCTTTGGCAATTTATGTTGATTTCGTAGGGGTCATTTGTATGGGGGCCAATTTCAACAGCGTTCATTCCATGGCCGATGAAAGCTTACATACCAAATTTCATCAAAATATATTTGCGACCTACAGTTTGATTACAAGCTTTACATGGACACAGACGGACGGACGGACGGACATCGTTAAATCGAATCAGATAGTGATTCTGATTCGATCGGTATAAAAGAAGATGGGTCTATGTCAAATATTTTTGGTAGTTACAAACAGCAGCACAAAGTCATTATACCCAAACCACAGAGTGGTATAGGGTATAATAATAGATTTGAAATAAAAAATTCTTGATGTACTTACTCAAACTTGTTAATTAATTCTTGCAAACAAAATCCTTATAATTCAAGTTCAAATGTATGAATAATTTTGCTGTTGTTACTTAAAGGTATTTCATTTCGTTTTTATATTTTTATTATTTTTTGTTTAATTAATAACAATCGATACAAAGTTAAGGCCAAGTCTAACAAATAAGGTTAAAAAATTGTTAACGTCAAACAACACAAAATCAAACACAATAAAAATTATGTACTGACCGATAGTTACAATAAGTATATTTAATTCATTTACTTTACGTAGAAGTCTCAGTTGTATGCAAGTATTAACAAATATGCAATTAATATGGAAGTACATATACGATAATATACGTACATATGTATTAGAGTAACCGTTTTTATTATGAAAATTATCAAGTCTCAGCCCTCAAAAAATTGAAGCTGGGACGACGCCTTCCCTACCGACTTACGATTGAAATTTTATTAAATTGCACTCATACGGCGTGATGACCCACAAGTCCCGGTTTATTGTTTCTGTTTTGCTTTTGTGCTACTGCTTGCAATTTACAGTTACAAAAATATTTCGCTATC
The DNA here is from genome assembly GCA_963682025.1 of Cordilura impudica. Lineage (NCBI taxonomy): Eukaryota > Metazoa > Arthropoda > Insecta > Diptera > Scathophagidae > Cordilura > Cordilura impudica. Next base: position 151,847,017 of record OY821519.1, on the reverse strand, counting down.
AAAACTTATGACTTATGTTGAGCAAAAGTGTTTGAAACCAACATGGCATTATCATTAAGAAATATGAATAATATTTACCTAGTTGGAGGTATTAATTTTAACATATGTATTACATATAGTATCAAGTAACAACTTTTTGGGAGAAAGCCTGAATCCAACAAAAAAAAGTTTTGAAAATGTATGAGAAATGGCGTTATCTGAAAAAAAAAAAGGTAATAAAAACAATGGAAATGTTTTTCGTGAAAGAAAAAAGAAGAAGAGGATAGGCAAATTTTTATTTCTCAGTGAAAACCATGTTGAATAGGTTGTATGGGTAGGGTTGACTACATCTGTTCAGAAGTTGAGAAGAAAAGAGAGAAGCGGAGACAAGCAAAATTCAACCGTCAGAAGTATCACCTTGCCACTAAAATTCCTAGAAACGGTAGTAAGATACAGAAGAGGAAGAAATTAATGAGTTCACTTCAACATCACCGTATCAGCAATCGGTGCACCGTGGCTGAAAATCGTTTTTCATTGGTCAAAATTATGTAACGTTTGAACCGATCAAAATATTTTAGTATTTTAGTTTTAGTGGATAGATATTTAGTTGAACTTGACCAATTTTTAATTTCATTAAATTTTATTCAGTACTTTTTAAGGAATTCTAGGTCAAAGTTGAACTTCTGATTTTTTTACTATAGCGTGAAAAGTGGGTTTTTTTATTTTTTTTTATTTATTAAAAAACATCATATTTGGATTTTAATAATATTTATAAACATTTTTTGAAATAATGGGTTTTTTTTTTAATGATTACACCCAAAAAAACTTTACATTGATAAACAAACAAATCAACTGGAAATTTTGCTATTATTACTGAAAAATTAACAATTTTTGCTGCCAAATTTGTAACTTTGTTTACACTCAAAAAAAAAAAAAAACCGTTAATAATATTATCTATAAATCTTGATATTACTACAGAAAAAATTATATTTTTTCGTGTAAAATTTGTTAGCTTTAGCAAAGTAAATCTGCTGAACATTAGCGCAATGATTCTAATTTTTTTTAAATTTTGATATGAAAATATGCGTTTTTATTTTTTGAATCTTTCTTATTTATTAAAACAGTTCATACATATGTGGGTAAAAAAACCTTTTAAGAATAAAAACTGCAAGAGATTTAATAGCTTTCATTCCAATGGGAGGTTCCGTTTATTTTACGAGTAATTTTTTAGTAATACTATATTTTTCTTACTTAAATAACAACGAAAGGCAATTATAATTATTACTTATTTGATTCAAATATTGATCAACATTCTGTTCCGTGCTATTTCTATTCTTTAGTAGTTTTTTGACTTCTTCATTTAAATCCCGATGCCCCACTTTAAATTGATTTCGAATACTGGAGATGAACGGATCTGACGTTGCCAATAATATATTAAATAGATCTTCATTTGTGGAATTTCATGAAGTTTTTCTAGTATTGTGCTCTCTATAAAATCTCTAATCCTTATTCCTGTTTTCCTGAGCCTCCTCTGATAGATCTCCAAGTGGCACCAAATGATATTTAATAGCATCTTCTGCATGATAAAAAATTTTCTGAACTGTTGCAGACATATCTCTCCATGGGTACTTGGTTCTATATATTTTTGCAGTTTCCTTAGCATAATCTCCAAATTTTTAGGAGTTAATTTTTTCATTGCACGCTAGTACTTTTGAATTATTTTTAATCTGAAAATAGGGTTTAAATCTACTCCTGTTATTTCAGATGCTGTTTCTGGATCTGAAATGAATATTCTTGCGGCATTGCTATCATTTGTATTGTCTGATCTTTGTTTTGGCAGATCTATAATCAATCCAAATTTGAGATATTCATCTTGAACATGTTTATTTTTTGAACTTCGTAACTTCTTGTTGGTTTCGTTATTTCTTATTGATCCTTAAGACCCGAAATCCAAATCATAACTGATTTTTAGTAGGTTTTCCATAAGTCGTATTCTTTCTTGTAGTGGTGATAATCCAAATTCATATGGATCGGTATTATCTAATGATTTTGTCGGGACTTGGTTTAATTGGCTTGATGATGCTTGGCATGTGATGCTGCTGGATGCAGCCTTCGTGTTAGTCAAAGCTTGGCCTACTTTTCCATCTATCATTGTCAGCATTAATTGCTAGCTTACTTCAATTTGCTGTCCATCTAACTAAGATTGTAATGGCTGTAGGGTTCCAATTTGTGCCTTGATACCAATAAAATCTTTGTTAATGGCATCGTAGTTTTTTTTTTAATACAAACTTGATTGGCCTGCAGTATTTCGTAGAAAATGGTGTCCCATTTTTCCAAATATTCTTTGTTTGCGTTTTACTAGTCGAAGGCTCTGATTGTTCCAAGGGCTTTTTATAAGCCTTTTCATAAGCAATCATACTAGGTAAAATAAAAAGGTAAGAAAATGGCATTATGTAAAATAATATATTAATAAACCCACTACACAGAGCATAAATTTAACATAAAACTGTATACTTATAGGGCTGTTTAAGTTACTGTAATATGAAATTTTTTGAGTAATTTCATTAAAATAAGAAAAGAGTTCTACCCGCAGGTCGTCGCGCGTGCAAAAGCATATGTAAGGTTAAAGAGGACACTTTCAGATTTCTCCTTTCTTGTTTCCTTTTGTTCCACGCCCACAATTAACAATACTTTAACCTCATTTTTTGGCTACCTTAATTTGGATGTATTAGTTTCAAAATGGCGGTTAGAGTTTAAAAATAAAGTTAATGCATTGTTTTGCGATAATACGGCTTCAAACACTGATCGATTGAATGGAGAATGTGCTTTTGGAAAAAATAAACTCGGTAGAGACATGCTTTATCTCCCCTGTCGCCATCATATTTAAGAAGTTGCCCCATTTAATACCGACTCCAGATGTGCCGTTGTTTAAAAAATTTAAAAATTGTTGGATGAATATGAACCCAATAAAACTAGCGGAATGGATCATGACCGTTGCCGTAGCAGAAGTAATGGCATTTGTTTTGAAAGAATTAACTAAAAGTCATATGAGGGAGGATTACTGTGACTGACAGAATATTTTATAACCGCAGATAAAGAAAAAACTGTAACAATACGACCGAGCAATGGAGCATTGCTTCAAGTGAGACGAAACCAATATTCCATTACAGCAGATGTTTTCATTTTTATCATTAAGTTTTATGTAAGCTCAACTGACCCAATGCTTCCTAAGCTTGATGTAAACTTTTTATGAACTCTTACATTGTAAATACGAAGACAACGATCCAGTTATGTCAGAGGCAGCTATAAAAAAATTTTGTAAACACTTGTTGAAGATACTTCGGCTTTAGCCTTTTTTGATGTGAGATGGAATGCCACTATTGGAGAGTCATTTTTGCATCAATCCTCAACTTTTAGAGGGGTGAGACATGTAAGAATTGTGTAAATATGTAGGGGAATGGATTGCAATTGCACATGCAACAGGTATGAGTAGTCACTCTTACGCTCTCAATGAGAGCAAAAGCAAAAATGGTAATTCTTTTTAAACTCTTTCTTTTAACTCATACTCTCTGTCTGTCTGTCTATCTGCCATGGGGCAACCCCATTCCTCCTCATCCAATTGATCTGAAATTTGGCCCATAGTCTTGTTGTGACTATAGATTAATTTTGGGGTAGTCACGCACAGTCACGCATAGTCACGCACAGTCACGGAGGGATTTGAACCCCATTTCCCCTTATCCGATCAATCTGAAACTTTGTCCATAGACTTGTTGTGACCAAAGATTAATTTTAAAATAGTCACGCAAAGTCACGCAAAGTCACGCACAGTTACGGAGAGATTCAAAACTCTTATGCATAATGTTTGTGAAATGTTTTATTTAATAAAAAAAAAGTGTACATTTCATTAAATTACATCTAGCTTAAGCTAACAAGTAATTCATTTCCATAACTAATTTAAATTTATACAATACTTGTCACTAGATCATGTGGCTTGGTTCTCTTCAGTCTTATTGAGTAGATTTCGTCGCTACATAAAATGGAAGATTCTGGGTTGTTATGGCGTTGTAGTCTATTCGCATGATTTTTTGCAACATTTTTTATTGTGTCAGCGACTTTGCTAACTCCAAGATCTCGTTTAAAACGTCTCTAAGGATTTTGTTTTGAAGTCGTTGAATACTTTCATTGTGTGTTTTAGCTGCACATCCCCATAGTTGCGATCCATAGGACCATACTAGTTTTATTACTTGATTGTAAATCAGCAATTTATTTTCTATTGAAACTTTTGAGTCTCATCCGATAAGCCATTTCAATTTTTTATATATTAGATTTTGTTCTGTTTGTTTCTTTTTAATATGCCCCTTCCAGTTTAGTCTAGCATCCAATATCATGTCGAGATACTTTGCACATTTTTCATGTGGAACTATAAAGCTGGAGATTTTTATTGGTTTATAAGTTATGTTTTTGTGTGTAAATTTAATGTGAATTGATTTGCTTTCATTTAGTTTTATTCTCCAAGTTTCTGTCTAGTAAGCTATCGTATCAACTGCTGCTTGAAGATTTCTAGTCGATTCTATTTCATCGTTTCCTATTGATAAAATACAAGTATCATCAGCAAATGTAGCTATTTTACTATTGATTGGCAATGGTATATCCACTGTATATAATACATATAATATTGGACCCAGAATACTACCTTGTGGCACTCCTGCTCCAATTTTTTTTTAAATTTGAGTATGCTTGACCCTGTTTGATTCTGAAAAATCTGTCCTTCATATATGATTCCAGTATATCTGTATATGGGATAAGTAGTTGGGTTTTCAGCTTGTTATGAAGTCCTTTATGCCATACTTTATCGAAAGCTTGCGCTACATCTAAGAAAATTGCGGAACATACCTTTTTTCGTTCTAAGGTTTCTTCTATTGTATGTACTATTCGGTGCACTTGGTCAATAGTCGAGTGCTTTTCCCGGATACCAAATTGATGGGGGTACCAGTTGTTTAACATATTATTTCTTTTAGTCTTTTTGAAAAAAGTTTTTAAAATAATTTTCCCATTACAGGAAGGAGAGGTATATGTAGGTCTATAAGATTTGACGTCGCTGACATTTTTTCCAGGCGTTTGGATCATTATTATTTCTGAGACCTTCCAGGAAAGGGGAATGTATTTTAAAATTATACATGCGTTCATAATGTCATAAAATTTTAAGAGGGCTTTATAAGGGAGATTTTTCAAAATTTCGGCAGTTATTAAGTCAAAACCAGGACTTTTTGCGGTCTTAAGCTTATTTATTTCGTCAATAGTTTCATTTATTGAGAATGGTTGTATATCTTTAGACTCTTGAACAGTTAGTGGCGAAAAAAAGTCTCCTAACCTTTCATATGGTTGAAAAGTTTAAGGAGGTATTGAGCGAAAACTTCTGATTTGTCAACATCATTTTTTGCCCAGAAACCATTGTCATCTCTGATAGGAGGGTTATGAACGGTTGGACGTTTTAAGTTTTTTGTTATTTACCATAATGAGTAGTCGATAATTTTGTCTGCCGTTAGATTTTGCAACTTGAGATTAAAATATATACTTTTATGCTCTTTTATTTTTTCTGTGACTAGTTTTGTTAATCTATTTAGTTCTGTCTTTAGCGGTGGATATCTTAAGGTCTGCCATTGTTTCCTTATTTTTCTTTTCTTATTAATAAGCGTAAGAATTTCTGTCGGGAAAGGCTGTTGAAATCGTCTCTGCTCGAAAATTAGCGTACTTAACCAGGCAGATTGTTGTATTGTAGATGTTAACTTTTCTGTTTCTTCTTCTATATCATTAATTGTTTCAATACGACCATCAGACTCAATATTGTTATCTAACTGATATTTAAAATATTCCCAGTCAGTTAATTTGTTTGTTAAATAAGATCTTTTTTCTTTTGTGCCTTGTTCTCCATTAATATATAAATATATGGGTTAGTGATCGGAGTTCATATCTGTGCCATCTTCAATATTCATATTAGTTTTTGGTATTTGTCTGGTTACAAAGAAGTCAATTAAATATATGATCTTATTTTTATCTGTTGGCCAGTATGTTGGCTTGCCTGTAGATATAACATCACATCCTAGACTATTTATTGCTTTTAATAACTCACGTCCATTCGTAGTTGTTAGACGAGAACCCCAATTAACATTTTTTGCATTGAAATCCCCTCCAATTACAAATCGACCTTTATGTTCATTGAGCAGCTGCAAGTACCTTTCGTATTTAATTTTGCTTTTTGGTGGGCTATACAAAGCTGTTATAGACATATTAGATCCGCATAGTTTTATAGTTACTGTTGTGGCTGGAAAGTCGGTATCACATATGATTCTTCTTCATAATGATCGATAGATTGTTTTATTATTATTGCACTTCCACCTCTGGCATTATTTAAAGGATGGTTTGAGCAATACATAGAATAATTTTTGAATCTTGGCTGGTTAAGTGGGTTTCTGAAACCAAGCATATATCAATTTTATTTATATTTTATATGCATAAGGAAAGAAAGAGTTTTAATAAAAACTTAGTTTTTATGGGTTAGATTATTGTTTTTGTAAAAGATTCATAGGTATATACTAGGGATGCCAATCGTGATCAACATTTACAAATCGCAGGATTTCTGAATTTTTCAATATATCGGGGATTGATATTTTTTTAATATATCAATTCAAATTTTTTTTTCAATTAGAAATTTTCAAAATAAAAAAAAATATTTTTGCTTTTAGTTTATTTAATTGTTTATATTGCTTTTCTTGCACTCTTGAAAATTAAAATTTCTTTTGCATATTAGTCTTTTAAGTTGATTTTATTGGATTTATCGATAGCATCGTATAATTTTGAACATTGGAAACATGAAAGTTTTCTTCTCAAACCTCATCTGATATGTCAATTTTATTGCTTTAAAAATTTTTTGAGACTTTTGATAAAATTTTTAATTTTTTTTTATCATATCAAATTAATATCTAAATCAGATTTTAAATTTGAATTTTTAAAAAAAAAAAATAGAAAAGTAGACTAAAAGCTTTTTTCCATAACACAATTAGAAGTAAGTAATATATTATTTAATAATTCCGAAATCCAAACTACTGTGCAGAGGGTATATGTACTCGTATATCAGTTTATCATTTCGTTCGTAACGCATCGAAAAACAACTCGATATAGCGATATCCGTCCGTTTGTCTGTCTGTTGACATCACGCTCATTCTCAAAATAAACCATTTACATGATAAAACTTAGGATGGTACTGTTTGTTATTATTTCGAGTAGTTTGTATTTAACATGGAGTAAATCGGGCATTATTGTGCCAAAATATGACATAAAATATGGAGACACGTCTACAAAAATTTTAAAATGCAGTGTATTTGTTGTAATAATTTACTTTGTTTATTTTTTCAAATATTTTGTTTACATTTGTTATAAATTGTGCATATTAATGTAAATTTAAAACCAAGTGAAGAGTAACAACATTCGGCATAGCCGAATTCAGCACTCTTCCTTGTTACTATTAATAAACTTTAATAAAATAAATAAAATATATTTTTTCTTTTCTATGAAATTTTAGCAATTATTTATTTTGTCAACATGATGTAAAAATCTCCTTTATTATTAGAACAACATTCCCCAGCACATAATATTTTACTGTAAGATTTCTTAAAGATGCGCATACCCTAATGTACATTGGGGTGGCTCTTAATAAAAAAAAGTGTTCAAATTCTGCATCTCATCCCCTAGAAATGTGCCAGAAATACCAAAAAAACTGAGAAATACAAAGTTTTGGCTCAATCAACAAAAGTTTAGAGGTGCCCCAATGCGACTGAAAATTTCAAGTGTGTTTATATGGGGAAAATATGACTTTTTTTTTTCAGATTTTACGAAAATTACGTTCTATGGCTTAATATTTTCGACAGGTTGTTATATGAATCGATCAATACTAAATTTTCTTTTCAAAAAGCTATATGACTTCAAAATCGAATATAAGCTCGTCAAGAAATAGCAAATGCCCCATACCACTTTTGTGCCAAAAAAACTAGGTCATGAAATTTTGCGGAAATTTTTTCAACTTTAAGAAATTAATTAAAGCCATAATTTGTTTTGGTCTCTATACTCATAGGCACTCAGACGTGAAGTATTGTTTTATTACCACGTTGTGAACCTATTGCGAAATGAGACCAAAGATGGAAAATTTTTTTGATAATATTTTGAAAACTCCTTTTTTAAACTCCTTTTTATACCCTATACCACTATGTGGTTTGGGTATAATGACTTTGTGCTGCTGTTTGTAACAACCAAAAATATTTGACCTAGACCCATCTTTAATTATACCGATCGAATCAGAATCACTTTCTGAGTTGATTTAACAATGTCCGTCCGTCCGTCCGTCCGTCCGTCCGTCTGTGTGTCCATGTAAAGCTTGTAATCAAACTGCAGGTCGCAAATATGAATATATTTTGATGAAATTTGGTGCATAAGCTTTTATCGGCCATGGGATGAACGGTATTGAAATTGGTGAGAATCGGTCCAGGTTCAGACCTAGCCCATATGAAATCGACATAAATTGCCATAAGATCCAAATTGTCATATAGATCTTACTCAAATTGGGTTTGTATGCGTTCATTACATCCACTAATAAGTAGTCCAAAAATGATCCCTTTGACCCCATATAGAGCTGCTTCCCGATCTTCAGTTAAATCTATTAAATAACAAAAATATTGCACTGATTCTTCTCAAATTTTGTTTGTACATATTTTTGCAAAATACAAGAGACTTTACCAAACATGATCAGGATCGGTCCATTTTTGGATCTAGTCCCTTCATAGATATAGCATCCGATATGAACTTTTTCATATCTGCAGCCAAAAAAATTTATAAAAATCCCACTCAAATTTGGTTTTTGCTTATTTTCAATGTCCAGTTAGTTGGGCCTAAGAGATAGGGTTTCTAAACGCATGGTATAGGGTATCGTATAGTCGGTCTAGACCGACTATAATTTTCTTACTTGTTTAAATTTTAAATAATTTTCTTAAACAAAATTTCAAAAAATGGATCTGGCACTTTAAAATTGGTTAAATATGTACTACAGATTAACTGTGTGAATTTTCCAGTAAATTCCTCTGCCAGAATTATTTTTACAACGAATTTTTTTTTGCGGATTTCGAGAAAAATTAGCTTTTTGTGAAATATTCAATAAATGTCTCTTTCTAAATACTTTGTATCAAAAATTTATCAGTTTTCTACTTTTAAATGCTATATTTTATTTTAATAGCCTAGGGATTCTGAAAAAAATAATATGACCCAATTAACCCTTTTGGACATGGGGTCGCATAAGACCCCAACCTAATGAAAGACAATTTATTCGAAAAAATCAAATATTTTGTATGTGCTGTTGAATTTTTATATTTGACGCTTAAAATATAATAACGAAATATGCAAGTCTTCCATGCTAAAAATTTGGAATAAATCGAACAACGTGAACCTATTCCTTGCCGAGGCCAAACTATGAATTTTGGCATATTTAAATAAATTAATTGTTCTAGTAAACTAGATCAAACCCTTACTATGAGTTGGGAAATAAAATTGCGCTATATTTTACATTTTAGATTTATTTTAGACTTTTTCTGATTGACCCAAACCTTTGTATTTCTCAGTTTTTTTGCTATTCGCATATTTCTAGGAGTTGAGACCAAGAGTTTGAACACTTTTTTTGTTATAACTCCGGCACTACTGAACATAATAAAACGGAAAGGTTTTGGTTGTGTTAAATACTTTAATACTCTTCGTCGCTTATTACTTACTATTCACCAATAGCTAACGAAAAATTCAGTTTTGTATCTAGTAGGAAAACATGTAAGAAAATTATAGTCGGTCTCTCCGACCCTTAAGAAAAGTTCATAAAAAATTATTTGACAAAAATAATTCACTAACTCTAGAAATCATTACCTTGTAAAAATATATGTACATATATAAACCATTCATGGGACTAATTCAGTAGGGCACTAATTAATTGACGATATCAATAAATTAATTAAAATTTAATTACCGTTACTTATGCCTCAAAAAAATAGTTTTGGGAAATGCGATTTCCGAATATGTCTATCGTATTATAGAATTGCAGAACAAATTTATTGGTATCAGGGAAGCCATATACATGTTTACTTCAAGGAGCAGGTTAATATTGTTTTTTTTTTTTGTTGTTGCTTCCTTTTACTTGTGATGAAAACCATATTTTGAATGTTTGCAAAAATTTAAATTACATACAAGTTATTTTTCGTCACTTGCAATTGGTTGAAACAATACCAATTAAAAAATATTTAATTAATTACCAATGATAATGACTTTGTTTGGCGTTTCAATTAGTATTTCTAATGCTAATGGAATTTCAATGACAATGAAAAATTCTCAAGTATAATACTAACAATTGTCAATTACATCAGTTTGCAATTACATGCTATGCGTTTTTTTTTTAATTAAACACTCGGAAATATCATTGTTTTAAATCAAATGATATAAAGTTTGGTAGAAAGTGTACACCAAGAATTTTTTTTACTGTGTAACATTGAAGGCCACCTTCATAATGAGATACCCTTAATTACACCAACAAAGTTGTACTTATCTGAAAGACTATTTTGTTTTCTTAAAATTTATTACAAAATCTTTGCAAATATTATAATAAAATATTTAAAAAACTCAAATTAAGCGATAGTGCATTTTTGCATATTTTGTAAAAATAATTTGACCACTATTAACTCGTTTATGAATTCGGCTCAGAAAAACTCTAAAATTTAAACAAAAAATTTAAATGTACCATTTTTATACCCTCCACTCCAGTGTGCAGAGGGTATATATAAGTTTGTCATTCCGTTTGTAATAATTAGAAAAAAAATCTGGACCCCATAAAATATATATATTTGTGATCAATATAACAAGCGGAGTTGATATAGCGATGTCCGTCTGGCCGTCTGTCCGACTGTCCGTCTGTCCGTCTGTGGAAATCACGATGGCGGCTTCAATCGGGCAACTAGGTTGCTCGTTGGCATAAAATATGATTCATTGACATCCTGAGAAGTTTGCTATTTAAAATTGTCCAAATCGGTTCATCTGGTCCCGAGAATTGAACGAAGGAGTAAGAAAGTCTTAAAAAATATGATTTGCCAATGTTGTTCTTGTCACGATAACGTTCTCAATAGGAGAGCTAGGGCGCGTGTTGTTAGTGAGAATGATTCACTGACATTATGTTTTTCTAAATCGTGACAATAGATTTCATAAGTGCCGAGAAATCACTGAAAAATTAAAAAAATATGATGTTTTCTTATATTGTTATTCTAAATTTTGTATTTTGTCATAGCTGTGCTTGTTGTTTTTATGGTCGTTTTGGTAATAATATAATATAATAATATAATATGAACCAATATCAATCTTTTATGGTGTCATATTTAAGTTAGTTAATTAATAAAAGAAACTATATAAAATCAATATAAATATTCTCCGATTTTTATAACGTCACAAAATGTTACAAATTGATACATACTACTGTTGCAAATATCAAAATACTATAAATAACATTCATATATTCTGTATATGTTATATCCATAATAAGCGCATATTAAAAACAAGTAAGAAAATTATAGTCGGTGTAGACCGACTATATGATACCCTATACCATGCGTTTAGAGACCCTATCTCTCAGACCCAACTAACTGGATATAGAAAATAAGCATAAACCGAATTTGAGTGGGATTTTTCTTAATTTTTTTGGCTGCAGATATGAAAAATTTCATATCGGATGCTATATCTATATGGGGACTATGCCCAAAAATGGACCGATCCTGACCATGTTTGGTAAGGTCTCTTGTATTTTGCAAAAATATATACAAACAAAATTTGAGAAGAATCAGTGCAATATTTTTGTTTTTTGATAGATTTAAGTGAAGATCGGGAAGCAGCTCTATATGGGGACTATGACTAAGAGTTGTCCAATAGGGATTATTTTTGGACTACTGATTAATGAATGTAATATATACATACAAACCCAATTTGACTAAGATTTGTATGATAATTTGGATCTTATGGAAATATATGTTGATTTCATAGGGGTCATTTGTATGGGGGCTAGGTCTGAACATGGACCGATTCGCCCCAATTTCAATAGCGTTCATCCCATAGCCGATAGAAGATCAAATACCAAATTTCATCAAAATATATTCATAATTGCGACCTGCAGTTTGATTACAAGCTTTACATGGACACACAGACGGACGGACGGACGGACGGACGGACGGACATCGTTAAATCGAATCAGATAGTGATTCTGATTCGATCGGTATAATTAAAGATGGGTGTAGGTCAAATATTTTTGGTTGTTACAAACAGCAGCACAAAGTCATTATACCCAAACCACATAGTGGTATAGGGTCTAAAAATATGTTTTGTTTACTATCTTTTATTGACTTGAAAATTTTAAACGTAAATGCTGAAAACTTGGAGTATTTGTTGTAATAATTTGGTTATAAGTTGATCAAATTGTTTACATTTTCAAACATTTGTTACAAATAGTGCAAGAAAACCTAGGTGGAGGGTATCAAAGATTCGGCATAGCCGAATTTAACACTCTTACTTGTTTTCTATCGCATTTCTAACTACTTGTACTTTATACCGAAATCCCAATGATATCCAGGAATACTATTTTGTTTATCTAATATTGGCTGTAATCGTCGTTAAGAAAATAACATACAGTAAATATTCCATATAAATTTACCTTTACATAAGTACACTTATTACCAAAATTATGTTAAATTCGAAAAAAAAACCATAGTAGATAATTATAAAATTATATGGCTGATATCATAGTTGAATTGTTTGCATAAACTTGGAATTTTTTCACAGGCATTAAAAATTCATTAGCAGTAATACCACTAACTCAAACTACAAAACATTTTATTGTCTGTAATTGTTATTGCATCAATCAATTGTAATGAAAATATTCACTTTTTAAAAATATTCATATGTACTGCTGATTCCGCTCTAATCATATTTCTGTAAATCCTACGGGAAATGCTTTGGAACTTGATAAGCATTGTTAGATTTTCGGTGATCATTAGAATCTGAAAAATTAAAAAATCTGAGAGTTTTAAAACAAATATCTTAAATTCAGCAAAACATTGTGAACTATATATAAAAAAAACTGTATAATATTAAGTTATTTCAAATGACAAACTTCTAATGTGGAAATCTTTCATTAAAAATAACTTTTAGAGTTATTTGTACATCGATATTTTTAAAAAAAGTTATTAATATTAATTAATTTTTATTAAAATTTAGAATTATTTATTTCACTTATTATTAATATCTAGTTAGATGTAAAGCGCCCAACGCAATTAGTGAAATATTATTAAAATAATATTTATAATTTTATATATATGAATAATTTTTAAGATGAACATGATAAATTTACATAAAACATTTTACATTAAGCACCATTTTAAATGTTTTTGAGTAAAAAATAGTAATATGGAATTTTTCTAAAAAAATCAATTTTTAAGTTGTACTTTCGACGAAAGTTACCAAAATCTAATTAATTTTTATTAAAAATAAAATATTTATTTCATTTCTTATTAATTGTTGAAGAAACATGAAAATATTTTTAAGAAAATGTACTTTTTAAGAAAAAGTAATTTTTCGAAAAGGTACTTTGTGAGAAAACGTACTTTTATATAAAAAGATTACACCGCGTTACAAAAACGAGCTTTTGTTCTGTCCTATGAACCAAATATACTTTTTCGGAATGGGGAGAAAAAAATAAAAATACACGTGTATCGGCGATTTTCATGTACACGCCAGAATTTTTTTTTTTTTATGTATAGAGTATAAAGCTCGTAGTGTCCGTCTGTCCGCCTGTGTGAAAGATTTTGGATCGATTTTTAACCCTTTTTCCGTGCTCCAATCGATCTGAATTTTTGCAGGCAGACTCGTGGAAATGTCTGTATCACGCAAAATTTTTTAAACAATAGATTTTTATTAATTCTCAGATTTTCCTGAATTTTTTTTTTTAAAAATGGTTATCGGTATTTTTGTAACGGTTTCAGTTCGTTAAAAAACCGATTTTTTTTTATTAATTTTGTTATATTAAAATTAAAAATTGTTACATTAAAAATTTTAATGCTTTTAAAGAAACGTAGGCCTTTTATTTTTGCGTTTGTAAGCATTGTGTCAGTATCGCGACAAATAGACCAACAGTATTCGCCAAGCATATTCGTAATGTCTTGTCCTTTGAAGCGCTTTTCAATATCAGCAATGTCCTGATGGAACCTTTCACCATGCTCATCGCTACAAGCTCCTAAATCATCAGGGAAAAAATCTAAATGATTGTGAAGGAAATGGATCTTTAGCGACATTAATATGCCCATTTCGCCATATGCCGAAATCATTTCTGCGACAATATTTTTATAATTGGCAGCTCGTTTGTTGCCAAGAAACTGCTCAATAACGGCAACTGTGCCTTTCCATGCCCGTTGTTCGATAGCATTCAATTCATTCAATTTTGATGAAAATTGAAAACACCTTAAATCATATATATCATTAAAAAAAATAAAGTTACTGAATGACTTCTTAAAAAAATACCTGCATGAATCTTTGCGCCGCTTAATTTCGGAAAAATTTTGCGCAAACTTGCAATCGCCTCGCCCTCACGATCCAGTTTTTTAACAAAATTTTATACGAGACCGAGCTTAATGTGTAGTGATGGCAAAATGATTTGAGATGGCTGCACCAATGGTAGATTCTCTATACTTTCTACGCCTACTTTGTAGCATGTTCGCGGCTTCCACTTAAATTCAGTGTAATGCTGATCCCTTTTGCGACCTTCCCATGTACACAAAAAGCACTGGTAGGTTGGAAATCGACGCTTAACACCCATGAGTAATCCGACCACTTTCAGATCGCAGCATATTTTCCAATTATGCTCTTGGTACTTTATCAGCTGTAATATTAATTCCATGCCTTCGTATGTTTCTTTGAGGTTTGTGGCATATGCGATCGGGACAGATGGATGTTTGTTACCGATATGAAGCAGCACGACTTTAAGGCTGTTGACCGACGCATCGATGAAAAGTCGCCACTCCTCTGAAATATGAGGGTAACCAATTTTTGCAAACATCGAATCAATATCATAACAATAAGCCAGTTTTTTTCCCGATCTTCGTGCAATTTAAAAAATTCGTCATATGGAATAGTGCTACGTCGATCGCGAGCGGCTGTTATTTTAAAATCAGCCGCCACTATATTCCACTGCTTAAAGCGTGATGCAAAGAGTTCCGCTGTTCTCCTCGACAAATTTCCGTCTCGTACAAGGTCATTGAAGTCGGCTTGCATTACTAAATGCGGCACTGCAGTCCCAAGTTCACTGGGTGTTGGTACAAATTCCGATACTTCTGGACTCGCATTCGATGCAAGAAATGTTGATAGCATTGTTGGTACTACTGTTGGTTCTCCATGGCTTAATTCGGGAACATCATCAAAAATCTCCACTGAAGCCGCTATACGTTCTTCTGGTGAGTACAGAACCGCTGGAATAACCGATTCTACATTAGCGTAGCGAATTTTGTTGCGGCGAAAGTATTGGTACCCTTTAGTTTGAGTAAAAGTTACGTAAAAGTAGCACAATTCATTGCAGTGCTCCGTACATGGTAGCCAAATTGTTGATACAGCGTACTTTATTGTTGACCTTCCATCAGTAAACTTGCATAAATTTCTATAGCAATAGTCGCACACGACTTCCGGAGTATACCACAAGTAAGGAACATAAGCAGTCTTGAATATTTTCTAAAACGAATTAACCACTGTTTTCGTAATATTTTTCAAATTTTTACTTGGTGCGAATAGGCCACAAACGTAACAAAAGTTATTTCGAGTCAGGCACTGCATTTTTCGGAACGCTTTAGTAGTTAAAAAATTTGAAAAAAGTGAAAAAAAAAGATTTAAAAAAAAAAAATTCAGGAAAATCTGAGATTTTTTAAAAAATTTGACGTGATACAGACATTTCCAAGAGTCTGCCTGCAAAAATTCAGCTCGATTGGATCACGGAAGAAGGGTTCAAAATCTATCAAAGTCTTTCACACAGGCGGACAGACGGACACTACGAGCTTTATACTTTATACATAAAAAAAAAAATTCTGACGTGTACATGAAAATCGCCGATACACGTGTATTTTTATTTTTTCTCCCCTTTCCGAAAAAGTATATTTGGTTCATAGGACAGAATGTGTGTAACGCACCGCGTTATTTTTTAAGAAAATTTACTTTTGTAAGAAAAGCTAAATGCAAATATGTACTTTTTTTAAAAAAGGCGCTTTTTTAATAAAACTTATTTTTAAACTAAGTTACTTTTTTCAGAAATAGTATTCTTTGAGAAAACGTATTTTTTTAAAAAGTTACTTTTCACCAAAGGGAAGTTTTTAAGAAAGGTACTTTCTAAGAAGAGATACTTTTCTAGGAAAATTTAATTTTTTAATAAAATGTATTTTTTAAGGAAAGGTACTTTTGTAAGGAAAGATACTTTTATAAGAAAAGGTAAAAAGTAAATAAAACATATTAAATTATTGCTATACCCTCCACACAACTGTGCAGAGGGTATATATCAGTTTGTGATTCCATTTGAAACGCATTGGAAAATAAATTTGCGACCCCATAAACTATATATATATTCTTGATCTTTGTAACAACTTGAGTTGATATAGCTACATATGTCCATCTGACCGTCTGTCTGGGTAAACTTTAAATGATTTGTCATTATTTCGAGCAGGTTTGTATTTAAAATATGCAGACACTCTAATAATTTTTAAAAATTCAGTGTGTTTGTCGTAATAATTTATTTGATATTAAGTTTATCAAATTGTTTACTTCTTCAAATATTTTGTGGAAGGTATCAATTATTCGGCATAGCCGAAATTAACATTCTTACTTGTTTTTTGTTTTTAATAAATTTGTTCAATATTTTTTACGGTTTTATTAAATCTACAAATTCGTCAATGAATCAGAATGCTTCTTTCTCTGGAAGTAATTGCAACAAAATTGTGAAGATTTTTTCCTTTATTGTTTTATAGTTTTAAAGTCAAGAACTCCAAAAGTTACATTTAAGTTAGTTAAATTAATGTAATGGGACTCTTACGTTCTCAAGGCATCGATTCTAATTTATTCACACTTCCTGAGTTGAAACAGATTAGCATTATTTTAAAATATTTGTAGTATTCAACTGATCCTTTAGATATTAAGAAGGAATAAGGTATTGTTATTTCCGGTATTGTTAAAAAATTACTGTGGTATTTATTGTTACTATCATTGCCGGTAAAGGATTGGATGATGTTTAACATTAATGATTCATTTTAAATCGATCTATCTCTTGGCAAGTTCCCAATTCAAAAGAAATACAATGCTATTGATGTCAAAAGTGTGGCCATTCTGGGCGTAACTAGATTCGCAGTTATGTTTGTGTCAATTATTCTGTACATTCTCATGGTCAAGGAGAATTTGCTATCCATTTCGGGGATGACATTTCTCCAGCTTGTGCTAATTGTCAGATAGCTCACTATAAGGGTTTTTATACCCTATACCACTATGTGGTTTGGGTATAATGACTTTGTGCTGGTGTTTGTAACTACCAAAAATATTTGACCTAGACCCATCTTTTATTATACCGATCGACTCAGGATCACTTTCTGAGTCGATTTAGCAATGTCCGTCCGTCTGTGTGTCCATGTAAACCTTGTAATCAAACTACAGGTCGCAAACATGAATATATTTTGATGAAATTTGGTATATAAGCTTTATCGGCCATAGGATGAATGCTTTTGAAATTGGTGAAATTCGGTCCATGTTCAGACCTAGTACCCATACAAATTACCCCTATGAAATCGACATAAATTGCCACAAGATCCAAATTATCATATATAAATCTCAGTCAAATTGGGTTTGTATGTGTTTATTACATCCATTACTCAGTAGTCCAAAAATAATACCTATAGGACAATTCTTAGTCATAGGCCCCATACAGAGCTGCTTCCCGATCTTCACTTTAATCTATTAAAAAAACAAAAATATTCCACAGATTTTTCTCAAATTTGGTTTGTATATATTTTTTCAAAGTATAAGTGACTTTAGCAAATATGGTCAGGATCGGGTTATTTTTCGACCTAGTCCCCATATAAAAATAGCACCCGATATGAACTTTTTCATATCTGCAGCCAAAAAAATTTTAAAAAATTCCCCTCAAATTTGGTTTATATCCAATTAGTTGGACTGAAGCGATAGGGTCTCTAAATCATGAAATAGTCGGTCTAGACCGACTATAATTTTCTTACTTGTTATTTAATTATATATTAATCTATGGAATTAATCCTTACGGACTATTTACAAGAACATTTAAAAACAAGTAAGAAAATTATAGTCGGTCTAGACCGACTATACGATACCCTATACCATGCGTTTAGAGACCCTATCTCTTAGGCCCAACTAATTGGATATAGAAAATAAGCATAAACCAAATTTGAGTGGCATTTTTATTAATTTTTTTGGCTGCAGATATGAAAAAGTTCATATCGGATGCTATGTCTATATGGGGACTAGGTCCAAAAATGGACCGATCCTGACCATGGTTGGTAAAGTCTCTTGTATCTTGCGAAAATATATACAAACAAAATTTGAGATGAATCAGTGCAATATTTTTGTTTTTTGATAGATTTAAGTAAAGATCGGGAAGCAGCTCTATATGGGGCCTATGACTAAGAGCTGTCCCAGGCATCATTTTTAGACTACTCATTAATGGATGTAATAAACGCATACAAACCCAATTTGAGTAAGATCTATGCGACAATTTGGATCTTATGGCAATTTATGTCGATATTATAGGGGTCATTTCTATGGGGGCTAGGTCTGAACATGGACCGATTCTCACCGGTTTCAATAGCATTCATCCCGTGGCTGATGAAAGCTTATATGCCAAATTGCATCAAAATATATTCATAGTTGCGACCTGCAGTTTGATTACAAAGTTTACATGGAGACACAGACGGACGGACGGTCATAGTTAAATCGATTCAAAAAGTGATTCTGATTCGATCGGTATAATAAAAGATGGGTCTAGGTCAAATATTTTTGGTTGCTACAAACAGCAGCACAAAGTCTTTATACCCAAACCGCATAGTGGTATAGGATATAAATAGGAGAACATGAATGAAAAAATTAAAAAATTTAATTGAATTTATGTGTTCAGATAAATTATTATTTTACTTTTTATAACAGTTGTGTTTGAAGAAAAATCAACAAATCTATAAAGCTTATTAAATTCAATACACATTCGTCTAAGCGGATCGCCGTTTGCATAATTTGATCTATAAAACTGGACAGATAAAGGTGAGAAGAAACGTGTTGGCCGCTGAGGGATGTTAAATGAAATATTGTTGATCAGGAAACCAGAAGAAACATCGCCATTAATTATGTTCAAAAGAAACGAAACGTTTAGAATAGATCTGCGGCTTTTTAAGGTTGGCAGCTTAATAGGAGTGAGTCTGCTGTTACACGATGGAAGATTTAAAGTGTTAAAATTTTAACTGCGAAGACAAAATAATAGGAATTGTTTTTGCACCGGTTCAATGCTATCAACATGAGTTTGATAGATATGGTCCCATATAATAGAGACATATTCCAAAATCGGTCTCACAAGTGAGTGTATAGTGTGTTTGTTACATACGGATCATTAAACTCTTTAGACCAACGTTTTATAAAACCAAGTACTCCTCTGGCTTTGTTTACCGCAATTGTAAAACGAGGAACGAAACTAAGCTTTGAATCTAATAAAACACCAAGATCTAAGAAGTTATCAAATTGTAAGCCGCCCAGCACATAATTAACTGATATTGGTCTGTTTCCAACAAAACGCATATATTTGCACTTTTTAAGATTCAGCTCCATTAAATTTAAAATACGCCATGAGTGAAACGAATCCAAATCATTTTGAAGATAAGTATGGTCGGAATATTGATTATAACTCATAAAGACTTTTACATCGTCAGCATACATCAGGATATTTGAAAACTGAATAACTTGAGGTAAATCATTTATAAATAATAAAAATAAAAGCGGTCCAAGATGGCTGTCTTGCGGTACTCCAGATAAAACATTAATATATTGCGAAGATATATTATTAAAACGTACATTTCGCTTTCTGTTTGTTAAATATGAATATATCCACTTTATGCTAAGATCACATGCCTTGCTGAAGTCAGTGTTAATAGCGTCAGTTTGCTTTCTTTGAAGAAAACCCCGATTGACTATTGCAAAAAAAATTGTGGGGGAAAGACAGAAATGTTGTTATACTTGTTTGATTTGAAATTATTGCTATTTAAATACCAATATTGTTTAATTTAAGGCATTGAATTGAACTCAATTGACGACGAAAGCGATACTGAATCTGAACCCGTTACTACGGAAAACAATACACCCGAGTTGGGCGATGATGTTTGCTTAGACGATCTAACTGATTTGAAATTTCATAATACCAGGATAACCAGTTGTTATACCCTATACCACTATGTGGTTTGGGTATAATGACTTTGTGCTGCTGTTTGTAACAACCAAAAATCTTTGACCTACACCCATCTTTAATTATACCGATCGAATCAGAATCACTATCTGATTCGATTTAACGATGTCCGTCCGTCCGTCTGTGTGTCCATGTAAAGCTTGCAATCAAACTGCAGGTCGCAAATATGAATATATTTTGATGAAGTTTGGTATTTAATCTTTTATCGGCCATGGGATGAACGCTATTGAAATTGGTGAGAATTGGTCTATGTTTAGACCTAGCCCCCATACAAATGACCCTATGAAATCAACATATATTGCCATAAGATCCAAATTATCATACAAATCTTAGTCAAATTGGGTTTGTATGTATATATTACATCCATTAATCAGTAGTCCAAAAACGATCCCTATTGGACAACTCTGAGTCATAGGCCCCATATAGAGCTGCTTCCCGATCTTCACTTAAATCTATCAAAAAACAAAAATATTGCACTGACTCTTCTCAAATTTTGTTTGTATATATATTTGCAAAATACAAGAGACTTTACCAAACATGGTCAGGGTCGGTCCATTTTTGGGCCTAGTCCCCATATAGATATATAGGGTATCATATAGTCGGTCTAGACCGACTATAATTTTCTTACTTGTTTTTCTCCTAATGTTGACAAATTTGTAAAAAGACTTTGGATTACTTTTGAAACTATTTTTCATTTTGATTAAGTAATTAGGGTAACACGATTTATTCGGTGCGGTATATTCTGCTCAGCTAATGGAGTATTTCCCATAATCCACAAGAGAACCGGATAGCTTATATTTCTTGTAATATTTATTTTTTTTATTTTTAAGTCTTGTCAGTTTCTTGGTATTCCAAATTTGTTTCGGAATACATAAATCCATTGCAGAAGAAATCGTACTGTAAAATGTTTCAGTCATATGATCAATAGAAGCTGTGGATCCAATAAAAAAAGATAATAGACTGTGCCAGTTCGTACTGTATCGAAGTTCGTTCAACAAGCCGTAATTTGATTGTGTGAAACAAAAATCCTTAACCAAAATTTTTAGAAGGTTTTTTTAAAAGTCGAGACGGAATATATAAGTTTACATCACTGGTAGGCTGATATGTATCTTCTGGAGAAGAAATTGGGATTGAACGCTTGATGTAACATGCCGAAGTATCGTTGACAAATATTAAATCCAATAATTTATAATGATTGTTGTATATACCATTTATTTGAAAAAGATTCAGATCTAATTAAATGTTGAAAAACTCTTCAGAGATATTATTTGATTAGAATGGAACAAAATTTTTTTCATCAAGTAAGAACTTCCAGGATATTGAAGGCAAATTAAAATCACCAAGAATAATAACAAATTCATCTTGATTAGCTGTACGAAAAATATATATAAAAGCTTCGCCATGTTTGTCATATATAGACTGTGGGGACGATGGACGAATATAACAGCAGGTAGTAAATAATTGTTTTCCATTAAGTTTAATTAAAACTGCGATAAATTCGATGTCGAATGAGATATCAATTAATAAACCCTCAGATGATAAAACACTATAGACCGCAATAAGAACACCGGCACCATATGTTGTGATCCCACGATCGCGTCTACATATATATAAAATATTTGTTGTTCGGAATATAAAGCTTATTTAGACGGGATAGCTGCTCTATTTCGCTCAGAAAAATTACAGTAGAAAAATTATATGCAAGCAGTTTCAATAGAGTTGCTGTTAATTTAAATGTTTCTAACAATTCTGATAAATAACTATTATTTGATAACGATTTATTGAATATTTTTGAATATTTTAATGATTCTGATTGTTTGGATTCTAAAATTATTAATTCTCTCAAAACTCTACCTAAAGGACGAGCTAAAATTTAATATAAAAATTTATTAACACAAGTTTTGATCATATGCTCAAAATCTTTAATTGAATAAATTAGACGTATTGAATTATTAAATTTTTTGAGATGTACTTTTAAACGCATTTAAGATTTGATACCCACATATCTTTTGATTATTATAACTTAGTAAGAGATAACTCTCCTCCAGAAACTACAATTGTTTTTAATAAAAAAAAAATAAATAAAAATCTGTTGTTAATATTGCAAACATTAAATTGTTAATATTGCAAACATTAAATTCACAAATTGTTTTGTTGAAGTTTCGTTATCTCTTTCCGGTAATATAAAGAAAATTCTCTTCGGTAGTGTTTATGTATTTTCTAAAACAACGGTTTTATTGAAAGTTTAGATTCCATTAAATTTTTGTGTAATAATTATTATGGTTTTTTTTATAGGTTATGATGATACATTTAAAATAGAAACTGTTTTAAAATTAGGTTCAATAAGACAACTTCATCCATTCGTTTAAAGAATATTTCAAAAATTTTTCTAAACTACATTGTGAGAAAATTGATTTAAAGAATAAACAGTTTAATATTTCTGAGCATTAAACACAATCATAAGGGAAAGTTCTTATGGCAAAGGAATTGAAGTTAATTTACCACATGAATTACAATAGAGTATCTCCTGAATGTGAACTGAATATCTACAAAGAACTTTTAAAAATAATAATAAAAGAGTAGGTAGAATTTTTTCAAGTAATCTGAGTAATCTGATATCTCATATAAAACTGGGAACAAATGTATATAAGAATATTTACAGCATTATCGAAAAAAAAGAAATCTTAGAGATTATAAAATGTTATTGTTGATAATATTACTTATATAAAAGGCACAGATAAAGTTGACCTTTTCAGTGGACATTTTTCAAATGTCTATAGTAATGGTAACCTATTTTTTATGTATCTATTTAAATTAGTTAATGGATGAATCCTTACAGACTATTACAAAAAATTATATAACAAACTAAACTTAAAGTAGTAACTATGAATAGGTTCGTTATTAAATTTAGTTTTATTACATTTCGTGGCCGTGAAAAAACTATGAATTTATATAGGTTGTTAAAATCGTAACACATTTTCCTGAATGGATTCGCAAGACCATAATTTGATTGGAAAACTTTAATGTTTAGTGGTTCGAAATGCCTTACAAAACGTTCATGAACATTAAAACAAATTTTATTTAAAAGAAATTCAGAGCTGACTTCATCTTGAATTAGATTGATCACAAACGAGGCTTTCAGCTTGGTTCTACGACTTTTTAAAGTCGATAATTTTAATAACGCAAGCCTATGAGTATACGATGGCAAATGGAGAGCATAATTCCAGGGCAAACCACGCAAACAAAAAAGTAGAAATTGCTTCTGAATAGATTCAACATGTTTTCAATGGTGCGTGGGAGAGCAGAACAAAGCATATATTTCTAAAATTCATAACTACACTTTATTCTTAAACGGACCGGTTTCTGCCTTCATCAACAATTTATTGAACATTGTGATAAATTGTTATGTTTTAATTGAATAGATTATTTCTATATGAAA
This sequence comes from Cordilura impudica, assembly GCA_963682025.1. Lineage (NCBI taxonomy): Eukaryota > Metazoa > Arthropoda > Insecta > Diptera > Scathophagidae > Cordilura > Cordilura impudica. The sequence goes on along the minus strand of OY821519.1, from coordinate 151,822,994 downwards.
TTTTTCTACTTAGGGCGGCCGTGAGGTTTAAACCGGCGCTTTAGCACACTCACCTAAAGTCAGACTGCTCACGAGCAGTGTGGTTAAGAATCAATTTTCATACCGTACAGCTTTTACTTCGTATTAATCTCAGAAGATGCAACTCTGTTCAAACAAACAATCGTTACTTTTTGAATTTCTTGAATATTTATGCATTCTAATTTCCACAATTCACAGTTTCGTAAGAGTTGCTATATGTGATGTATGGTTTGTACATTCCACATGTTGTTGATGAATTTTATAATAGGGATCCCAAATTACGGAGACATATTCGAGAATCGGTCTTATTAGAGTCGTAAGTTGCTGTGTAGTAGTATAGTGATCGACAAATTCTTTTGCCCATCGTTTGATGAAAGCGAGAACTCCTCTGGCTCAATTGACAGTCAAGTTTACGTGTGATACAAAACTAAGTTTTTGATAAATGAAATGCATCTACCAATACTAATTGGTATGCACCCAATGAATAAGTAACAGTGATGAAGTTGTTTCTGGAAAAATGGATACATTTACATTTTTTTAACTTAAGATCCATTAATTTCTGATTGCACCACAAAAAAGAAGTTATTTAAATCTGACTGAAGGTAGGCATGTTCAGTATATTGGTTGTAAATTTTCACCTCATCAGCGTATATTAAAATAATATGGGCACTTCTCCTAATCTTTGAAGAGAGATCTAACGTTGATACAACTCTTGATATAAAATGTAATAATTTGTCATTGGTGGGAGATCCGGTCTAATGTTTCTCCTGATTGCTAAAAAGTTCTGTCGTACCCACGGCTTAAGTCAATGTGTATATATCTATATTATTTTATATTTATATATACATATATGTATATTATTTTAGTACTTAAATTGTTAAAGATATGTCGAGCTATCAGAAATTTCTTTTAGAATGGCCAACTTGTCGGTACACACGCTGTTAATCTTAAAATATTATCTTAAGTCTTTAAAGTTTTCTGAGTCATTTGTACATGGAAATAATATAGAAATTGAATAATTTTCGATAGGAAATAAACTATTTATATGTATAATTGGAAATTCGGAAATATATGTATATTAGATCCATAAAAAACCTTTCTTTATTGTTACTCGTATTATAGAAAAATGTATTTAAATGTATTTTAATATCAGTAAGAAGAAAAAAATTAAAAAAAAAAATATCCCGAATAAATCTGGGACAATATATTTTGCTGAAAATAGAATGTAGATAATATACATTATTTTGTGATATATTATTTCTAATATTATTTTTTTATTCTACAGATTCCTACGACGATTAACACTGCCTTCGATGACGAAAAGCTTCTAACTTTGTAACGGTCATTCATTTCATTAAGCAATAATTCTAAAGACTTTTAATTTAAGCTTAACGTTCACTTAAGATCGGCTTAGACAAAATGGTCTTACCATTTGGACTCTCTTCTGATGGCCAACATAATCCCGAGAGTAATTCGATAGGTCTGTATGGCGGCGATACAACAACAACTACAAGTCGAACTGTAGCTTATACACCGACAGCACCGCCATATTTTATGCGATCGCATGCTAATGTTTCAACTGGTATACCAATTATTCCTAGTCCTTACATTGATTTTATTGTGGTTAATGGGGATGATCGTTACATGATACGTTGTGAACGTAAAGCTGTTCTGGAAAACAGTGTGGAGTTGGCCAAATTGATACATGCCGGACCGAACAGTGGACGCAAAGGTGATAATCATTTTCAGATCTCAAATGTAGATAAACATGATTTCGAACTTGTCATACGATTTTTGGAAAAAAAATTTATCAAATACCGTGATCATTTGCATATATTGAAAATATTAGAATTGGCAGATCGTTACAATTGTCCTGATTTGGTACGTTCCAGCCTATTGGCTGTGCATTCTAAAATTTTCATTACGCATTTTTTATTATCGATTTTCTTTAATCATTATCCCATTAGATTATCCATTGTATACGTGAATTAGATCTTCAGTTGAGCAGTGCTACTGTGGTTGATGTTTTCCGTTCCCTGTGGTTCTATCAAGGTATAACTTCATCCAATCAACATCAATTGGGTGCTGTTATAACAACACAAGATTCAGCAGCCAGTAAGAAAAATAAACGTAAGGCTCAGCAGGCAGCAGCAACCGCGATCACCAATGCCAATAAAACAAATTCAAATACCAACTTAACGCAATCGAATGTACCCGCACCAAATCCCAATCCATTTACTGCAGAAGATTATGGTGTTGCTCTATTGAATAATGCTCTACAATTAATCGATATGCATGCTGAATTGGTTCTTACGAAACGGGAAATGACTGAATTACGTTTCGAAGAGTTGGAAATGATTGCAAAACGTGATGCTTTACAATTAAATTCAGAGTTGACACTTTTCACCTGCCTCGCAGATTGGAGTGTAGCTGAGTGTCAGCGTAAAAAACTCGATGCCACTTCGGAAAATAGGCGACGTGTGCTGGGTCCCTTATGTTTAACGCCTCATTATTGCCTGATGACCTCTTCAGAATTTCGTAAAGCATGTGATCGTGTAGAACTGTTGAATCCATTGGAAACATCACTTGTCAGTGATAGCATTGAAGGTAAACGTATTAGTTGTATGTAAAGCTATTTACTCACTCTTAAAATATCATCTTCAATTTTTCGGTATGATTAAAGTACCAGATTACGATTTTATGTAATCCACCTTTAAATCTTCGTTGTTTTTTATAGTTTATAAGATAAAGTTTGATAAACCTTTAAACAGCTGCTTAATTATATAAAGAAAAATTATTGAAAAAAAAGGAACCGAGGAGGAATTTTTTAACAAAACATGTTTTTTGTTGTAGTCGGAGTGAGAATAAGTAAATTTTAATTTATTTTATGAGAGTAAATTCATACAAGTACTTAAATTAATTTATTATACGCTCTTCTTTTTTTTTTGGTAACGCTGACTAGTTCACAAAGTTATGAGGTCCGCAAATCAAAATTACCAATTGCATAAAATCCATCGAATAACTTTTTTTGTTGTTCGTTAACAAACTTTTTGTAGCAACATTTTATGCAACAACTATTAACAAACGTGTGTTTTTATATCCTATACCACTATGTGGTTTGGGTATAATGACTTTGTGCTGCTGTTTGTAACTACCAAAAATATTTGACATAGACCCATCTTTTATTATACCGATCGAATCAGAATCACTATCTGATCAGATATCACTATCTGATTCGATTTAACGATGTCCGTCCGTGTGTCCATCCATCCGTCCGTCCGTCCGTCCGTCCGCCTGTGTGTCCATGTAAAGCTTGTAATCAAACTGCAGGTCGCAAATATAAATATATTTTGGTGAAATTTGGTACATAAGCTTTTATCAGCCATAGGATGAATGCTATTGAAACTGGTGAGAATCGGTCCATGGTCAGACCTGCCCCCATACAAATGACCGCTATGAAATCAACATATATTGCCATAAGATTCAAATAATAATATAAATCTTTATCATTACTGAGTAGTCCAAAAATTACCTCTATGGGACAACTCTTAGTCATAGGCCCCATATAGAGCTGCTTCCCGATCTTCACTTAAATCTATCAAAAAACAAATATATTGCACTGCGTTTCTCAAAATTGGTTTGTATATATTTGTGCAAAATACAAGTGACTTTAACAAACATGATCAGGATCGGTCCATTTTTGGACCAAGTCCCCACATAGATTTTGCATCCGATACGAAATTTTTCATATCTGCAGCCAAAACAAGTAAGAAAATTATAGTCGGTCTAGACCGACTATACGATACCCTATACCATGCGTTTAGAAACCCTATCTCTTAGGCCCAACTAACTGGACATTGCAAAAACCAAATTTGTGTGGGATTTTTATTAATTTTTTTGGCTGCAGATATGAAAAAGTTCATATCGGATGCTATATCTATAAAGGGACTAGGTCCAAAAATGGACCGATCCTGATCATGTTTGGTAAAGTCTCTTGTATTTTGCAAAAATATGTACAAACAAAATTTGAGAAGAATCAGCGCAATATTTTTGTTTCTTAATAGATTTAAGTGAAGATCGGGAAGCAGCTCTATATGGGGTCAAAGGGATCATTTTTGGACTACTCATTAGTGGATGTAATGAACGCATACAAACCCAATTTGAGTAAGATCTATATGACAATTAGGATCTTATGGCAATTTATGTCGATTTTATATGGGTAATTTGTATGGGGGCTAGGTCTGAACATGGACCGATTCTCACCAATTTCAATAGCGTTCATCCCATGGCCGATAAAAGCTTATATACCAAATTTCATCAAAATATATTCATATTTGCGACCTGCAGTTTGATTACAAGCTTTACATGGACACACAGACGGACGGGCGGACGGACGGACGGACGGACGGACATTGTTCAATCAACTCAGAAAGTGATTCTGATTCGATCGGTATAATTAAAGATGGGTCTAGGTCAAATATTTTTGGTTGTTACAAACAGCAGCACAAAGTCATTATACCCAAACCACATAGTGGTATAGGGTATAAAAATTAATAAAAATCCCACTCAAATTTGGTTTATGCTTATTTTCTATATCCAGTTAGTTGGGCTAAGAGATAGGGTCTCTAAACGCATGGTATAGGGTATCGTATAGTCGGTCTAGACCGACTATAATTTTCTTACTTGTTTATATGAAACTTTATCTCAGTATCTGTATATTTACGTATGCCATTCTTCTGGTATTGGGCATAGAGGCTCCAAATTCAATACCAAACCTCTGCAGATTACGACGAACATTTTAAACATAAGTTGTGCGACCTATGGCGGACAGGAGAATGCTTTCAACAGACAAACTTACAGACAGACAGACGGACATCGCTATTTCGATTTCTCCCTTTATCATGAATATATTTAGTTATGGGGTCTCCGGAATTTATTTCGATGAGTTTCAAACGGATTGACAAACTGATATATACCCTCTGCACAGTGGTGTGGAGAGTATAAAAACAAATAAAATATTTCAAAAATTAAATGTTATCCCCGTTTTTATAAATAATAGCAGATTCCAGTGGTCGAAATTCGAGTGCAATTTCTAGGCAATTTTATTTCTCAACTTAGCCAACTCACAAACCAGCACTTTTTTGGTTTATTGCTATTGTGAATGAAGGTAACAAACTCATTAACAAATACAGGACTAAATTTAATAAACACACACATAGGATACGTATAATTTTATAATATAATCTGGTCAATAGCTAAAAAGAAATACCTTTCAAATAATATAGGTTTGGTCCAAATCGGGATAAAACGGTAGAACAAAACATCGGTAACAAGATATCACCTAGCCTATTAATATTATAGATGACCATATACATTTAGCATCAGAGTCAGATTTCGAGTTGGAGTCGGAGTTGGAGTCTGACTTTAAATATTTTCGTGGATGGAGTCGGAGTTGGAACTTTTTTTTGATGACTCCACAGCCCTCTAATATATGCAGAGAGGACACAAACCATATGGTCAAAGATTTTCTTGAATTTTCTACAATCGTATAAAAGAGATTAAGGATAAATTAGAAGTGCGTAGAAATGAGGAACCTTCGTATGTTTTTTGACATTTATTGAATATTTGAATGAAGAGATTTAAAATGGAGCTCTTCAGAGTAACACTGTCGATCACACGAATAAGAAAAAAAATTTTTTTTTTTATTTATTAATACAATTACAACTGAGTAAAACTCATTTAGTAATATTACAATATGAGGTAAAATAGTGTGACGAGCAATAATTCAGTAATTATCCTCAAAGTTATAAATTTTTGAATGTTTTTCTAGTTGATGACCAGGTCCAATGGAAGGGTCCTCAGTAGTCTTCTAATTCGGTTGCGAGAAAAGAAGATTTTATTAACATCTTCATTTATATGAAGCTGGAGTTTTGTTGCATGCCTTTGTGCATGACGTTTTGCCTCTTCAATTACGGCGTTTATCCCCAAGTCTCTATGCAGATCATCGTTACGAATAAACCATGGAGCTTTGACGATAGTACGTAATATTTTGTTTTGTGTTTTTTGTACAATTTGTACATTGGTTTTTTTTTTTGAACAGCCCCAGAGCTGGATTCCGTACGTCCATATTGGTTTAATTATTTGGTTGTATACCATGAGTTTGTTACTTAGAGATACTTCAGAATTACTTCCAAGTAACCAGTACAATTGTCTGAATTTAAGTTTCATTTCTTGAGTTTTTTTTTTTATGTGTTCCTTCCACTTTATTTTTGCATCAAGTGTCATGCCTAGGTATTTGGCAGTATTAGCATATCGTATCTTCATGTTGTTTATGAATAAAGGTATGTAATTTATTTTTTTGTTGGTGAAGTTCATATGGATGATTTGCTCTCATTGAGTTTCAACCGCCACTTTTTTATCCCAAGTATGGTATTTGAAAGAGCGTTTTGTACTTTGTTAGTGGATTCTTTCACATCTTTTGTTGTTGCTAGTATTGCTGTGTCATCTGCAAACGTTGCTATTGTACTACCTTGTGGTACACCTGCTTCTATCTTTTTTAAATTTGAATATTCATTTTCCACTTTTACTCTAAAATGACGATCAGTAAGATAAGATTTTAAAATTCTATATAAATCTTTTGGTAGATCTTTGTACAATTTATATAGAAGTACTTGATGCCAAACTCGATCAAATGCTTGACTTACATCAAGGAATATGGCTGAACAAACTTCTTTATTTTCAACTGCTTTTTCAGCAACATCTATAATACGATGGACCTGTTCTGCTGTAGAGTGTTGCTCTCTGAATCCAAACTGATGTTTGGGTCATATATCTTTGTTTTATTATGGACTGAAGTCTTTAAGCAAAAAGTTTTTCAAAAATTTTTGACATTACAGGAAGTAATGAAATAGGTCTATATGATGTTATTTCATTTGGGGGTTTTCCTGGTTTTTGGATAACAATAACCTCTGCAACTTTCCATTGTAGTGGAACATGTTGAATGCGAAAGCATGCGTTAATAATAAATTGTAATTTCTTTGACAATGGATTAAATGTTTCATAAAAGTGGTTAGCGAATAGTTCATATTTATCCTTGGCCTCCTTAGACCAGCTACCACTTGACTTACGAATTGGTGGTATATGCAGTGTTAACTGATTTAGTTGGTTAGTGGCCTTCCATAGGCTATAATTTGTATCTTTGTTTGCAGATAGATTTTTCATATATGGAGACATAGTGTTATTTTTAGACTCATTTATTATTTTTTTAACTTCTGTACATAATCTATTAAAAATAGCTTTATTTTCCGTAGTGCGTTCAAGTTGCCACTTTTTTCTGGCTTTACGTTTTTTATTTACGAGTTCCCTTATTTCTTTTGTGTATGTAGTTGTATATGTATATTTATGTATTTCTGGCGAGCTTTCCCAGACTGATGTTTGTATGGAATCGATTAAGTTATCTAGCTCATATTCTATATCAAATTTTGACTTAAGAGGTGTCTGTAGATTAATTTTATCATTTAGCAAGGTTGTAAATAAACTCCAATTTGTTTTGTTGTTTATTAAAGCTAGTGGCACTGGTTTTTGTATGATATTGTCACTGACTGTCAAAATGACAGGTGAATGATCGGATGAAAGGCCACAGTAATTTTCTAAATATAGATAGTTTTTAGAAATACCTTTAGCAATATAAAAATCGATGAGATCTGGGTTTGAATTTGGATTTGAAGGCCAATATGTGGGTTCATTTCATTTAAAATCGCAGCAAGCTCTATAAAATTCAATACCTTTGGGTGATTTAAGCCTGGACCCCCAAATTTTGTTTTTTGCATTATAATCGCCTCCAACTATGAAATGGGTTCCAAGAGATTGGAGCATATTTAAGTATTGGTGATATTGAACATTATGTTTTGGCGGAATATAAATTGCGCATAATTTAAATGAATTATGGTTTTTAAAATTAATTGATATACATACTAGCCAATTGAAACATGTCAGTTTCAATTTTCGATTCTTCATTATGTTGTATATATTCTTTTATTATCACAGAGGCATCACCTCTTGCTCTTTCCGCTGGATGGATCGAATTATAAGTTTTGTAGCCTTTGATTCTGACATATGAGTGTTTTGTTAAATGGCTTTCTGATATTAAAAGTATGTCAAATTTTTCTTCATTTAAAAATAGTTCAATTTCATGTAAGCGGCATAATAATCCGTTACAATTCTATATAGCTATGCGAAGTGTTGAATACATTTTGGCGGATTAGAGATTGGTTTGAGATCTAAGCTCTATCGAATTAATTTTGTTGAACAACTTTTCGTTGATATTATTTTGTTTTTCTAACCTTTGGGTAATTTTTTCTAGGTTTGTTAAGATTTCGGCAAGGGTTCCATTGTTATTTGGTTCCTGCGTAGAATGATTTCTCATTGTTTGGGAGTATGTTTTATTTTGTGGATTTGCTAACCGTGGTATGGGTTTATATGACTCACTTTGGGTATGGTGTGTTTGTGCTTGCGGTTGATGTTGCTTTGATTGCATTTCTAATTGGGCTTCAATATTTAGTAACACTGATCTAGCAGAGCGATTTTTGTTTCTTATCTTTTCTTTGGCTATTTCGCGTCCTCTTTAGCTAGCTGGCAATTTACACATTTGGGTCCTGTTTGGAGTGCTGTAGAACAATCGGAAGTAATGTGTTTACCGTCACATTTAACGCACCTGGGTTCTCTATTACAATATTGTTTCGTGTGATTAAAGCCTTGCTACCTTTTACATTGTGGGATTTTGTCAGTGGTTCTTCGAATCGCTTCAATTTTTACTTTTATATTGGCAATGTTTTGAATTTTATATATTTTATCAGTATTTTCTTCATGATTAAATGTAATCATCAAAAGTGGCAACCCTCTGCGGGTAGTTAAAATGCCTGTATCAGTTTTAACAGAATCTTTTTTGATTATGTTGATTTAAAAAAAATTTGAAACCAATATAGAGCGTATCCTTACATTTAATGGAAGAAAAAAAGTATTTTTATTTTACTTCAACAATTTAAATTTTTTCAATTTTATGAAAAGAAATTGAAATTTTTATTTGCACTTACTAATTTTGAATTAAGTAGTTCTTGAATCGTCCATTGACTGGATTTTTTTTATCAACGATTAGAAACTTTGTTTTAAAATTTTATTAAAAATCAGACGCTTTATTGCTTTTTCAATGCAAACAAGTAAAATAGCAACAACTTAGAGACAAACGATTTACAGATTAGCCTCGAATTCTACCATATTGGCTGTCAAAATTCGTGAAGAAATTGGTGTTAGTGCTAGCGTACCTAGACCAAATGGCTATAACTTCTACACCTTACTATGAGTTAAGAAGGCAGGAAAAATATTTTCGTAACGACAAAGCAGATACCCTCCACCTATGACTTAAACTAAATATTATAACCAATATTGGTTACGGTTTCCATTTTAATACAGTTGCCAATAATTACAATTGAAATTAGTCTTGACTAAAATTCTTAACAATTTTAGTTTTTCCTTGTATCAGTAAAATATTCAGATAATAACCTTTAAAAAATGTAATTGTTTAATATTTTTTTTTTTTTTGAATTAGCTGAGAGTTAGGCAAATATTTGACACAAACTTGTTTTCTCGTATTTGCCAAAAATTTTGTGAAACAAATACAGAGTTGATTTTGTGGTCACACTAGGCACATTTATTTGCCTCTTTTTGTTTGATCAAACAGCTGCCAAATAGTGGCAAATAAAAACAAGGAAAACATATTTGCCATGCGGTCACACTTGAACAAATATTTGACTAAAAAAATTGTATGATCAAACAGAGAAAATTAAAAATATATTTGATCAAAAATTTCCAAATGTGGCACGAGGAGGAAAGGATTCTTCTTTTGTGCTGTGGAGCGCATCAGTGATAGTTTTGGAAGTTTTCTGTTATATTATATTTAAATATTATTTTTAACTATAATTATTTTTTTCATTGTTTACAAAATAAACAGCTGTTTATTTTAAGTAATGTAACAGTGTCGTAAATTCTGTGTTTTTAAAATGATAAATACGGTAAAGTTAAAAATAAATTTAGCTTAAGTGGAGTTTAGGGGCAATGCCCCGATCGGTTTCAAATTTTCACCACTTATAAAACATTTTATTGCGGTTCTAGGAAAATATTTTTTTTCGGCGATCGAGCCTATTTTCCGAGTTATGGACTTCCAAACTTTTGCCATTGACTTGTATATAATTTTGTTATTTAGTATCGGATTTCAGCACAATATATGTATATATTTAAAAAACTTACTTGAGTGTCTTTTACTCGATATTTTTAAATTTGAAATCCATTAACCAATTATGAACCTATTTAAAATTTTGTATTTTTGTAATAGAGCTTTTTCTTAAATATGGAATTGTCTCTTAAGTAGACATATATCATAAAAACTAGGTCCACTAGCTTTATTTCTATGTATACTTTGACCTCTTAACCCTCTCAGGACAGGATGTATATAGTCATTTATAAGTTAGTACAATAGAAAATCAAGTATATTATTTTTTTTATGGAAATTAACCCATTAATAACCATATTTGAAATTATCCCATTATTTATTATACTATAGAAATAGAAATAACAACATATTTAAAAAAAACCTTAAAATTGAAGGTAAAATTTCTAATATATCCGATCCTTATGTGGTTAAGAGGTCAAAATATACATTGGAATGAAGCTAGTGGATCCAGCTTGCTTTCGGTTGTAAATACAAACATTATATAGGTCATATTATGAGGTAATGCCACGTTTCCCAAAAATAACTTTAAAAAATCCAAATAGGTTCATAACGGGTTAATTGATTTTTTTGTGATAGTTTCCTTTAAAGCCAATTTTTAATGAATATTAACAAGTTGCACAACAAATGCTTTTGAAAACAAAAAGCTTTTTTTTAAGAAATAACTGAATTAAATTTTAAAAGTTGACATCACTGCTGAAACAACTGTTGTTTGCCACTGTTTGCTCTTACAAATGTTTCGTAAGGTCAAATAATTATTTGCCCAAAATAGAGGAAAGTATTTGGTCGTGAGTGGTCACATTAGGCAAATATTTGTCTGCAGGCAAATAATTTTGATTGCCTAAAATCAGCTGTTTTGTTGTTTGACGGCAAATTCTATTTTGTGGTCAGACTGAGCCAAACGAATATTTGGCGTTTTTTGTCAAATATTTGCCTAATGTGACCGTACCTTTACAAATATAGATTAAATGCAAAATATACAATAAAAACAGGTAATAATGTTAAATTTGGCTATGGCGAATCTTTGATACCCTTAACTTAGCTTTTATGTTTATATTAATATTTGTTCTAATTGTTCTAAACATTGTTCCAAAATAGATATGTAGCAAACCGTAACGTACGCAAATGAGAGCGAAAAACATTTTTCCACGATATCAACGTTATTAAACGATATCAATATTTTTATGTAACACGAAAGTTAACGTACAGATTCCAAAATTTCTTTCGTACAAGGAATGCTGAATGGCACCCTCAACCCCAAATATACGGGTCCCTTAATTTTACATCCTCTCTATAAAATGTCCAAGTTTCAGAGCGATCTGAGGGCGCCAATTTGGATCTTATGGCAATTTATGTCGATTTCATAGGGGTCATTTGTATGGGGGCTAGGTCTGAACATGGACCGATTCAATAGCGTTCATCCCATGGCCGATAAGAGCTCATGTACCAAATTTCATCAAAATATATTCATATTTGCGACCTGCAGTTTGATTACAAGGTTTACATGGACACACAGACGGACGGACGGACGGACACATAGTGGTATAGGGTATAAAAACTTTTCCATATTCCATACTTTACATGGGTACTCGCTACTGCACAATAAAAAAAAAACCAGGACAGAGTCGGGAATAAAGTTTTGCCTGCATCGTGAAGCCCGATTTTGAAGTAATCATTTTGAAAAAATACGTTAAAGTTTACATTATTCTGAAATTCGACTGATATACATTTGATAATTTCTGAAATACATATGATTTTTCAGAAATACATTTTATATTTTCCAAAATTCATTTGATGTTTTCTGAAATATATTTGCTACTTTCTGAAATACAATTGATACTTTCTGAAATATAATTGGTACCTACTTTCAGAAATTCAATTGTTGTTTTCTGTAATACAATTGACTATTTCTGAAAATCAATTGATGTTTTCTGAAATACAATTGGAAAAGGTGTAGTTCCTTATTACAATTCATGAATTTTGAAATACAATTCTTTAAAAATAAGTAATTATTTATGTTAGAGTATAATAGAATGTTCTTCCAATGTAGAAACAAGACAATCAATCTCTCTCGGTGGATTGTGCAATGTAACATCGAATTGATCTGGTAAATGTTGACATTCTGCTGCTGAAACGATTAACACTTTAGAAAATGTGTTTTCGTTCATATTACTGAAATTTCATTCATATTCCTCCTTACCAATATTAAAACTACAAATATTTATCGTTTTCAGTCTGTCTGGAAATTTTCGATATGTTATTAGATTTTCCAAATAATAATTTAAAATTTCCCGCGGATTAAAATGAAACACTAGATATAGTTTAAGATTTATATTAACTAAATTCAACCAAAAATTTTGAAATTATCGAATCCAGTGGAATATTAATTAATAACAAATTTATTCTTAAATCCATAGATTCGTCATACTTAAAAGCATCAGTGCGCGATTGAAGTATTGAATGACAATATGACTGAAACTTGAATGTTTTAATATCAACAATAACTTTTTCTAGTTGTACGTTGTTGCATTTGTTATTACGAGCTTCTATAATGATTCGAGTTTGTATAAATCGTCAATAGAAACATTTTTATCTTCCAGAACTAATACGAGTAGTTTACGGATGCATTTAAAATATGTTTAAAGACAATCTAACAATTGTTGTACCCTTGCTTATAATTTTAAAAAATTAATTTTTGCAAACCATTAAATTCCTCTAATGCAAAAAGTTTAGCAATTTGAGGATCATCAAAACATAAATACCCCCAAGTTTTTGAAGATGTGATATCAATTGCCATTGTACTAGTATACTCAGCACGATTTTTTTTGGGATGTCAGTTAAACTTAGTTTGATAAAATTCAAGTTTTTAACTCTGTAGTCAAATTGTTTAAAGTTTTAAGACCGAGTTTTTGGGGTGTCAATTAAGGTCATTTTAGTAAAAATCGCGACTTCTGACGCTTATGTCAAATAATTTGAAAGGTATTGTCTTTTAAAATGCGTGTGTAACTAAACTTATGGCGTTTTCTTTTCTGGCGAAAATGTGACACGTTTTTCCCATTTCGCACTTTTTTCTCTTTTTGTGTACTTATCTAAAAAAATGTCAACCTGAAAATGTCGCACTATAAAATGTGAAAAAATTGAATTTTTCGCACTCTAAAAAATTAGAGGGGGAGAATCGCACGATAAAACAGCTGATATTTGTATTGTTTATAAATGTGTATTTGTGTGAAGAAACAAAACAAAATAAGAAAATTCGTAATTTTTATTGTTTTGCTTAAAATAAATTATGAATATGGAAAATATCAACGTTCTTTTATATTTATTTTTTTCTTTTTTTGTGTCCAAAAAGAAAAATGTCAACAAAATTAGCTGATCATTAAAAAAGTGTTGCAAAGATGTAATTTTAGGTTCTACATATTCTGACCACTAAACAGGCAACATCTTAAATGGGTGAGGCAAACATTACAAAAATGTAACATAAAGTGTAAAATTTTTTTTCAGAAAAGAAAACAGCATTAGTTGAACTTACATCCCAAAAACTAGGTCTCAGTATAAGTAGAAGTAAATGCTTTCAAATTCAAATCACATAATATATATTCTAAATCCCTGCATATTAAGCCATAACATAACATATTAAACAAGTTCATTAAGAGTTTTGGACCAGGCAAAATTTGTTAATATGCAACTTTCCAATTCCAAACATATTAAATTTTTAAACTCTTTCTTTTAACTCATACTCTCTGTCTGTCTGTCTGTCTGTCGTGGGTCAACCCCATTCCCCCTTATCCAATTGATCTGAAACTTGGCCAATAGTCTTGTTATGACTACAGATTATTTTGGGGTAGTCACGCACAGTCACGCATAGTCACGCACAGTCACGGAGTGATCTAAATGTCGTTTCCCCTCATCCGATCGATTTGAAACTTGGTCCATACACTTGCTGTCAGGTTGGCAACCCTGGTATTGAATTGTCAAAAAGGCCCAATAATTTTCTGAGCTGTAAATCTTTAAAAATAATTAAATTTTTCATCATAATACTCATCATTGTTGTAAAAAGTGTCTTCTAAAACATTGGAGTGTTCCACCATATTGGAGTATTCCGGCTGGAAGCATTTTATCTCTACTTCTGCAATTTTAAATTGGGGTGCTGTTGTAAGCGGTTGGTGTCTCTACATTGGTGTCTCTTATCTGCAAAGCGGGAAGACCTGAAACGGTTTTGGATCCAAGTTGCTAAGGTCGGTTTGGTGGCTGGGTACATTGTTGTTTTTGTCGCTTTGATATTCTAATTGTCATTTGATGTAAAAATCTAAAAGTGCTGCCAAGTCCCGTTTTCAATTTTCGTATACTGAAGAGTAAGCCTAAAGGTATGCTCTAAGCAAATGAATAATAAGCGAACTTAAACCAAAACATTCTAAATTATACACTAAAAAAATAAATAAATAAATCATGCAAAGAACCCCAACAAACAATAGTAAGAGAAAAATAATAGAAATATCACCAGAAAATCACGAAGCAAAAAAAGGCACAATGGAACCTAGTGATCTTGAACAGTTAATAAAGGATACTATTAATTCAAATCTGGATGAGAAGTTAAAAACGCTCCAACTAAAGACGATTTGGATGAAATAAAAACGCAAATTTGCAGTGTCAATTCTGAAGTTAGTACTTTGAAATTGGAAAACAAACACCTAAGAGAAGAGATAGCCAGAGTAAAAAAGGAAAACGTTGATAGTAAAAAAGATATAATCTGGCTTCCAAATCAAATAAAACCTAATAAACTATTTATTAAAGGTTTACACGCGATAAAATACCCAAATAAAGAGGTAGATTGGATTTTTAATGAACAACTAAAAATTAATATCAATATAATAAGTGTTCGGAAAATTTTTGAGAGAAAGGAAAAGATGGCGGTGATAGTAGAACTGGAATTGTCTAAAGATATAGTGGAAGTATTTAAAAATACAAGAAAACTTGCAGGCACAACTATTTCTATAGAGAGGGATATGATACCGAACAAACAAGGACACAAAAAAGCATTTTTGATATTGAAAAAAAAAAATACTGGATAGAAGCAAGGATCATAAAGTTATTGTTAGAGAAGACAGAATGAAAGTTAATGAACAATGGTTTAGATGGAACAGAGAAAACAAACTTGTATCTGGTAACACTGATGGAAGAAGTGAACTGCTGAAAATTTACGGAGATAACATAAATTCGCTAAATTTCGAATACGATGACATTATGCAACAACCAAACACAAAAAACTAAATGCTGTCTGCCGAACTTAAAAAAATTACGGTTACAATACAAATGAACAAAATGCAACAACACTTATGGAAGAAAATATATTAAATATAAGAATAATATCATATAACATAAATGGTCTTGAAAATATATATCTTTATCCGTCTTTTTTTGCTTATATAAAAAACTCAGACTTCTTTATATTACTTGAAACTCATTTAGAAGAAGACAAATTTGAAAGAGTAAGAAAATATTTTACAGGGTTTGACCTACATTTCGAAGCGGCAAAAAGAAATCATCGATTCGGGCGAGCAATTGGAGGCTGTGTGTGTGGTATAAGTGAAAAATTTTCTGAATTAGGGATAAAATATGAAAAGAGTATGGAATCGGATGTAATACTGCTTAAATTTCGCACCAATACTACTATTTTTACACTAGTACCTATATATTTTAAACCTGCAAGCTGGAATATAGATTTCAATAACATGCAAGCACTTTTTGAAAACAAAAATATCATTAATCCAATCATATTAGGGGATTTAAATGTGAGAATTGGAGAAATTAATCAGAAAATGATTGACTTCTATAAAAATACTTTTAGTTGCGAATATGATGTAAGAAGATCTAAAGACAAAACTGAAAATAAGAAAGGTCGGCAGTTAGTAGAGTTTTGTATGGAGAATAATTTATTAATTTTGAATGGCAGAACACGCGGAGATGAAGAAGGAAACTGAACATATGTAAGCTCTATAGGAGAATCAGTGAATGATATCTGTGCTGCATCACAAGAAATTTTATACTGTGTAGAAGAAATCTCAATTGTAGACAAAATATGGTCCGACCACATTCCAATTATGTTAATGATGAAAATAAACAGTACAAACGAAGCTGCAATTAAGCTACGCCTGTTGCCGAAGTTGCTTTGGAAAAATTGTGATAAAGATCAATTTAAAAGGAAGCTCAACGATAATCTTGAAGCCAGAATACCCAGAGAAACAACCTTGAATGAACTGTGCGAAGTTATAAAAATATCTACATCAGTTACCAAAAATATAATTTCGTTTCAACCTAAAAACAAATGGTATAACAATAAATGTAACACCGCTAGACAGAAATCTTTTGAATGGCTTCAAAAATACAGAATTACGAAAAATATAGAGGATAAAGAAATGTACATTAAGGCGCGGAAAAAATACAAAACCGTCTGTAGTACAAGTAAAATTGATTACTACCAACAGCTTGCAACTAAAATTAATAGAATATCTGATACTAAGCAATGGTGGAAACTGGTTAACGAAATCCGAAATCGCCAATACCAAATTTGTTCCAATGTTTCTGTATCAACCTTTAAACAGTATTTTGTAAATTTGTTAAACCCGCCACAAACCGAAATACATATGCACTATGCGCCAATTTATATAGAAGATTAGAAGATGCTTTATTAGATAGTCCTTTAACAATAAGCGAAGTTAAAAGCATGCTGATTAAAGTAAAAATAAACAAAGCACCAGGTGAGGATCGAGTGCCCTACGAATTTTTTATAAATGCAACAACTCAACTGTATACACAATTGCTTAAAGTTTACAATAATGTCTTCACAAGCAACCAGGTAGATGACTCTTTTACAAAAACTATAGTTTTCCCCATACTCAAGAAAGGGGATCCCAGTCAGCCGGCTAATTACAGAGGTATTTCCTTTATGAATTGCTCTGTTAAGATAATGATGGGCATCTTAAATGAAGATTGTTTAACTGGGTAGAGTACAACCAGGTACTTACTGAATATCAAGCCGGTTTTCGTAGGAATTATTCCACGGTAGATAACATTTATAATTTATCTGCCATTGTGTCTTTGAAGCTAGCTGAAAAAAAAATAAGATTTATGCATTTTTTGTGGACTTTAAAGCTGCATTTGATAGTGTCTCAAGAAAAGCTTTGATTTACAAACTCTTTAAGATGGGAGTGTCATACAAATTTGTCCGGTTTATAGAAAAAAAAATATACAACAATACACGATCTGCTGTGTGGACTGGTGAAGAATTATCCGAGTATTTTGAAACGAGATCTGGTGTTAAACAAGGGTGTCTATTGTCGCCATTACTTTTCGCTCTATACATTAATGATCTTCATGATGTTTTGGAAGGTGCACTTATGGTTGAAAATATAAACATTCGACTTTTACTTTACGCCGACGATATAATCATCTTGGCCGACGATATTTATGTATTGCAAAAAATGATTCAAAATCTTGAAAATTACTGCAATATGTGGAATCTGGAAGTGAATTTAAGCAAATCTGAAATTCTCGTGTTTAGAAAGGGAGGACGAATAAGCCAGCAAGAAAAATGGTTCTATAAAGGAGAACAGGTTAAAATTTCATCCGAATATAATTACTTGGGAGTTGTTTTTACCTCGAAGCTCAAGTTTCATAAGCATGTAGAAAAAAGGAATATGCAAGCAAAAAGTGCAATAAATTCCACATGGCAAAGTTTTATTGGAAAACAAGAAATCAATTTGAGAATGAAGTGGAAGGTATATCTTGCAGTGTGCAGAGCAATTCAAGCATATGCAGCTCAGGTATGGGGATTCAGATATTTTGAAGAAGTAAATAAGCTACAACGATATTTCATGAAGAAAATTTTAAATGTACCCAGCTTTACCCCAAATTATATTCTTATGTTAGAAACTGCTTCGGAAGATAGCCACATTTATACTTTGGGGATACACCTGAAGTATATAGGCAAAACAATGTACCTTTATGCAGTAAACAGGTTACCGCATAAGCTATCCTTAATATTATTACGCCGTAACGTTTTCTGGGTAAACGAATTGAAATCAAAAGCTATTTCATGAAACATTCAATGGCCAGAAATGAATTCAACGGAGGTACAATGAAACAGCTTTAGTATGGCATTACTAAGCAACTTGAAAAGAAAAACTTTGAATGAAAGATTACAAACAAAAAACGAAACCACTACAAGATTATACAAATTTCTGAATTTCGAGAGAGGAAGCCACTATTTTAAAGACAATTTCAGTACCAATAAAATCACATGGTTATTTAAAGCACGCAGAGGGCTTATTGCACTGAACTACAACAGATTTGGTGCAGCGAATATAGACAGACTTTGTAAGTTATGCAATTTGCATCAGCTGGAAAACTTTCAACATTTTCTGGGGACTTGTCCAGTACTCAAAGAATTCCGACTTGCAATTTTCCACAAACCAAATTTAATAGAGGAGGAGATGATTAATATACTGAATGGTCAAGATGAGGAAGACTGGGGTAACTTAGTAAAATATCTAAAAACTGCCTTAAAGTATCGAAATTTTTTAATTAATGAATTTAACTAAATAACCAATATTGTTAAAACATATTTTTGTTTTTTTTAATTTTTTTTTTTATTTATTTTATCTTTGTATGCATAAATTTTGATAGAGATAATTGTGATCGTTTGACAGACGTTTTTTCTAAAACACATGTCGTTAGATATATTTGACTTTCTTGTTTTTTATATAATAATAATATATATAAATATAATAATAATATCTTTATTATTATAAATATACTCAATTATAAAATTTTTATATTAAAACAAATATTGTAATACCAAATTGTTATATTATATAATTCAATAAAGAAAGAATCTAATAACAACACTTGCTGTCAAAAAAAATAACTTTGATTTAGTCACGCACAGTCGCGGAGAGATTTGAAATGGATTTCCCCTTATCCAATCAATCTGAAACTTTGTCTATATACTTGCTGTAAAGAAAATAGAAAATGTTGGCGGTATTGTGCAAAATGGGAGGACTATAAGTGATGCTCAGGGAGATTACAGTTATTGTGGGTTATGGGTAGTTCTGTAATCGATTACTGTATCTGTTCGCAAAGTTTCCTGCAATATGTTGTGGATTTCGCTGTACCTTCCAAGTGCTACTCGGACCATATGCCATTGTGTCTAAAAATAAAAACGATATACTCTGAATATAATACGACTGATGAATCTTCGCTTCAAAGACTATGTTGGAACAATAAACATGTTGCTACCGTTGGATTGTCGTTGATTAATACAGTATGCAAAATTTTTAATACTATTTTACTAAACAGAACTACCGAGTGGATAGAAAACAACAATATACTAAATGAATACCAAGCTGGGTTTAGGAAAAAATGCTCTACTGTGGACAATATCTTCAATCTGCTAAACATTGTAAATTTAAATAAATTGAATGGCATAAATACTTATGCATTCTTTGTGGATTTCTCTTGTGCTTTTGATTTGATACCACGAAATTGCAAAATTATAAGAATATTGCAATGTATGTATGAGAAAATTGAATGCCAAATTTGGGATGGTAGCACTATTTCAGAAACATTTCCGATTGAGCTTGGAGTTAAACAAGGTTGCAAATGGTGTAAATGTCGCCAACGCAATTATAAAACTACTTCTATATGCCGACGACATTGTGTTATTATCGGATACTCCTACAGGTTTACAAAACATGGTCGATGCCTTACATTCATATTGTACTATGTGGCGTTTAAAAGTCACTTTGGATAAAACCAAAATATTAGTATTTCGTTCAGGAACTAGAATCTCTAAAAATCTAAATTGACATTTTGGCGAAGATAATATAGAAATAGTCAACTCATACAAGTACTTTGGAGTAGACATTACGTTTAACTTGTCTTTCAAAAAACATTTAAACAAAAATTGACTGCCTCAAAATTAGCAATAAACGCGACGTGGTCTAAATACATAAGTCATCCAAAAATATCGAATAGCAACAAACTCAAAATATTCAACGCTGCCTCCAGATCCATTATGTTCTACGCGGCCCAATTCTGGGGATATGAAAAATTTGATGATGTAGAGAAGCTGTTTCGATTTTTTATTAAGAAGATGCTATATCTCCCAATGACAACACCCAATTATATGTTACATCTGGAAACCGGATATGACTCCATGTATCTTTCTACGCTGAAACTGCACTTTAATTAAATAAACAAAATATTGAATATGAATAACCACTACTGCCGTCATCATCTTCTCTGCCAGCAACTCTGCCAACATATATCATCAACGATTACTGTCATTCGTATTGTATATACATATATATATTTTAAATAAAGTTATTTTGTAACCCGAAGAGGGACACGAATTAGCGCATTTCCTTGCATAAGGTTTGAGGGTCCTTAAGCTGACCCTGGAACCGACTGATTTACCCCAGCCGTTGAATAAAACCCCGTTACAAATGTATTATGGGCGAAAAAGTGGTCTAACCTCTGTAGACTTCTTCAATTTACGCCAACTGATACTAACTCACCTTTATGCGTCCATTGGAAATCAATTTTAAACTTAATAAAAGCAAAAGAATATGAAAATTATAAGCTAAACGCTGCCAATTCCCAACATCATGACCTTTATTCACAACTTAATTTCAACGTTGTGCCTCTGCTTTCTGCTAATTTATCATCACGCATCACCAGTTTAATAATTAGTGAGAGGTGGATTGCTTAATTTAAATGCCAGGTCTTTTAGAAGCAACTCAACTGGACTATTGTCAATCTGTAACTTGCAAGAAGCTGAGAATACATTCCACTTTTTTGGAGTTTGTCCAATATTTAATGCATTTAGGCGGAATTATTTTGGTAGAACCCAACTTAATATAAGTGAAGTAATTAATATTTTAAATGGCTATAATTTCTACTATTTGTGTAAATATATTGAAGTGTGTTCAAATTATAGAAATCTACTATAGAATGAATTTGATTATTAGCAAATATTTCTTTGTAATATACTTAAATTTGTAAATCTGTAAAAATTAATAATATTGAATTAATTTAATGAAAAATATTTAGTACATTGCCAATCAGGCTCACAACAAATATGTTATGCCTAATATAGATAATTATTGTAAATTATGTACATATTTATATATAATTTTCTTATATTTATTAATAAATAATAATAAAATAATAATATAATAATACTTGCTGTAAAGAAAGATTAACTTCTACATGGTCACGCAGAGTCACGCATAGTCACGCAAGTCGCGGAGTGATTTAAAACCCACACACAGAAAACGGATTCGTTGTCGCAACCAAATTTGTTGCCAACCGAATTTTTGTAGTCCCATGTACTATCACAACATTCTTTTGTGATAACTGAATTATATAATCTATATAAACGTAGAATGGTAAGGGCAATTCTATATATAAATATAAATTCGATTGTTAGAACTGTGGTATATAGTTGGATTTATTAATTTTATTTACCATTTATCTATGTTTTTGTTGATATAAAATATTTAAAACACTTTTTTAATAATAACTTTTATTTATAATTTGTATTAATAATTTATTTTAATTTAAGCGATATAAGACAATAGCTTGCAATAAAATAGTAGTCATAGTCACTTTATAAATTTTACAATTTTGAGAAAAACATTTTTCTGTTCCACTTATTAAAAATCATAACATATCGGCATATTGTCCGCAAAACTTCCTTTAATAATAAGTTGGTATTTTGATATGTTCCTAATTGGTATTAATTGGGAAAAAAATTTTTTTTTAAGAAACTCAACTTGACCACAGAGTAAAATAAATGCAACAAACACAAATTATGATCACATATATGTAACTTGCTCTTAAGTCAATTGATCGACATTCTGTTACAGAAAAGAATTGATTGGATGAAACACATTGTGTTCCAATACATCGCGATATATTTTTGGTCTTTGGTGAAATCACAAAACATTTGATCGACATTTGATCGACACGAAACATTTCATATTGTTCGTGTGTATAGACATGCGGTTAGTCATTTCTAAATAAGGTCTGATAAGATGACCACATCGTGACGACCAGCTTCCTGGTTACGTACGTCCTTAGAAATATTTTTTCCGTCAACACAGGCGTGGAAACGAACTATCATATTTGCGTTGACAAGTCAGGAGTTGTTGCTGAAATCAAATCCTGGACGTATTGATTTATTGTAATATGATAATAAATAACTTTTACAGATATTCCACAGAGTTCAGCCCATATCTCTCTATCTTTGACACGACTATTGGTAGTGCGCAGTTGAATGGCAGATTGTTTTTCTTAACCATAAGCATAAATGTCACACAAAAGCTTCTTCCCAGACGCGCTTAAATACACTTACAAGTTTCGTATTTAATGTACATACTTCTATGATCCAATTTTTTTTTTTTTTTTGTATACATAAATTACATTGAAGTTTTTGTAAACGTTGTGTTATTTATTTGAAAATTTAAATGTTCATATAATATTCAAAAGTTGTTTTTTACATTTTGTTTTAAAAAATGACAATTTAATTCGAAAATTCAGTATGACTAAACATCTTTTTATATTTATTCGGTATTTACAACAGAATTTGATTCATGCAAATTTCTGTTGGTTAGAGATACCAAAATAGTTTAATAGTTTTGGTTTCTTTTGTTATAACCGAAAAATAATTCTTAATACAAATTTAATTTGTAGGAATGTAACCAATAATTTGTTACAATATCTGTTAAAACATTTTTGGTTTAAAATATGTTGTTATAACCGAATAAGAGATTGCAGTTGCCAATATTTAGGATTGAAGTATGTAATTCTTGGATTTATAAGGTTGCCTCAATTAAATTAGTTGAATATTTTTTATAAAGAATTTTATTAGTAAATGGAACTATTTTTGTTGTTGCAGATACTTTTATTTCAGAAGAATTATGTTTATACAGTAGTTATTAAAGTAAATATATTGTATTATTAAATATTGAAGAATTATAATAAAAATTGTTATTACTTTAATAAATTTTTTTAGTCTTAACCGAATTCCAACCAATCTTTTTTCTGTGTGCATTTCAGCTTACCCGATCGATCTGAAACTTGGTCGATAGACTTGATGTGATTAAAGATTAACTTTGATTAAAATAACGCACAGTCACGGAGAAATTAGAACCTCAATTCCCCTCATCCGATCGATCTGAAACTTTGTCCATAGACATGTTGTGGTCAAAGATTAATTCTCAGATAGTCACACACAATCACGCACACTCTCGGAATGATTTAAACCCCATTTCCCCTCATCCGATCGATCTGGAACTTTGTCCATAAACTTGTTGTGACCACAGATTAATTTTAAAATAGTCACGCAAAGTCACGCACAGTCACGGAGAGATTAAAAACTCATATATAAGGAAAGAAAGAGTTTTAATAAAAACTTTGTTTTTATTTTGAATAGATTTTGAATGCGATTGAAGTATTTCCCCAATTTGGTTAAACTATATATAATCGTCTTAATTTTAAATCTTTACAGGTATATGTATATCACCTCTTTACCCTCCTTCAATAGCCCAAAGTCACCAAGATTTTCATCTGACGATACTGTGACGCATATTATTATTTGTAAAAGTTTTAATTTCATTGATATTTTCATAATATCTGAAGAGCTATAAGGATGTTTATTAATGATATCTTTATATCTTTCGTCTTCAACTTCTACTTTTTTGATATTTTCTATATTTTCAATTTTAATATTTTCTCCCAATTTAATACGTTACACAACTTTTTAATCATAATTTTTCCAATGACACCTTAAACAAAAGTCAAAAAATTCAATTTTGGAAATTTATATTTAATATCAAAATTTTTGTATTGTTGATGCACTTTCAACAAAAGTTTCAATATTTGCAAATTAGGTGCATGGTGCATTTAAATTTAATAATTCATCGAACTTGTCGTAATTCAATACTATTCATGTTGTTTACAATACTTTCAATTCCAAACAATCGCACTATTTATTCTATAAGTTAAGATATAATTATTTGATATTCGGCTAACTTGTAGTTCTTTATATTTTAGTTTCCATACATATCATACATTATGAAGTCAAATTTTGATGTCATCATGAACACTGGTTCAATATAGGGATGACAAACGCAAAAAACCAAAATTCGGATTTCCGAAAATTTAAAATAATAACTTGTTATTTTTATTTCCTGTAAAATTTAAAAGTTTCACTCAAAACGGATTTGAAAAATAATATATTAATATATTTATATAAATAACATTCTCATCAATTAGTTTTACTTTTTTTATTTATGTTACAATTTTTATGTGCGTAATCATTAAATATTAATTGGTGTTTTCTAAATTTCATTTGAATGAACTTAAATTATTGTTTTCTTATTAATGTTTTCTGAATCACATTTTTTTTTTTAATTTCAGTTGATTTATTAAATGTAATCGTAGTTGACGTTTTTTGAAAATCAATTTGAGTTTAAGGAATAAAATTCATATTTTTAAAAATTCGAATGATATCTTCTAAATTTCAAATTATTATTTCCGACGTTTACATATGATTTTCTGAAATTCAATTTATGATTTATATAGATTAAAAAGCTTTGCAATAATTATTTCTATTTTAACATGTATGCCAACATTTTCAATTAGATATCAAACACAACAATATTAAAAGAGTATACAGGTTTGAGTCAAGAAGTATCAATGATTTTTTTTTTTTTTGCTTATAAAACAGTTCTACATAGTTATATAAAATAATTATTCTGCTTTACCTACAAAATATTTGATTGTCATTACATATAATTTTTGAAAATCGTTTATAATTACTAAATCATTACTATTCACAAAAATTCAAAATTGCTACTTTTGCAAATGTAATTAAATTAAAATTAAAATTTCCATTTGAAATTAAGAAAATATCAATTCTAAAAATTGGAATTCAGATTTCCCATTATAATTTAGAAAATATAAATTGAATGTCAGAAAATCATACTTAAACGTCGGAAATAATAATTTGAAATTTAGAAAACAGCAATTGAATTTTTGAAAATATAAATTTTATTCTTAAAAAACAAATCTTATATATTAAAAGAATTCATGAATAAACTTTGCATTCAAGATTTTTTTCAATATTTTTCTTCTCTCAAACCTCTATAACTAGAGTTCTAATTAACGTAGGCTGTTGACATAGGTCTAAGAACACTCAGTGGATCAAGCTCCTTCTTTTGAGCTATTAACTGCTTAAATTCGTTGGGTTTGAGGAAAGTTATGCGTGGAGAATCAACTTTACTTTTAGTGGCATATTTTGGCATTACTGTACGTTAGCTTCTCTTGGCAAATTTTGGTATTATATTATAAAAATTAATATAATATAATATAATATAATATAATATAATATAATATAATATAATATAATATAATATAATATAATATAATATAATATAATATAATATAATATAATATAATATAATATAATATAATATAATATAATATAATATAATATAATATAATATAATATAATATAATATAATATAATATAATATAATATAATATAATATAATATAATATAATATAATATAATATAATATAATATAATATAATATAATATAATATAATATAATATAATATAATATAATATAATATAATATAATATAATATAATATAATATAATATAATATAATATAATATAATATAATATAATATAATATAATATAATATAATATAATATAATATAATATAATATAATATAATATAATATAATATAATATAATATAATATAATATAATATAATATAATATAATATAATATAATATAATATAATATAATATAATATAATATAATATAATATAATATAATATAATATAATATAATATAATATAATATAATATAATATAATATAATATAATATAATATAATATAATATAATATAATATAATATAATATAATATAATATAATATAATATAATATAATATAATATAATATAATATAATATAATATAATATAATATAATATAATATAATATAATATAATATAATATAATATAATATAATATAATATAATATAATATAATATAATATAATATAATATAATATAATATAATATAATATAATATAATATAATATAATATAATATAATATAATATAATATAATATAATATAATATAATATAATATAATATAATATAATATAATATAATATAATATAATATAATATAATATAATATAATATAATATAATATAATATAATATAATATAATATAATATAATATAATATAATATAATATAATATAATATAATATAATATAATATAATATAATATAATATAATATAATATAATATAATATAATATAATATAATATAATATAATATAATATAATATAATATAATATAATATAATATAATATAATATAATATAATATAATATAATATAATATAATATAATATAATATAATATAATATAATATAATATAATATAATATAATATAATATAATATAATATAATATAATATAATATAATATAATATAATATAATATAATATAATATAATATAATATAATATAATATAATATAATATAATATAATATAATATAATATAATATAATATAATATAATATAATATAATATAATATAATATAATATAATATAATATAATATAATATAATATAATATAATATAATATAATATAATATAATATAATATAATATAATATAATATAATATAATATAATATAATATAATATAATATAATATAATATAATATAATATAATATAATATAATATAATATAATATAATATAATATAATATAATATAATATAATATAATATAATATAATATAATATAATATAATATAATATAATATAATATAATATAATATAATATAATATAATATAATATAATATAATATAATATAATATAATATAATATAATATAATATAATATAATATAATATAATATAATATAATATAATATAATATAATATAATATAATATAATATAATATAATATAATATAATATAATATAATATAATATAATATAATATAATATAATATAATATAATATAATATAATATAATATAATATAATATAATATAATATAATATAATATAATATAATATAATATAATATAATAAAATATAATAATAATATAATATAATATAATATAATATAATATAATATAATATAATATAATATAATATAATATAATATAATATAATATAATATAATATAATATAATATAATATAATATAATATAATATAATATAATATAATATAATATAATATAATATAATATAATATAATATAATATAATATAATATAATATAATATAATATAATATAATATAATATAATATAATATAATATAATATAATATAATATAATATAATATAATATAATATAATATAATATAATATAATATAATATAATATAATATAATATAATATAATATAATATAATATAATATAATATAATATAATATAATATAATATAATATAATATAATATAATATAATATAATATAATATAATATAATATAATATAATATAATATAATATAATATAATATAATATAATATAATATAATATAATATAATATAATATAATGCTGCGGAGCAGCAGGGGTCCTCTAGTAGATATTTAAAAAACACCAAATTTGTTTACATTTAATAAATCAACTGAAAAAAATGTGATTCATAAAACATTAATAGCATTACAGGAAAAGAAAACATTAATTTAAATTCAAAGATATCAAATGAAGTTTAGAAAACATCAGTTAATAGTTAAGGATTGCGCACACAAAATTTGTAACATAAATTAAAGCAAGAACAAATTAAAAAAAAACAAGTAAGAGTGTTAAATTCGGCTATGCCGAATCTTTGATACCCTCCACCTGGGTTTTACGTTTACATTAATATCTGGACTTCTTGCACTATTTGTAACAAATGTATAAAAAATATTTGAATATGTAAACACTTTGATAAACCTATTACTGAATTATTACAACAAATGCTCTGAATTTTCAGCATTTTATAGAGGTGTCTACATATTTTAGGTCATAAATTGGCAGAATGACTCCCGATTTATCCCATTTTAAATACTAACCTGATCCAGATAATTACAAACAATATTAAGTTTAACCAGGTAAATGGTTTATTTTGTAATTTTCTTTTTAATTTAAATTTTTTAATATAAAGGTGCATTTTATTTTTTACAATCCTTTTCAATTTTCCAGACCTATTAGTATAGGGCACATTTGTGAGTCCGCATAGATCAACTTTCAACTCTTACTTCTTTTTATTGTATTAAATCTATCTTTGTGTCTTTAAATTAATTAAGATAATTAAGATGAAAATATTTAACAAACTGTTTTTTTTTAGTTAATATCTGAACATTTTACTGATACAAGGCAAAACTAAAACTGCCAAAAATTTCAGTCAAAACTATTTTGAATGTATTTGTTAAATATCGCATAATTTTTTTCAATTTTAAACTTTAAAGTCTTTTTAAGTCTGGTAATAACTCCATAATATGAAGGAAGTAAATATGTGGATTCTTTAATAACAATGACAAGTATAAAACACTGTTTTGTGCATAACATTAAAATATTATAAATTTGAGCATAATTAATTTAGAAACATAATTAATTTTAGAAAAATGTCCGATTCGTTTTTCGATGATGCTGAAAACACATCAAAGAAATACAGAACATAAAGATTTTGCTTCAGTTAGTTGAGAGACGAGAAGCTTATGGATGGCTGGAGCAGGTCAAAGGTGACGACTATAAATGCAAATGCAAGGCTTTTGAAAATATATTAAAATGCGATATATCAGATCTAAGTATACATGCTTATAACCACTGTTATAAAATATCTTTTGTAAAGATGCTAAATTGCAAAAAAAGATGCTTAAACGTACTGGATGCTAAATTTTTTTTTTTCAAATTTCATTACCTTTATACTGAAAAATTATATACTTATTAATAAATTCTTTGGTTTTTAAATCGAAAAATTAATATAAAACATATGTTTCGATTTATATTTTTTAAATTTTAATACAAATTATTTTGGATTTCATCTGAAATTTTTATTAACATCAAATTGAGTTTATTTTAAACTTAAATTAAATATTTTTAATTTTAGAGGGATTTTTTTTTTATTTAAAATATAACAGAAATTACATTATCAAAAGATACGATTATATTAGAATAATTGGTTTATGGAATCTAACATTTCTGTGATGTCTTCATCTTCAAGTTCTTCTTGGCTCTGATATTTTTCTGACGATCGACTCTTATCAACGACATCGCTCGGTATATTGTAAGTGTGACAGCACCAATTTTTCAATTTCAATCCTTCTTTTATACGTATTACAGAACATAACAACTCGGATTTTATTCTGTTCGAAGTTTGCTTTTAACTAAAGCTATTAAGCTAAACAAACGTTCAACTTCGGCTTTTGAGAAAGACAAAACTAATATAGACAACACAAATATTGATTCCTAAAATGGATTTTCGCCAATAGAATTTTTCAATCCATAAAGAGGTTGTATTCAGTGTTGTATCCCAGTTTTGTTCTGTGATATAACTCCATTGGATTTGAATTTTTTCTGTTTCAGATGATATAAATTTAAACTCTTCTAATATATTGGTTATCTGTTCTTTTACCCGTTTTAATGTGTTTTGTATTGAAAATTTTGGCATTTTTTAATACAATAATATTTTTTGGCAATCGACTTTCAAATTCATTAAAAACTGTTGTTGGTGTTTACATTCTTCTATTTCAAAATGTTTTGTTATATTTGTTGAAAGAAACGAGCAGAGTGGTAACAGGAGTAGTACACAAAATTACTGTACTACACTTTGAGAAATAAAAACATATCAATACCATTAAAAGATGCTAAAAGCAACATTTTATTAATAAAAGATTCTAAGTTAGCATCTAGCATCTTTTGATAAATTTTGGATGCTAAACGACAAAAAAAGTTGCTAAATCTAGCAACTAAAAAGCTAAAACGGCAACACTGAAAACCAAGAACAAATATTCTGTTTGAGTTGTAACATCTCATTTGCAAGCCATTTTAATTAAGCTGCGTTCACACTATGTGTTTTGCTTGTGTTTTTCTTATTGTTTTAGCACATGCAATTTGTACACATAGTGTGAACCCTTTCAAAAACTGTTTATGTACAACACATTTGGCAAAACATATGTAAATTTTTCAATTAGAGCAGGTTCTATTTTGGCATGACAACCATATTAAAATACAATACTGCTTGTGGCGAAAGAAAAACAGAGTAAATTATAAAGATAAATATTGAAAGAAAAATAAATTGTTTAATATTAATTAACAATTAAAAAATATATTACTTTATTTTTAACAATAACTTTTTGTAAATTCACAAATTAAATCAGCTGTTGTTTACATTTAGAGGTTATGTCATACGGAAATACATATGTACGTTTGATCGCAAAATGATGAATTGTATGTAAAACGCCAATTTTGACACACACGCCGAATTACGTATGGATCGTAAAACTGAATTTACATATGGAAAATACACATAGTGTAAACACACCTTTAATTGTGTAAATTTTAAATGCACATCTAACCATATCAAAAAGATGAATTAAACAGAATTGCAAAAATATTTTTTTTATAATATCTGTATGTTTTTTATATTATTCTTATGTAATTCTCATGATATTTTTATCTTATTTTTTATTTTTACATAATTGAAATTGTACAAATTAAAAATAAATTTTAAAAAAAGTAGTGTAGGGAAAAAAGGGAATTTTTTTCATAAGCGTAGAGATTTCTGAAAAAATCTCCTGGCATCACTAGTACCTATTAAAAAACAATGTAAAAATTCACAAGACAACGCGACATAGACTCGCTTTGTTCAAAAGCTTCCATAAGACTGAATGAAATTGTTGCTTACTTTACTCTTTGGTGAGTATTTTCATTTTTGTTCGGCTGTATACATATAAGAAGCCAATTTGAGTTCGGTTTACTCGTGCTGCTATGCATATGTTTGTGTGTTAACAAAAATATACGATATCCCAGTCATCATTTCGAAGATTGTTTTAACAAAAAATACCTTACTGTGTTTTCTTCGAGCACTTTTGATAATTAAAAACTGCTTAATCACATGCGCTATTAGAAAAAGACTAGATAATGATTTTTGCTTTCTCTTAGAAAGTGATTTATAGAAAAATTACATTAAATAAGACTCAAAAATGAGTCGAAACTGAATAGAAAAGCGGATAAAAAGGACTCTCAAGAAGATTCGCGGGTAAGGTAATATTTAATCCCAACAAAAGAATATTTTGTGATCAGCAAAAGGGCGCATTTATAACTGTTTTAATAGCACATATGAGTCAAAAAGACTCTACATGATCATTTATTGCATAAAATGCTTTCTGGGATTTTATTCACTATCTGTAGAAACAGGTTTTTTAAGTCGGGGGTCACACAAGGCAATTTTTATAGCGCAACTTTTTGGCAATTCTCTTTTGAAATTGCTTTTATGTCCACACACGACAAATTCTTCGGCAATTTTACTGTTTTGTTGTGTTTTTATTTTCTTATAATTTGACATTTGTGCTCTAGTCGTAAAGAACAATAATAAAATTAAATACATACATACATAAATTAATTTAATTGGTTTTGTTGAAAAATGAATTCAAAAGAAAAAAATTAAGTCCCGATTCCATTTAAAGGCTATTTTAATAAAGTAAACAATAATTACGAATTCTTCACACCAAGAAGCGAAACACCGAATGAAAAGAAATGTCAAATATTCAACAAAAAAAAAAGCGAATGAGAGAATTGCTTGAAATATCCGAGAACCGGCAATTATTTTTCCCTTTTTATTCCCCTCACCGCAAACATCTACAAACTCAAGAATTGCGCAACAAAAGTTGCCTTGTGTGAACTCGGACTAAGTAAAACAAATCTGCATACAATTTCAATTCTATTTCGTTCACAATTATACGATCAGTTTGTTTACTAGCTACTAGTAAAATAAGAAAATAGTATTATAATACAGCGTAATGATGAATTGTACTTCTCAATTAGTTTATTTTTAATGTGCCATAAGAAGTTCGGTTTGTGCTAAGAAAAGCATGAATATATGTTTCCCAGGGCGAAGCTTCATCATTGCACTATGATTGAGTTGAGCTCCGCGACTATTCATAATGTGAATAGCTCGTGTCAAAAATTTTTGGTAGTTGGGAATGGCGTTTGTGTTAAGAAAAGCATAAACGCATGTTTCTCAGGGCAAGGCTCGATCATTGCACATTGATTGAGCTGAGCTCCGCGGTTATTCTTAATGTAGATAACTGTTGAAACAAAATTTTCGGAATGGCGTTTGCCTCCGTCCCGACATTAAATAACAAAGTTTAAAAATTTATTTTAATTAACATCTTTTTTTAACATCTGACAAAAAATAGTATTTTTCTAAACAACAATTTTTTTTACAGGGTAAATAAATATTTTATGGCTTACCTACCTACCTACTACTTTTGAAAGCAAGTATGCAGGGTTTATACATGTACTAAAAATACAACTCTTAAAACCATACTATTTTTTCAACTCTAAAAATTTCAGAATTTTGTAAAAATAAAATAAAATACCGATTTATTTTAATATGCGCTTATTATGGATATACATATACAAAATATATGAATATTATTTATAGTATTTTGATATTGGCAACAGTAGTATGTATCAATTTGTAACATTTTGTGATGTTATAAAAATCGCAGAATATTGATATTGATTTTATATAGTTTCTTTTATTAATTAATTAACTTAAATATTACACCAAAAAATATTGATATTGATGAATTTTTATATTATTAACACAACGACCACAAAAACAACATGCACAGCTATGACAAAATACAAAATTTAGGAAAACAATATAGGAAAACGTCATATTTTTTTTTACCTTTTCAGTGATTTCTCGGCACCTATGAAACCTATTGTCATGATTTAAAAACAGGAACCTTTTCAAGATGTTAGTGAATCATTCTCACTAAAAACAAGCGCCCTATCTGCCCTATTGAGGGCGTTATCACAAGAACACATATTCAAATCATATTTTCTCATGACTTTTTAATTCTTCGCTCAATTCTCGGGACCAGATTAACCGATTTGGACGATTTTAAATAGCAAACTTCTCAGGATGTTAATGAATCATTTTTTATACCAAGGAGCACCCTAGCTATCCGATTGAAGCCGTCATCGTGATTTCCACAGACGGACAGACGGACAGACGGACAGCCGGACAGACGGACAGACGGACATCGTTATATCAACTTCGCTTGTTATAAGGATCACAAATATATATATTTTATGGGGTCCAGAATTTTTTTTCTAATTATTACAAACGGAATGACAAACTTATATATACCCTCTGCACACTGGAGTGGAGGGTATAATGAACAACTAATTGATGAGAATGTTATTTATGTGAATATATTATTATATTATTTTTCAAAACTGTTTTGAATGAATATTTTAAGTTGTTCAGGAAATATAAATAACAATTTGGTATTTTAAATTTTCGGTATTCCGATTTTTCTGGATTTGTCAATCCAGTAAGTTTGCCATTCCATTTGTAACGCATCGAAAAATAAATTTACGTCCTTCCGTCCATCTATCTGTCTGTCTGTTGAAATCACGCTCAATCACGAAATAAAACATATACCTGGGTAAACTTAAAATAATATTGTTTGTTTAATTTTGAATTTTTTATTTTTATAAGCTAGTAAGGCCTAACGTTTTAATGTAAATAAAACCGATTAATTACATATTTAACCGACGTTTCGTCAATGATTTGTTGAATTTTTCAAGGTTTTTTTTTGTCTATATCTATAATATTAATAGGCAAGGCGATTTCTTGTGACCGACCACAGTTTTACCGCGATTTTGCAAAAAAACAAAATTTATCATTTCAAAGGTATTTCTTTTCAGCTGTTACCCAGATTTACAGATTTTCATCGTCTGGAATATTTTTTGGAGTTAAGGCCTAGTTAGCCACATGCTGTAAAAATGTATCTGTACCGTAAATGTAACGTTAGCATTTAGTGCAATTATAGAACGTAAAAAACGAACCAGCATGTTGCTGTGTAAAATTAACCAAACTTTATCAGCTGTTCACAAATGTCACGTACAAACGTAGCAAAAATCTATTTTCAACAGATTGGGACGTTCCGGTTACGTGACAGTTGAGTTCGGTAACTGCTCTAAATGCTTTTCATGTAACAGAAAAAAACAGCTGATACGTTTGGTTAATGTTAGTGTAGCTAACTAGGCCTTGATGATCGTTTAAAGTTGCTACTAACACATACATAAAATTATACAATGCTATGTGTGTGTTTAATAAATTTGTTAATCTGTTTTAAAATGAGTTGAATCGTTAAATGAGTTGAATTGTTAAGCATACCTTCTGGGCCTTTTTTAATTGAAAAAATAAAATTTCCTAGAATTTGCACTCGAATTTCGAGTGCTGGAATCTGCTCGGTTTAATTACAAGGAAACATAAAGTAATTGCAAAATTCATACACTATAAATTAATATTGACTTACAATAACATGAATATTATTTTCCACATTAAAAAATCATATAATTTAAAAAAACATTTAATATATCAATATTTTCAATAATACAGCTTAAATACTTTTTTATTCAATTTATTGCAACTCTCTGACAGGTGTTTATTTTGTCAGTGTCCTCTTTTAGGTTCATGGTTCGTGTTATATTTTGCTGAATGTATACGCAACCTTTCAATTGTTTGTCTTTATCTGGAGCAGGGTAGTATCTAAAATGGAATAAATCGGGCATCATTATGCCAATATATAACCAACAAGTAAGAAAATTATAGTCGATCTAGACCGACTATACGATACCCTATACCATGCGTTTAGAAACCCTATCTCTTAGGCCCAACTAACTGGACATTGAAAATAAGCAAAAACCAAATTTGAGTGGGATTTTTATTAATTTTTTTGGCTGCAGATATGAAAAAGTTCATATCGGATGCTATATCTATAAAGGGACTAGGTCCAAAAATGGACCGATCCTGATCATGTTTGGTAAAGTCTCTTGTATTTTGCAAAAATATGTACAAACAAAATTTGAGAAGAATCAGTGCAATATTTTTGGTTTTTAATAGATTTAAGTGAAGATCGGGAAGCAGCTCTATATGGGGTCAAAGGGATCATTTTTGGACTACTCATTAGTGGATGTAATGAACGCATACAAATCCAATTTGAGTAAGATCTATATGACAATTTGGATCTTATGGCAATTTATGTCGATTTCATATGGGTAATTTGTATGGGGGCTAGGTCTGAACATGGACCAATTCTCACCAATTTCAATAGCGTTCATCCCATGGCCGACAAAAGCGTATGCACCAAATTTCATCAAAATATATTCATATTTGCGACCTGCAGTTTGATTACAAGCTTTACATGGACACACAGACGGACGGACGGACGGACGGACATTGTTAAATCAACTCAGAAAGTGATTCTGATTCGATCGGTATAATTAAAGATGGGTCTAGGTCAAATATTTTTGGTTGTTACAAACAGCAGCACAAAGTCATTATACCCAAACCACATAGTGGTATAGGGTATAAAAATATGGACGTACCTCTTAAAAGCGGTCTCATGATGTGAATGAATAATTTTCACTATATATGAGCACTAGGGTGGTTTCAGTGAATATGGCTGGATTTTTTTTCTGAAATTTTTAAATGCTTAATCGGGCGTTGCTTTCCCGTGCCCTAAAATTTTAGAAAATTACTCTTTTTCACGAAATAGCGCCATTTTTCTGTTTTAGCTGATGACTGATGGAATTTATTATAATAAATTTACTATCAAATGAAAGTCACATTATATTATTAAAATGATCTAATTAGGTAAGGCCTTTTTTCGGGATATTTCATGAACTTTTATAATATTTAATAAAAAGATATGTCTAATGTCAGATTTCACATTTCAAAATAAAATTATCTATAATATTAATCGGCTAGGCGATTTCTTGTGACCGATGCTTTGTTCTACCATTTTATCTCGATTTTGACCAATCGTATATTATTTGAAAGGTATTTCTTTGCAGATTTATAGATTTTAAAATTTTTTCCTTTATTTTGAGTAAATTGCATTTAAAGTTGCTACTAACACAAACATAAAATTATAAAATGCTATGTGTGTGTTTATTAAATTTGTTAATGTGTTTGTAATAAAAATGAGTTTGTTTTTTGTGTTGATTTGTGAATTGACTATAATTGACTAGAATACCTTTAGGGTTTTTGTTTAATGAAAAAATAAAATTTCCTATAATTTGCACTCGAATTTCGAGGGCTGGAATCTGCTAGTATAAACAAAAATTCGTACTTAATAATTTTAAAAATGGATATATCAGTTTATCTTGAACATAGTAAATATTGTTATTTTCAATATCAGTCATCAAATAAAGGGTAGACCGAGTGCACTTTTGGAAGTATCAGGGTACAGCCGACGACATTCTGTTACTATCTTAAGTAGAAATTGTTTTTGTTCCTCTTATTTTGTAAGAGTGCTATTGAAATCTTGAATTAGCTTAACCCCTCGTTCAGCCGTGTCGTTTATTACCTTTATATCTCTAACAAAATAAAATACTAAGAGTAATTTTGATCTGTCACAGCTAACGAGTTATTGTCCATAGTTAATATGTGAAACGAGGTCTGCCGATTGTCCATCTTCTTTATATAATAAACCCAAATATGGAATTTCGTTTTAACTGTAAAATATTCAAAAAAGCTTTTTTTTCGAAGTCTTTTACTGAGCTCTTTACCGCATCATCCTGTACCACTTTCATGTATTTAGACTGATCTATGTTGGGCCAATGCATTTGAAACCTTCTAAAAACTTCAGGTTGGGGACCAGTCGTTAATCCCACTTTGTCCTCAAATACTGATCGCAAAAAACGTGATGGCGACATGCTAAATCAAATTTTTACCTACCTTTTTTTCTATTAAAGCGCAAGCGCCTTTGATTCTTCATTGTTGGAAGCCGTTGTGTCAAAACACATACCTACAATTTTATCTAAAATGTCTAATTCTTCTAGGCTATCGCTAACAGCTTCTGCATGATTGATACCTGTGCTATTGTCTAATGCAGGTACCCGCAGTAGTTGTTCATCATCTCCTTTGCATACTATGATTGCCAGCCATTCAAAACATTATTTCTGGAGAATTTTTGGTAAAAGTTTTCCATCCCAATGAACAACAGTCCTATCCAAGTCCGATTTTTTTAACCTCTGCTTGATTTAATGTGCCCTTTGATTTCGAAATGATATTCTGCGATTTCTCACCATACTTCTGCTAAGACTTAATTCCTCGACATTAAAGCCCAGACTTTCAGCTGTTGCGAAAATTATTCGCACAGCATTTCTCTCAGAAATCTTGCACCTATCTAACAAAATTGATAACTATTCCATTATAATTTCTTTATATCCGCGACTATATGTCCTTTTTTACTGGGTGTGTCTGATTTTTCGATTTTTCTATTGTTCGTAAATACATCGTCCGAAGCGATTTCTTCCAGTTCCGATTCAGAAGAGAATGAGATCTCTTATACATTTTCTGTTGCAGTGATAAAAAGAAAGAAAATTTGTGAATTTTGGAAAAAAAAAAAAAATAAGTATTGACGGCAAATAAAAGTAAATTAAGAAACATTTTATAGCCGCAAAGAGTAAATATTTAATTACATATTCAAGTGTTAGTTTTAAGGCTAAATATAGTAAAACATTAGTGACGCTTTCTAGTGATACTCGACATCGCCGCTCTTTCGTTCTTGATTTTCTTGCTTTACTTCTTTCTTCGGCTAGAGCTGTCCTTTCATTCTCTGATGTGTCAAAAACTCAATGTCTTCCTGGCTTGTCATTTTGGAAATGACATCTTCAACTGCTACATCAAACAAATCAGGAAGTTTGGATGTGAATGCAAGATGGTTAGATGGTAGCTAGCTGCCGGTTATTTGTTGAGATGAATGTCCAATTAAATAATTCTGGCTTTTAGCTCGGACACGAACATTTGGCGAGGTACTAGCCATGTGAACCTAATTATTTAAATGATTAAATACCTTAATCTTTCTCTTACTGAACTGTTCACTTAGCACAAAAAGCTTTAAATGAATATTTCTTTTAAAGTACTTTTACAAGCGCCACGACATAATTAAATTAAGGATCTCCGATTTTTACTTTCTGCTAGAACATATTGCGATAAATCTATAATATTAATATGCTAGGCGATTTCTTGTGACCGATGTTTTGTTCTACCGTTTTATCCCGATTTTGACCGAACGTCTATTATTTGAAAGGTATTTCTTTTTAGCCGTTTTGCAGATTTACAGATTTTTAATTTTTTTTTCTTTATTTTGAGTAAATTGCATTTAAAGTTGCTACTAACACATACATATAATTATACATATGCTATGTGTGTTTTAATAAATTTGTTAATGTGTTTGTTAATGAGTTTGTTATCTTCATTGACAATAATAATAAACCATAAAAGTGTTGGTTTATGAGTTGGCTAAGTTGAAAAATAAAGCTGCCTAGAAATTGCGCTCGAAGTTGGAATCTGCTAGTATGAATAAAAAGTTAACTAGTAGATGCCAGAATCCGCAAAATGCGAATAATTCTTGAGATGCCAGAATATTCGAGAAAATAATTAAATTTGATATGTGTAAAAGTAGGTACCATTTTTTAAAACTTCAAGCCTCTTTCGGCACGGGAGAGCTCAAAAATTCGCAATTGTATTTTTACACTAAATGGCACAATTCTAGATGTGAGCACCTATACAAATGAAAATCGATTTTGAAAAACCACCCTAATGAGCACCCTAGCTATCCTATTCAGGGCATGATCGTGACAAAAACAATATAAAGATATAATTTTTTTCAAGACTTTTATTATTTCTTCATTGAATTCTCGGAACCTATTAAACCGATTTTGATGATTTTAAATAGGAAACTTCTCAGAATGTTAATGAAGAATTTTTACTAAAAATAAACACTCGGGCTAACCTATTGATGACGTGATCGTGTTTTCCACAGACGGACAGATGGACGTCGCTACAAGGATCACAAATATATATATTGTATGGGGTCCAGATTTTTTTTCTGATTATTATTACAAACGGAATGATAAACTTATATAGACCCTCTGCACACTTGTGTGGACGGTATATATAAACCAATTAACAATAATGGTCATGATTCGAAGATTTTAGGAGTTAGTCACATAAAAGATAAGTTTGTAATTGTTTTAATATGTTTTGTTAAATATGAAGAAGGCATAGTATATATCATTGCGAAACATATAGGTTTAAGGTCTAGTTACCCACGCGTAACGGTATCGGCGCGAATCAGCTGATTCAACCTGTCTTATGAAAAACACATACAAATGCTTACCCAACTTAAGCTAAACGTATCGTATCGTTAGCTTTTGTTGATTTTAGATTAAATTTTGGTTAATTTTACACAGCAACATGCTGGTTCGTTTTTTACGTTCTATAAAATGCCAACGTTACGATACGATACGGTTACATTTTAACAACGTGTGAGTAACTAGGCCTTTACTCTTTTCAGAATTATACTTAGAATGAAGTTTACTCAAATATGTTTTTTTTTTAGAAAAAACTTTAGATTTTATTCTTTGACATTTTAATATTCTTATACATAAAGTTGATATCTGAATCATTTTGTATACGGTTATTGCCACCTTTTTTGATATTTATATTTAGATGGGCGATAATACTAATTTTTGTATTTTTATTTTACAGGAAAAAAACTTAAGATGTTAACAGCAGATCAAAGTCTATTATTGGAAAAATTCCGTACAGCTCGACCAGAATTTGCAAAAATGCCGATACATTTGAGCGATCGCAGTAATCCAAAGAATTATCCCAAAAAAATGAGACGTGCCGAAAAGGGTTCCTCAGACGAAGGTTGTTGGGAAAATTTCGGACTCAATTGTTTGGCAGTGTTTGCGTGCATATTTGATTGAGATTAGTTTCCGATCCCACACAGATGGGTTGATTCAAAACAAAAAGTATAATTCCGCTTTGATGGATTTTTATATTTTTTAAACATTTTTGTTAATACTTATGATTTTCATTGTTGCTTCTACTGCTGTCAGCAACATTTTATAGCATCATATTATTATATTATATTTCATATATTCATATTTATATATTTGAATATATTTATACATATATCAAATGTATATAGAGTTTTGATTTACCCATACTTCTATTATAATACTTATGTATATAAATGCTAGTACAGATAAGGAAATAACTACATGACACAAGAGCATTTATAATTTTAATCATAACTGTACTGTAGATTACATGTTGACTACGAGTAACCGGATTGTGAGTCGACCGGTAATCTTTCGATTCTGTTAACTATTCTATAGAACACCGAGTTTAAGAAGTAATTTTGTTTTCCACTCTTGATTAAATAAAGGCTTATATTCCTATGAGAATGCATATTTCAACCACATATAAGTAACTGAAAATTTTATTTGTGCACCAATTCTTAATAGTAAATAATTATGATAAGATTGTGTCCCTGTTGCATATAGTTATTTCCTTCTGTTTATACTTAATATGCTAAAAGAAAGGAGAATGTAATGATATGAACCGAATATTAGCTCGTAATACTCTAATTATAATGTCAAATTTAGCACTAGGGCTCGGTCGACGCTAACAATTTTATAAATACTTCCATATTTGATTTTACTAGTGTCGTAACAGTGTATTTCTAAGTACTTATGATGGAGTGTTTAATGAATTAAATTGATTTATCATTTGAATTGCACAATCATATCAAACAAATAATTATTTATCTATTTACTTTGGCACTGCAAGTCAGTTTGCAATGTATTTCCTTAAATGATTTATTTTGCTTATTACTTCTTTAATTTCACTTTTTCTATTTTAAAAGAAATTTGTGATTTATTTTATATCGGAAATCAATTATCACACAGTCCTTTATAATGGAAGCTTATTATTTTTATTGCATTTTTGATTGTATTTATCGTTAGCAATTGCATTAAGTTATTTTATACAATACACAAAACATTTCACACAATACGTTCTTTTAAGTTTATTTTATTAATAATCTATAAACAAAAGCAGTAACCACATTTGGAGATGATTTCCAAATCTAAAAGTTGTTATTATCAATTACAAATTTTGGCCGTTTAAAAAAAAATTTAAAACTTGACATACAAAATCATTTCGTCTTTAAAATAATCTTGCTTAAAAATTTTTAATTTGTTTATTAAGTTGTCGGCATTACCTTAAACACGCCTTTTGGTTACGATTCCATCTTACATAATCAGACCTACTTAATAACTAAAATTAACATTCAATAAAGTGGAGAATTTGAAAAAAATAAATAATGTCGAAAGAATCATAACAAATAGATTTATTTTATTAACATGGTCTCTTTTATAATTTTCCGTAAATATAAAATTATTCTGGTAATTTCTCGCATTTTATTATATAATCATAAGTTTTTAAAAACTATCATTCGCCATATTATTGAAATCTATATTTTGATCTAAAAAATATTCAATATTCGCTTTAAAAAACAAACAAACAGTTTTACCCACTCACTTATTTCATTTTTTAAAGGTAAACTGCATAATAAATTTTTAAAATTGTTATATATGTAGGTACGTACATACTGAAAGATAAAAAACAAACAAATTCTTGACACATAAGAGGTATTCAATAAATTTTTAAAAATGTATCTATGCAACTGTCTAGTTAAATTATAGAAAATAAGTTGCAAATACTAACAATTATCATCAATGTGAACAAATAAAGATGGATTGAAAAAATTGATTTCTCAGTGAATATATAAATATTTGTAATAAATTTAACAAAATTGTATTTGTTGCACGGAAATTCAATTCCTCTACAAAAATACGGTAAATTTGTAATTTATATTGGTATTGCTATTGGAAAATGAAGCTCCATCAAACACACTGTTCTTTGGAATAACTTTTTTTATAAATATTTCTTCATAAAGAGTTAATTCAAAACTGATTCAAAACGGTATTCCAGAATGAATTGAATAAAGGAGTTTTGTTTATTTGATTTAGAGAACAATCACCACCATAATTAAAATCGCAAAACATAAAAAAAAATTTAAACATTTGCACATCATCATAAAGCAGCATTATATATTTTTTTTATTTTTTATTTAATTCTTAACACATACTTATATACATACATACATATTCCTAGTCAAATTTGTTACCGATTCAGTGTTTCACCATTAGTCAAACTATTGTTATTGCTGTTAATTATTATTTTGAAAAATGTATTTTATAAAACTGTTTTTAATGTAATGTTAATAAAAAATAAATAGAAAAAAATAACAATAAAAATGTTTAAATAAAAACTACAATAAATATAATGATACCGAGTAGTTATGAGTATATGCATAGAAATATTGATAGCCAATTAAAATAGAAATTTTACACACGAAAAATAAAACATTTTTTGTAAATAAAATTCTTATTGAACTTGATAATTAATTAAATATAACATGATAATCTACGTATTGATATAAGCATATATCTCAATCCATTCCAAATTAGAAAATAAATTATCAAATATGTCGCAGAGACAAAATCCATATGAGAAAAAGTATTAAATCCGTAGTTTGCTTTTTTTAAATTGTTTTTTTTTCGAAATTAAATCATTTCAAAATTTCGGACTGTATTGATAGCTTTTTAAAAATTTATTATAGTTTAATCACTATAAAATTAAAGTATACTTTTTGGGTTTAAAAAAGAAAAATGCATGTATTTTTAAGTTTTTCCGAAAAAAAAATTTTTTTTCTCTAATTGATGTATTAATGAAACTGAAAGAAATTTTTATGGGAATTTGCAACTGGCATTTTTCACTGGCATTTTCTGGATCTAAATTTCTTTATGAACTAATAAAAACATGAGTGTTAA
This sequence comes from Cordilura impudica, assembly GCA_963682025.1. Lineage (NCBI taxonomy): Eukaryota > Metazoa > Arthropoda > Insecta > Diptera > Scathophagidae > Cordilura > Cordilura impudica. Next base: position 151,779,608 of record OY821519.1, on the reverse strand, counting down.
ATTCAGCTATGCCGAATCTTTGTATCCTCCACTTGTGTATTGATTTGCTTTTTTGACCAGTATATCATAATTTCTTAATGATTGTTTTTTTTTTTAATGATAACATTTTTTTTACAGAAATAATTAATATAATTTTTTTCTATCATTAGAGTGTGAATAAGAGACCAAATTCTTTTTTAACGCAGCCGACATTAAGGTGAAGGTACAAAACATGCGTTTCGGGCTATTGTCAAAAAAGTTGTACTAGTGTATTTTCATAGAGCGAAGAAAATGAAAAATTAAAAAGTAAAAAGCGTATGCCGACAAAAGTTCACCAACTTCAATTTTTGTATCGCGTTTAGGGCTTTCGAATGTGGAAAACAATAAAAATAAAATAAATTTCTAAAAGTATATATGAAAATCAAATAGAAAAAATTTAAAACATAAATTTGTTTTTGAATAATCTAACCCATAAAAACAAAGTTAGTAGATTAGATATAGGAGAACCAGGAATTATACATTTTCGACCCCGTTAAATGGCGCTGTTTGGTTGAGTTTGGTTGAGGTCTAGACTAAATTTTTTAGTAGACAAGATATAGGAGACCCAGGAATTTTTCATTTTCGTCCCCGTTAGATGGCGCTTTTTGGTTGAGGTCTATAGTAGAACCAGGTTTATAGGAGAACCAGGAATTTTTTATTTTTGCCCCCGTTAGATGGCGCAAAGTTGAATAACTTTTTACTATAACATTGAATAACTTTTTACTATGTTATGGGTAGTGAAGACAGATTAAATTATTTCTAATCAACTGAAAAACAAAAATGCATACATATAAAAATTTACCACACAATTATCAAAACACTTGAAGCAAAACTAAACATGATTGAAACAAATCGACAGTTTGTAAACAATAAAATAAATAGAAACATAAATGTGGTCACTTATCAGTACACATGTTGGAAAATTTTTATGTCACAAAAATCTAGACAAACATTAGTGTTTTAACATGATCATAAAATCCTTATAAAAGGGCATAGTTTTGGAAAATGATAACCCTGGTTAATAAATCATAAATAGGTTTGATTAAAATTAAAATAAATAACAACACTTTTTAAAAAATACGCTACTTATTGGAAATTGGGTACCTTTTTACTATGTTATGTGTAGTGAAGACAGCTTAAATTATTGTTTATCATAACTACGGATAGATTAACCAAAATAATATTAGGGAAAAATAGTTTCATTTCGTTCAGTAGTCAACTACACGGGAAACAATTAAATACAAATTTTGATCGAAATAAAAATAAAAAAAAATTAAAAATGGAAAACATGGATTTATTTTATGTGCTCGCTATGCACCTTTTTCTATGAGAATGAATCAGAATTGCTCAAACACATGGAAAATAGTTTAGAGTGTAAGGAAAATACTCCCATCGTAGAATGTGTTTACTACAGTTTACTGCAGTTTACTGCAGTAAACACATTCTGGGTGTATCCAACTACGTAATACACACAACAAACTGTCTTATTGAAAATGAGATAGAGCGAATCTCTACTCCTGATGTTTCTTCATATGAAAATTCATATGATATGCTGTTCCTTAGCGGATAATTGATTGATGAACCAAAGGGGTCTATGGAATACAGAGGATTGGATTCCTGAGACACCTGAGACACCACCACCACAAATCACATATAATTTATGGAACTCACAAGATGACTTATTACAAGCCTACCGTCAAAATGAAAGTTTGATAAACAATATATATAGAAACTCTAAATAAATTTATATATAATTTTAGGTATATATATCCATCTCTTTTTAATAAATATTTATATAAAAAAATATTTTGTTGTTGTTGAATTTATTAAATTTTGGAGTATAAATTACAGAACTTCTTACGATTGATGTACTAGAATCATTAGTAAGTTTGATTGAAGCAGTTCAACACCTAAAAATAAATGGATTTTTTAAACGCATTAAACAATTCGAGAAACAATTCTGGAGAAGACTTCACAAGAGTGGCTAATTTAAAAATCGGATATCCATATACAATAACTGGATGCAAATTAAAGGATATGCAAATTGGTTCTAAAATGACTTTAAATTTGGTAGATGCAGATGGTAATTTCCTATGAATATTTTTACTTAAACGCCTCAGAGAGCTATTTCCTACGAAGAACCCTTTCAAAAAACTGGCTGACAATAAAATTTAACAAATAATATATCAAGGTAGAGATGAATCCAAGTATAATAGAGCTATTCTTGAGTTTGTGAGCCAAAAGGAAAATAAAGAAAACAAATAAAAGTCAAAATTTAATTTCCATTTTTTTTATTTAAAACACTCTCAGCGTAGAATGTGTTTAGTTTTTAAGGTTTTATTTTCAATAAAGAAATTAGTATTGTAGATTCACTCAACCAATCGAGTTGTTGCTCCATAGATACAAACATTTAGTACCATCAACAGCAAGTTTTAAATGAAAGAAAAATTTCAAATACATAAAAATAGTTTGAAAAAGGAAAATTTTCCAATAGTTTTTGTTGATTTGCAAGGATTTAGGGGAAATTCAAATAATTTCATACCAAAGGAAATTGCTATAGTCTTCAATACTAAAGTGTATTATAATTTCATCATAAAGCCACCCTTTGAATTTAAATATTTATTACCAGAAAAGCAGACTAAAAATCACCATTATCTACAGTGGGAAGACGGAAATGTATCACTTGAGAGTGTATGTAAATTTATTAACGCAAATATCAATTTTCGCGTTTATGTCAAGGGTTTGGAAAAGAAAAAGTGGTTTGAGGAGATGTTGCAGAAAAGTGTATTCAATATTGAAAATATATGTTCCCACAATTTAAAGCGTCTCGAAAGAAAATATCCAGATTGCATCCGTTGCAGTTTTCACTACTATGGAACTTGTGCTCTGGAAAATGCTCTTTTACTTCAGAACTTTTTAGCTCCGCCCATAAATGCAAGCTCTTTTGTAAATATAGTACCCTTATTTCCATAACAATATTGAAAATCAACTAAAGCTACACTTTATCTATTAATTTTGTTAAAATTGTTAATTCTTATATACCAGTTTATATTTTTTGGGCAACTTAGTTTAGTTTATCTCCTCAGTTGAAATGGATCATACTTATTGTGAAATAGAAAAACCAAAACTATCTAAAAGGAAACAAGATTATACACTTATCTATCATCCGGAGTACTTACTCAATTTAAAATTAAAATTAAGATGTGGATTTTCTACAAAAATTAATTTTCAACCTCTCCTCTGGATTCATAGCAATAAAACAAATGCTGTTGGATTTACTAGAGATGAATGGATTCATCTGATGGCATATACGGATATATTCAGATGAGACTTGATCAGTACGAATTTATCGATCTATATGAAGCATTGGATCATCCAACATTAAGCGGAATTTGTTGTGAATTTAAATACAAAAGAGGCGGACATTGTGTGTTAGTTATATCACAAAATGGTCATAAGATCAAAATTGATGGTGAATCTTGGAGAAATATTATTCGAGTTGTAACTTTTTTTGACGTCATTTCTGTGTTGGAATACAATATTACAGAAACAAATATCTCATTTTTATCGCACCTTTTTCATACCCAGATGTGCAGAACTCAATAAAATCAGTATTCAATTATCGGATCTTGAACAATCATACGATAAAGATGTGCAAGTGGACTTGATGCGGCTATGTTTTGAAATTAGTGAAAAATGCCTGACAAAATAAAATCGGATATTAAAATACATAAGTTATTATTAAGAACTAAAAATAAGTAATAAATAAAGATGAGTAAACAGCAAGTTGTGAATGAAATTCATGTCAGTAAGAAAAAATTTTGTTAGACGTAGATTCATACAAAAGGGCTATAATGATACATGGCAAATAGATCTAGTAGAAATGATTCCATTTGCTAAAATGAATAATGGCTATAAGTATCATTTAACTGTGATAGATACTTTTTCAAAATATGCTTTTGCAGATCCCGTTAAATCAAAAAAATCATTAGAAATTTTTACTGCGATGGTTAAAATGTTTAAACGATTAAAAGCAAAACCAAAAAATATTCAATCTGATCAAGGGAAAGAATTTTTCAATAAAGATTTTAAATTATTAATGAAAACAAATCATATTAACCATTATCATACATATACCCATTTAAAAGCATCAATATGTGAACGTTTTAATAGAACTTTAAAAACATTAATATGGAAAATGTTTAGTATGAAAGGAAACTACAAGTGGGTTGATGGTATTGACATTTTTGTTTCACAATAAAATAACACCTATCACCGTACAATTAAAAGGTAACCATCTGAAGTTAATAAATCTAATCAAATTCATTTGTTGCACACAGTTTATAATTTTCCAAAATCATTTTAAAAAAGGAGACTATGTCAGAATCAGCAAATATAAGGGAATTTTTTTTTTAGGGCTATGAACCAAATTGGTCTACAAAAGTTTTTACTATAAAGTAAATATTACCAATCCTGTGACATATTTAATTAAAGATTATAGAAATGATATAATACTAGGGTCATTTTATGAATATGAACTACAAAAGGTTAAAAACAAAGATGATTTTCTGATTGAAAAAGTTTTAAAAAGAAGGGGAAAGAAACACTTTGTCAAATGGTTAGATTTTGATGAATCTCATAACTCTTGGATAAATAAAAATAATTTATTAAAATAACAAATAGTATTGAGAAGTCTAAAAGGAGAATATGTTGCTAAATTAATTTTCATTGAATAAAATTATTTAAGAAGGTACCATACCACTGTATTAAGCTAAATGGATCGCATTTTTAAAAATTCTGAAGTCAAGTATGAAAAACTAAAATATTGTAACTACTGTGGTAGCAACGAACACAATGAAGATAGATGTAAGAAAAAAGTGGAAGACAATAAAGTTAATAAATGGCATTATTTAAAAAAGAATATATAAATTATATATGAAATGAAACAATTTGTTTCAATGTTTTTTGTTTTTATTTAAATAAAAAGTACAATATTTTGTTGGAAATAAAACTAAACTTACAAAACTACATCACTTATTTTATAATGTCCCCAAGCTAATGTATCCACATTATTAGGTAATACAAGTCTCTTATCATCCTTATAGTTTATACTTATTTTATTTACAATTTCCGTATATAAATTATGGGATCTACTGCGAATAACCCTTTGTTCACCATAAAATGTTTTTCTCTCTATTATAGATTCTTGATAATTACGGAGTTCTAATTTTTTAACAACTGATTTTTTTACTCCTTTTACTTTTTTTTTATAGTTTTGGTGTAATTTTCATGATCTTCTACCGTGTAAGCGTATGCTTTTGCTTTCAGACCTGCAAATTCTCTCATAATTTTACGTATTCCAGAAACCCATTTGGTTGTTGGGTATTTCATCAATCAATTATCCGCTAAGGAACAGCATATCATATGAATTTTCATATGAAGAAACATCAGGAGTAGAGATTCGCTCTATCTCATTTTCAATAAGACATTTTGTTGTGTGTATTAAGTAGTTGGTTACACCCAGAATGTGTTTACTGCAGTAATTGCAGTAAACACATTCTACGCTGGGAGTGTTTTCCTTACACTCTACACTATTTTCCATGTGTTTGAGCAATTTTGATTCATTCTCATAGAAAATGGTGCATAGCGAGCACATAAAAAAATCCATGTTTTCCATTTTTAATTTTTTTTATTTTTATTTCGATCAAAATTTGTATTTAATTGTTTCCCGTGTAGTTGACTACTGAACGAAATGAAACTATTTTTCCCTAATATTATTTTGGTTAATCTATCCATAGTTATGATAAACAATAATTTAAGCTGTCTTCACTACACATAACATAGTAAAAAGGTACCCAATTTCCAAAAAGTAACGTATTTTTTAAAAAGTGTTATTTTTTTAATTTTAATCAAACTTATTTATTATTTATTAACCAGGCTTATCATTTTCCAAAACTATGCCTTTTTATAATGATTTATGATTTAGATAGATCTAGATCTAGATTTAGATCTAGATTTTTGTGATATAAAAATTTTCCAACATATGTACTGATAAGTGACCACATTTATGTTTCTATTCGTTTTATTGTTTACAAACTGTCGATTTGTTTCAATCATGTTTAGTTTTGATACAAGTGTTTTGGTAATTGTGTGGTAAATTTTTACATGTATGCATTTAATGTATCAAGCGCACGGAGATTTTAGAAAGTATTTTCAGTTGATTAGAAATAATTTAATCTGTCTTCACTACACATAACATAGTAAAAAGTTATTCAATGTTATAGCAAAAAGTTATTCAACTTTGCGCCATCTAACGGGGGCAAAAATGAAAAATTCCTGGTTTTCCTATATCTTATCTACTAAAAAATTTTTCGTTATTTATTATATATGTTCGTTATTATTTAGTCTAGACCTCAACCAAACTCAACCAAACAGCGCCATCTAACGGAGGCGAAAATGAAAAATTCCTGGTTCTCCTATATCTGATCTACTAAAGTTTTTATTAAAACTCTTTCTTTCCTAATGCATATGAGTTTTGAATATCTCCGTGACTATGCATGACTGGTGTGACTACCTTAAAATAAATCTTTGGCCACAATAAGTCTATGGACCAAGTTTTAGATCCATCGGATGAGGGGAAGTGGGGTTTTAATCTCTCCGTGACTGTGTGTGACTATGTCAAAGTTAATCTTTTTTCACAGCAAGTCTATCGACTAAGTTTTAGATCGATCGGATAAGGGAAAATGGGTTTTAAATCACTCCGCGACTGTGCGTGACTATGCGTGACTGCGCGTGACTATGTCGAAGTTGATCTTTCTTTACAGCAAGTATATCGACCATGTTTCAGATCGGTCGGATGAGGGTAAATGACATTTAGATCACTCCGTGACTGTGCATGACCATACGTAACTGTGCGTGACCAAGTCAAAGTTAATCTTTTTTTACAGCAAGTGTATGGACCAAGTTTCAGATCGATCGGATGAGGGGAAATGACATTTAGATCACTCCGTGACTGTGCGTGACCATACGTGACTGTGCGTGACTAAGTCAAAGTTAATCTTTTTTTCACAGCAAGTGTATGGACCAAGTTTGAGATCGATAGGATGAGGGGAAATGACATTTAGATCACTCCGTGGCTGTGCGTGACTAAGTCAAAGTTGATCTTTTTTCACAGCAAGTGTATGGAGCTAGTAGTCACAGCACGACAAGACTATGGGCTAAGTTTCAAATCAATTGGATAAGGGGCAATGGGGTCCACCCAGGGCAGGCAGACAGACAGACAGACAGACAGACAGACAGACAGAGAGTATGAGTTAAAAGAAAGAGTTTAAAAAGAAAATATTGAGTGCAGACGGAGCAATAAAAGGCCAGTAAAGAAAAATATAAATAAGTTTATAACGCGGGATACATTACTTGCCGTACATAAAGCGCAAAAAGCTTATAAAGCTCAAAAAGCGTTGTCGTTGAAACGTGTGTGAGTACTTTCACCTTTAGAATACCCGACTCGAGTTGTTATAGTGATCAAGAATATATATACTTTATGGGATCGAAGTATTATTTTTCGATGGAATGACGTACTGATAAATACCGTCTGCATAGTGGTGTGGAATGTGTAAAAAAAAGAAGTTAAAGTCGATCTATGCGGACTGAATAATAACTCATATTCCCTAATAGTTTTGGAGAAGTAAAAAGTTTTTTAAAAAATAAAAATTAATTTTTACGTGTTGAGATTTGCAGACACATAAACAGTTTTAAACATTTTAATGAATATTTTTTCAAATTTTTTTTAACTGTTCTATTTTTACTTAAAGAAAAAAAAATTTGTAGCAAAAATGTATATGAAACCTATTAAAGGCTAATAGGATTTATAAAATTAAAACAAACCGTGTTTTCGATTATTTTAAAAATTAAAAATTACAAAATTTTATTGTTATTTCTGGGCTTTATCACTTTGTGAAAAGTGATTAAATCCCATTCAATAACAATAAGTTAACGAAAAAAAAAATGATTGTATTTATAATATTAATAGGCTAGGCGATTTCTTGTGACTGATGTTTTGTTCTACCGTTTTATCCCAATTTTGGCCAAGCGTATATTATTTGAAAGGTATTTCTCTTTAGCCGTTTTGCAGATTTTTAAATTTTTTCCTTTATTTTGAGTAAATTGCATTTAAAATTGCTACTAACACATGCATAAAATTATACAATGCTATGTGTGTATTTATTAAATTTGTTAATGTGTTTGTAATAAAAATGAGTTTGTTTTTTGTGTTGATTTATGAATTGGCTATAATTGATTAGCATACTTTTAGGGTCTTTATTTAATGAAAAAATAAAATTTCCTAGAATTTGCTCTCGAGTTTCGAGGGCTGGAATCTGCTAGTATTATATATATACATATACTTTTTTTTTATTTTATTGTGTTCAGATATTATTTTCTAATTATTATATGGAATGAGAAACGCATATACCCTTTGCACAGTGGTTTGGAGGTTAGAAGCATTAAACCAATAAATTTTTAATTAAATGTTTATTGTATAACTCAGGCCAATATTTGTGAGACTCTGGGGGATTGAGTATACTTTTCTTATGAGTGTTGGTGTTTTTAATAATTTAGGTTATGATTTATCAAATTCCTGAAAACCACAGCTTATATTCGGATTCAGCGCGCCAAATACGTTTACAAACGCACAAACGTAATTGTATATAATAAAATTAAGTTGAAAAACCTGGATATAATACATATACATTATACATTATATATGATATAATACATATACATTATATGTATTATATATATATATAATATATATATATTATATATAAATATATATTACTTACATATATCGTTGTATTTTTTGATTAAATTTCAATGTGACTATTACAACCGAAAGTAGCGCCAATTGGTCACACCAAGTGCCGTGAGATTTTGTTGCATCTGGTCACTCTAACGGAGATTGCGTCGACCATTTCTCCGTTGCCTGATGATGGGTTCTTCCTTCAGAGCTCGAGCATCGTTATCCATTCGCGTAACGTGTCCGAGCCAGTGCAGTCATTAGATTTTAATGCATCCGACTATATCTATGTCAGCGTATAGTTCGTATTGATCGTGGTTAATTCTAATTCTGAATCCATCATCAACTCGTATGGAGCCATATATATTACGAAGAATCTTCCTCTCGAACACCAGAAATAACTCAAACGATCTGTAGATTATGATATTCGTCTGTAAAGAGTGGATATCGATTGACGAGACTTATTCTCGGGTTAAACTTCAAGCTGACTTCATTATTGACAGTTGCACCTAATTAAATGAAGTCTTTCATAACATTGAAATTGTAGTTTTCAACACACTGATATTCTGCTTCTTGAAATGAAATACTTCGTCTTGTCCAATGATATTTGACTGTTTATCGAGTTTTGCATGTCATCAGCATATGCATGCAGCATGATACCTTTATTGTAAATAATGTCGTTAGTTAAAGAAGTTACACGATAAGGTCTCGTGCAGTATTGAAGGGGTCTGAGAGGTTTTTTCCTGTTTTGATAAAGCTTTTAGTATTCTTCAAAGTCAGTATGAAAAGCCTGATGAGCTTTGCGGGCATACCAAGCACCGACATTGCAATATAAAACTTTTCTCTTATCGGACTATCAAATGCAGCTTTATAGTGGAAGATGGGTGTCGATTTATTTCTCTTGGGTCTTTTCCAGGATTTAGAATTGCGGGGATTTACCATATCTGAAACCGCACTGATGCATTCCTATCAGGTTATAGATGTATGGCTTAAATTGTTCACATGTAATACTAGAAATAATTTAGTATGCAATTGAATGGAGACTTATTCCTCAGTAATTAGTGCACACAGTAGCGACTCCTTTATTGTGGATAGGGCAAAGAACACTGATGTTCCAATCATCGAGCATGTATTCTTCAGATCATATTATGCTAAAGAGGTGGTACATGAATTTTACTAACTCTTCGCTACCGGTTTTAAACTGCTCAGCAGGCAAGCCATCAGCGCCAGTGGATTCTTATCTTTAACCGGACTATATTTCTTTATACCCCTATATATTCGGGAAGCGGCATGTTAATACCTTCGTTGTGGATTAAAGTTTCAGGTGTAAATTCTCCACTTGCGGATTTCATCGTCTGCTAAAAGCTTGGAAAAATGATCCTTTCCCAATCTGAGGAAGATGCTTTAGATTTAAATCGTTTAGTTTGACGCTTTTTTTTTTTAAGAATAACCGTTTTTCTTTCCTATCGGGATACACCTCACTCACATCTTTCTTGTCGCTCATCCCTTCTATTTTCCCTATACCTCTGCTTTGTAGAATTCTTTCCATTTTGTGTAACAGTGGACTGTAGCGTGATCAATTTAGTTTCTTGCGTTTTGATCTGGGCACAACCAAGTAGCCTTGTGAACGATGTTGGAATCTAGTACTACTTATCATCATTATCATTCCGTTATCGGAGGTGTTGTCCTGGAAGTAAAATTTACCGATAGCAGGGCCAAACAAATTTTCCATCTTAATTCAGGCGTTTAAATCGCCATGGAGATCGTCGAATCGACCATAGAGAGAATTTAGCCTTGACGCGTAATGCTGCAAGTTATTCAGTTGTGAAACCGATGACAAGGTTGAGCAGGAGTTTGTTAATTACAATGCCGCAACCGAACTCGTGGCAGCTATAATGAATATCGTAAGTTGCGGGCACTTTTGCCTTATTTTTTACATATCTAAAAAATTTATTAATCGAGCGTGATTTTTTTCCTCCAAAACTTTTTCATTAAGAGTATGAACATATTCATACATACTATGAAAATGAACATGTCCTCTTAAACAAAAACTTTTCTATTCATATTATGAAATTGTTCATACATTAAAATAAAATTTTTAATTATAAATCGAAAAAAGAAAAATGTATTATTTATTTAATTTCTCTTTCTATTATCGTCTATTCCAATTCTGTTTTATTTATTTCAATTATTTTCTGTTTATATTTAAAATTCTAATATTTTTTATTTTGTTCTGCCCTGACCAATATTCAATACTTAGTTCAATGCTTTATCTTTTCAGTCGAACATTAGTAACAAAAATTGTTTAAAAAATTTCATCTTGTTGAAATTAATGTAAAACAGCCATACTACGAATAAATAAGAAAAAATAACTTAGTTGAAGTCGTGCGATATGGTCGTGTTCTAATTGTGCTCTGTTTATTTTGTCAATTTTGTGTTAATAAAAAACTTTTAAAATTTTTAAAAACATTTGATACTATTAAATATATCACAAACAAGCTGTTTAAATTTCGAAGTAAATTATATATAATAAAATCAAAAACAATATAAACAATAAAACATTGTGAAACAAACAAAATACAGAAACAACAACTGTGACACATAATGTTTATTCTTTGTCAACTGAACAACAACAAATAACTATTTGCCTGTTTTGTCCATGTACAATACTGGTTTATAATTATCTATTATTGACAGTTTTCAGCCACTGGTGAAATTTATACAGTATTGTATTTGTCGGAACAATACGTTAAATTTATAGATATATTGAGTGTAAAATCGTATAAATACTTCAAATTCATTAACAATACCCAAAATACTGGTTGATTGTGTGTAGCCAGATCGTAGCTTTAATCGTTACCGTTGCCGTTTTTTGTGTTGTGCTGTTTTGGACCTGTAGAGCTTAATAATGGCATGTTTGAAAAAAGGCTGCTCTTTGGTTGATTATGAAGAAAGAATGCTTACCTGTTGGCTTTGTCATGGTTTATGTGACTTTAAATGTAGTGGCCTGTCTGGTTTGGTTGCTGAGTCAATATCTAAACATAAAAACTTGCACTGGCGCTGTAATGGATGTCAAAAAATTGGTGGTGATTTTTATCGTTTCTTTCAAAGTACGAAAGATAATTTTTTGCAAATTCAACAAAACCTTAATAATTTATCTGATCAAATTAATGCTTATGGAAAGCTTTTTGTTGATTTCAAATCCTTAGAGGGATTGCTGTCACCAACCCCAACTCGTCGTAAGTCGCCAAGGTTATTGAATAAAGAAAATTCTAGTCAGAATCCTGGTCCTAATGGAGCACATCAGAATGGTACTACTGCTACTGCATCTGCTTTATATTTACCAAATCCTTTTCAAAATATTACAGGTATTGATCCTGCCGTTTCTCATTCAAACAACGTTCAAGTTTTAATTAATAAACCTACTCCAATATTAAATGAAACTGCAGCATTTCCGATTACATCAAATGCTAATAAGCATAGTACTCAGCATGCTCTGAACATTATTGCTCCAAATATTTCCTCAATGCCTAGAACTGCTACGGCTAATAATTTACTTTATAATCCTGAGAACGCTGGTCGATTGATTAATTTTGATGCTGCATCACCAATCCCATCTGCTTCAACATCTGGTACTTCAAATATAGTGCCTACAACTGGTATTGAATCAATACCCACTCCTAGGTTGCGAACAATTCCTCCGAAGAAAACTATATTTGCTACACGTTTCGCGCATGATACGAAAGCTGCTGAGATGAAATTTTATGTGATCTCTAAAATTAAAAACTGTATTCCTGAGGATATTAGTGTTTACAAAATGAATTCCAGAAATAGAACATAATTTAAAATAATTGAACAAATCGTAGATGCCAGTTTTTGGCCTAAAAACGCATTAATACGTGAATTTATATATAGAGATGAAGATAATGCTCGGCTTCCCAAATCCGCTGATCAAAATCCAAAAAACTAATATACATCTTGTATCAAAACGTTAGAGGTATGAATTCAAAACTTTCGTCAATTTATTGTAATAGCTTTGGCTTCAATAATCATATTATTATATTTACGGAGACCTGGCTCAGTAAAAAAGTTAATAACTCTGAGATTTTTTGCCCTAAATATCAAATTTTCAGAAAAGATAGAGAAAGTTGTGAAAGAATTGAATCTGATAAAAATAATAATCAGTGTAATAATGTAAAAAAAGTCTGGTGGCGGCGTATAGGTTGCTATACTAAACGAATTTTCGTCTGAAGAAATTATCTTAAACGATTTTTTACATATTGAGATTATATGTGTTTTAGCTAAAATTAATAACAGGTCCATATACATTATTTGCTCATACATTCCGCCTAACTCTCCGCTTTCTCTTTATGAGGATCATCTGAAAGCTGTTGATTTAATCCAAAATTATATAAAACCATCTGATTTATTAATGTTAATTGGAGATTTTAACATGCCGTCTACATCCTGGAAAGCTGATCCTGATACCAATTATTTAGTTCCATCTCATTATTCCGATTCTTCAGCTGCATTAATTCATGGTTTATTGGAAAATTGTCTTTTCCAAGTCAACTCCGTCACAAATGCATTTGGTAGACTGTTGGACCTCATTTGCGTTAATGAACCTAATGACTTTTCAATATTGCGGCATAGCCCTATTTCTAATCCGGAAGATATATACCATCCAACACTTGAGATATCTTGCTTTTGTTCCTATCCTCTTCATAAAAAAAAGTTAACTCACAGCGATAAAATCTTTTGCTTTAATAAAACTAATTACCAAGATTTACAACTCCATCTATTCCAAATTGACTGGATAAATGTGTTATCTCGTTGCAATGATAACTTGGACTTGTGTTTGCATACATTTTATCATCACCTCTTTGAATGTTTCTCGGCATCTGTACCTAAAATGTTACCTCCTAAATCGAATGGTCCTCCTTGGAATACAAAACATCTATCTCAACTTAAAAATAAGAAAAACAAAATGTACAAAAATTATAGAAAATATGGAACATTGATAGATTATATGAAATACTCGTTATCAAGATCGGAATTTATTATTGCTAATCAATTGGCCTATAATAACTATTTAATTAAAGTAAGGAATAATCTAAAAAATAATCCAAAATCATTTTATAAATTTATTAATTCTAAAAGACGTACTGCGGAGTTTCCTTCAGATGATAACTCCATAAGTAATATGTTTGCAGACTTTTTTGCATCAACTTATTCTTCGACAGTATTTAATAATCTGTATCCATATATAATATCGGAATCTTCAATTATTAATATACCATCCATCAATCAACATACAGTTCTGAATGCCCTGACAAAATTAAAATTGTCGTATGCTGCTGGTCCTGTCGGTGTTCCTAGTTGCATTTTAAAGCGCTGCGCACATTTATTGTATATTCCTTTGACTTATATGTTTAACATATCCCTTAAATTGGGTTACTTTCCTCCCATTTGGAAAGAATCATTTATTATTCCCTTCTTTAAGTCTGGATCTAAAGCTGGTATTTCGAATTATAGAGGTATTGCTAAATTAAGTGCTATTCCAAAACTATTTGAAAAACTTATATATGACACGTAGTCACATCATGTGCCTCTATCATATCTTCAACGCAACATGGATTCTGCAAATCACACTCTACAATAACAAATCTTTTGGAGCTTACAACTTTGGTAAATGACCGTATGGGCCTTGGTATAATGCTAATAAAATGGATTGGATCATATTTAAAAGACAGAACATAATGTATTAAGTTTCGTAACTCGTATTCCAACAACATAAAAGTATTATCTGGTGTACCTCAAGGTAGTCACTTGGGACCTCTTTTATTTACGCTATTTATAAATGATCTTCCTTCTGTAATTAAACACTCAACTACATTAATGTATGCAGACGATGTAAAGTTAATTTTTACCCTCAACAATCTTGATCAACAATCACTTTTACAGAATGATATTGATCGTTTAACTACTTGGTGTAATATGAATCTAATGGGCCTAAATGTCAAAAAAATGCAAATATATGATTTTTACAAGATCAATTCCAATTAATGGTCGGTTTATCATGAATAATGCTGTGCTTGATTTAGTGGATTCATTCAACGACCTTGGCGTACTTCTGGATAAAAAATTAGACTTTAGAAGTCATATTTCGCTAACAATAAATAAAGCTACTGGTGTACTTGGATTCATTAAACGGTGGGCTAAAGAGTTTTCGGATCCGTATACGACAAAACAATTGTTTACTACCTTGGTAAGACCAATACTCGAATATGGGTCTGTAGTCTGGGATCCGCAATATTATATACATACATTCGAATAAAATTGAATCAGTTCAAAAACAATTTTTGTTATTTTGTCTTCGTGGTTTGGGCTGGGCTCCTAATATGAGGTTGCCATCTTATGAAAATCGTCTGGCTCTAATTAAGCTTCCTACATTAAAAAGTCGCAGACATATGCTAAATGTTACTTTCCTGTTAAAACTGTTAAATGGTAGTCTTAAATCTGAATATCTTATCAACAAAATAAATATAAATATACTTTTTCGATCATTAAGAAATTATAACTTTCTAACTATCAAATATTATTGTACAAACTATGCTAATTTTAATCCACTACGTAGAATTTGTGATGAGTTTAATATGCTGTATCAGTTTATTGATTTTAATAAAAGTTTGGATATTGTGAGAAGAGATATTATATTACACTTAAATGCATTAAATCAACTGAATTAAATAAATGTTATATATCAATTTTGTTGAATGTTTAATTATATATATAAATTATAATATAAATGTACATATACTTTAAGTAGTCTGTAAGGATGATTCCTTCCATAGACTGAATAAATAAATAAAAATAAAAAATAAAATTAATTTTATTCTTATTTTTTTTCAAATAAGTTATTAAGCTATTTATTATTACTAGCAGATTCCAGCGCTCGAAATTTTATTTTTTCATTTAATAAAGAAAACAACCTCAACACATTAACACATTATGAAATTTAATAAACACACACATAGCATTGTATAATTTTATGTATGTGTTAGTAGCAACTTTAAACGATCATAACTCCAAAAAAATGTTCCAGACGATGAAAATCTTTAAATCTAGTTAACAGCTAAAAAGAAATACCTTTCAAATGATAAAATCGGTGTAAAACTGTGAAACTTACATCGGTCACAAGAAATCGCCTTGCCTATTAATATTATAGATTTTTTTTTTCGGTTTATTTAAAGTTTATTGCCTTTGACAAATTTTGTGCAGGTAAGAAACGAAGAAAGAGAAAAATTTCATAAGAAAAAATGTGCGCAAATTTGAAATATTAATTGAAAAGACTAAATTTTCTTTAAATATTGCTTAAGCTAGTAACTTGCAGAATATCCTTTGTGATTTAGGACCTCTCTAAGCCGATTTGACACCGATTTAAGGGGGGGTAAGGTTTTAAAAGCGAAAAGAAGGCGTATTTTCACAATTCTTTTTAAGATTTGAATAATGTTGGATTATTTGTTTCATATACACGTTATAGTATAACATTTGAAGAATCTTTGAAAAAATTTTCAATTAAAAATTTTAATAAATACGTCCGTGACAGCGAATCTCCGGAGGCGTTGTTGTTTTGCGGTGTTCATCATAATTCGTTACCGGATCATGTGAAATAAAAAATATCGAAATGTGTTTAAAAGGTGACATGTTTCCCGAGGTAATCACGAAGAGCTTTTTTTAATTTTTTTCTTTTTAATTTTTGGCAGCATTTTGAAGTCAAAAATTCGATTTTTGGTATGAAATTTCGGTGAATTTGTTGTTAAAAAATGTAGAAGAAAATGGAAAATAAAAAATAACTATTCGTGGTTACGTGGCGATTTATGCATATAAATAGTGTGTAAAATTTCAAAAGAATCGGTCAAGCAGAATTTGAGTTCTGATGTTCACGGACTTCAAACATGTTATTTGCGAGAAAATGGATTTAAAGTTTTTGAAAAACTGAATTATATACGATATACCGTATGAGGCGGGTCGCTGAAAACGCTGTATCTTCTTTAGTTTTGCTTCGATTTACCACCTTTAAAGTATCACCTTTACTTATTTTGCCCCACTCGTGCAAAATGACGCTTATTACTAAGTTCTTTGAAAGTTTTTATGCGGACGGAGTCTGCGTTCCTATAAATTCCACAATTGCTCTTTAGAATTAAGATCGGGTGATTGGGTTGGTGATTTCAGTTGAATTTAGTATTATAGAACAACCACAGCTTGATATTGTGCGCAGTATGTTTTGGATCATCATCATGTTGAAAATATAAATCTCTTCAAATTTTATGTATCCAAATTGATCCATTATAGACTCAATAAATACGATGTTACGAGCGCCGTTGCGTGCCATATAACCCCAAACCATATTGGCACCTTCATCGTGCTTAACCGTTGGCAAAAGAATTTATTTATTTAATGCAGTTCCCCTTTTTCGCAAAACAAACTTTTTTCTTTAATGCTGAAAATGCAAAAAAAAAAAGCTATCATCTGAAAAATTATGGACCATTTTTTACATATTAATTTGCAAAGTCAATACGTTTTTTATTGACATCTGAAATGAATGGGTTTCCTACGTGATACGTGATATTCAGATTTTTTAATAAATAATTTGGGAAACAGTATTTCTGGGATTCTTTTTTAGTTCGTATTTCGTTCTTAGTTAGCTTGCAGGGCCAATTAGAACGAGGTTTTGATAAAACTGAATTGGTGTAATTGTAGTTTTGAACGACGAGTGGCTCTGCTTATGATCCGAGCTATTTCACGAAAAGATTTTAACTCATTTCTAAGCTTTAGCACAATTTTTCTCTCATCAGAATCGATTTCTTTGATTTTGGGACTTATCACAAAATATAGTTTCCAATGGATATATTATTAAGTACAGGGTGGACCAAAAAAGACTGAAGGATTAAAAATAGTTATATCTTTTTTGTTTTTAATAATTTTTTTTTTGTCTTTTGCAGGTTATTTACTGGTTTTTGGAGATAAATCATGGCTACATATGATGTGCAGAAACGCGCCAAAATCATTGAATTTTTTTATTCTTCTGGAAGGTCAATTATTACAACTCAACGAAATTATCGTCGTCATTTTAATGTCCGAACAGCACCCAGTCACAACATGATTAGGAACTTAGTCTCCCGTTTTGAGGAACATGGAACAGTGGCAGATCTTCCAGGAAGAGGAAGAGGTCGATCTGTGCGCAATGAAGCAGTTGTGGAGGCTGTACGGCAGAGTGTATACGAAGATCCATCTGTCTCTACTCGTCGTCGTTGTACTCAATTGGGAATCTCCAGAACATCCCTGCAAAGAATTTTGAAGCGGGATCTTAAAATGTTTCCGTATAAAATTCAAATGGCACAGCAACTGCTTCCCCAAGATCATCAGGCACGCCTGCAATATGCTATTCGTTTAAGTCAAATAGCCAGAGAAAATGATAACTTTTTAAACAATCTTATAATGAGCGATGAAGCTCATTTCCACTTAAATGGCTATGTAAACAAACAAAATTGTAGATTTTGGGGCACTCACAGTCCTAGGGCATTACATCAGCGTGAATTACACCCCGCCAGATGTACTGTTTGGTGCGGTGTTATGGCTGATAAAATTATCGGTCCATATTTTTTCGAAGATGTGGAGGGTCAACCAGAAACGGTTAACGGGGCTCTGTATAGGATTATGATAGAAAATTTTTTGCGTCCACATGTTGAGAATAATCAAAACATATGGTTCCAGCAAGATGGAGCAACTGCGCATACAGCAAGAGCGACAATGGAACTTCTTCATAACATTTTTGGTGAACGAATAAATTCCAGAAATTGTGATTTTGCTTGGCCTCCACGTTCACCAGATTTGACTACTCCAGACTTTTTTTTGTGGGGCTATTTGAAAGGAGTTGTGTATATCAATAAACCCCAAACAATTCAAGAGCTTAAGCAGAACATTCAAGCAGAAATAAGGAACTTGGAACCAGAAACTCTACGGGCAGTAATGGAAAATGCGGTTAAAAGAGCCAATTTTTGTTTGCAAGAAAATGGACACCATTTGAGAGATGTTATATTTCACACTTAGATGTAAAAAATTTCCATGAATTAGATATTTAAAAACATTAAAAAAAAATTAATACAAAATAAAAACAAAAAAAATACAGTTATTTTTAATCCTTCAGTCTTTTTTGGGCCACCCTGTACAATAAACTATATACAAATAAGTTTGCTTCTACTAAAATTAAATCGGTTCCCTTAATTGTAAATATACGAATGCGTTTTCTGGCAGTTATAGTTACCACACTGCGTTTTTTGCGTTATAAACAAAAATATTTAAGTAGAAATGCACAAATGTCAATGGTAAAATCGTCAGCACATAAAAATAAACAATAAAAATGGTTAAAGTTATAGATGAAATTAATTTGTTCATACATACTATATACATATATTAACAACAAAAACCAATGAAAGCAATTCGTACTGTTTATGTATAAAATGTTTTTCTGTGTACTCGATTTCTATCCAAGCTTATTAAAAGCTTATTTTGTATTTTAAAATAAATGATTGCCGATGAAACTTTTTTTTTGTCAGATATTCAACATCAGGCTAATAAAAGAACATTTTCATAAATTCTATGAAACAAATTACAATGAACAATCAGATTTCTTATAATCACGGCAATGGCATAATACTTGCCTGAGAAGTACGCTGATTTTTATATATCTATCTGCAGTTAAAGTAAGTGATATTAAAAATTTAGGTTCGAGAGCAAACCAGCATATTTCTTTTGAGTTTTTCATCTATTTCCTTTTCTGTTATTATATGTTATGTTATTTTGTTGTCAAATTGAATTTAATTTTTTGTTATAAAGTGTGTTTAATAAATAGAATTTCATGTTGTTTTAATAAAAAAAAAAAAAACGACTGCAAACCATTCAAATTTTCTTAAATAGAAATCATTTCTTCGCGCGAAAAACATTTTAAATGCCATCTTACTCTTTGTTGTCAAACATGGAATAACGTTGCATATAGCAATGTGTTTTGGATATGAAACGTTTTTCCACTGTGAACAGAAATAATTTGTAATTTATTAAATAAATAGATGTTATTAAACATTTTTTTGATAAAAATAATAATTTAGAAAGTGCCTGCTACTTTTAAAACGTTTTTTACAACGTTATTCGCGGCTATGCTTCAACTGAAAGCTCACAACTGCCCAACTGTAGTATACATTTTTATATTTTTAACCCTTTGAAGGCCAAACAGTTATGGTAGAAGCGATTTGTATTTTTTTCGTGATCTGCAAATGGATCGCATACACCGCCACCTTGTCTCTCATTCCGCCTGGCAAAAATAGTTTTCTGTTAGTTAGGAGGAAATTTTTAACCCCAAAGAATTATAATGGAAACTAATATTTCTGATGTGTAATTTATGTATTTAAGTTATTTTGAAAGTGAAATATTACGAATTTCAGCATTATTAGTTTTGTGTGTGATAAATATCGGAGCAGTCACGTGATGAAGTAAAGCAAAGGAACATTTTGAGTCAAATGCAAAATACATTTGTTTGGCTACATTTGCCATGGCGGTACCATTTTCGCGCATTTTCATTTTGTGGAGAAATCTGGGCTTCCTTAAGGTGATTTAAAAATATCTATATAAAAAATAAAATCAACCAAAATTTATAATAACTATTTAAATATTAAGTTTCATTTTTTTTAATTAATGTGGGAATTTAAAAGTTTTTTTTAAACTTAACTTTGTAAATCAATTAATGTAAATTTATGTTAACCCTTATTTAAAACACCAATACTGTTGCAGATATTATTGAAGGAGCAAATCGACGTTATGCAGGGGGAAAGTTAAAAGCTATAAAAGAAGAATTTGACTCACTATTCCAGCTTGGAGTTATACGGCCATCCAGCAGCCCGTGGTCCAGTCCCATTAATGCGGTAAAAAAAGAAAACTGGTGGCTGGAGAGGCTATTACAGGAAACTCAATGTGCACACTACTCCAGACCGCTACCCAATACCCAGGCTAGATGACATATGTGAAAAACTATACAATAAAAACATATTTTCAAAAATCGATATAAACAAGGCGTACTATAATATTCCAATGAACCTTAATGCCAGAGAAAAAACAGCTGTCCATTCGTATTATCCGAATTCGTGGTTATGCCTTTCGGTTTTTATTTTACCTAGAAACATAGTAAACGAACTCAATTGCTATAATATATATCAGCAATAACAGTCGCAAATAACAATATTCAGAAAAATATGGCGAGCTTCAGTTATAAAGAACTGGACGAGGAGTATGTTAGAAACAAAAACTAGGAAGATGTTCTTAGTTTCGAGTAGCAAGAACTCTCTTTTCAGATCCAGAAAAGCATCTGATATAACAGGAGTGGATTTAAACTTTATTTTCAGATTTTAAATAATCCTAGAAGTATTTGCGTGCAATGAACAAATTGACTCTACAATTGACTCAGAAAACTGCAAAACTATATACAACCAAGGACCCATGGAGAAATATATCTGCAACAGTTCACAAAGTTCTTTATCATGGAGAAGATGTCATTAAATATCATTTGGTGCCACTTGGAGATCTGTCAGAGGAAGCTCAGAAAAAAAATAGTAAGGATTTCATAGAGAGTACAATACTAGAACAATTTCACGAAATTCCACAAATGAAGATGTAATCCATAACATTAATAGGCTAGGCGATTTCTTGTGACTGATGTTTTCTTCTACCGTTTTATCCCGATTTTGACCAAACGTATATTATTTGAAAGGTATTTCTTTTTAGCCGATTTGCAGATATACAGATTTTTAAATTTTTTCTTTTATTTTGAGTAAATTGCATTTTAAGTTGCTACTAACACATACATAAAATTATACATTGCTATGTTTGTGTTTATTAAATTTGTTAATGTGTTTGTAATAAAAATGAGTTTGTTTTTGTGTTGATTTGTGAATTGGCTATAATTGATTAGCATACTTTTAATGTCTTTATTTAATGAAAAAATAAAATTTCCTAGAATTTGCGCGCGAAATTCGAGGGCTGGAAACTGCTAGTTAATATATTATTGGCAATGTCAGATCCGTTCATCTGCAGTATTCGAACAACGGGACTTAGATGAAGAAGTCAAAAAACTACTAAAGAACAGAAGAAACACAGAACAGAATATGGAATACTTGCAATAAATATTTAAATCAAATTAATAAATTTATAATTAACTCTCATTGTTATTTAACTATTAATAAAAAGTTATAATTAACAGAACTTTCCATTGTTACAAAAACTTTTAAAATCTATTGCAGTCTTTGTTTTTAGAAGGTTTTTTTACCCACATATGAAATGTTTTAAGAAATAAGAAAGATTCAAAAAATAAAAACGCATATTTTCATATCAGAATTTAAAAAAAAAAAATCAAAATCATTGCGATAATGTTCAGCAGATTTATAAATTTATAAAATATCAAAAAAATAATTAATTTTTCTATAGTAATAGCAAGATTTTTAGATAACATATGTAACGTTTTTGTAAGTGTAAATATTCTTTAAGTGTAAACAAATTTGCAAATTTGACATTAAAAAAATTTCTAATATTTCAGTAATAATAACAAAATTTCCAGTAGGTATTAATATTTCTTTTTAGTTTAAAATTTACTGAGTGCAAACATTAAAAAAAAAATCACATATTATAAATAATGTTTATAATTATTATTAAAATCCAAATATGACATTTTTTTAATAAATAAAAACTAAATAAAAACCCATATTTCACGCTAAAGGCTTAAAAAACTCAAAAGTTCATCTTTGACCCAGAAATCATTGAAAAGTACTCAATCAATTTTAATGAAATTAAAACTGAGTCAAGTTCAACTAATAATCTATCCATTAAAAAAAATTACTAGAATGTTTTGATCGCTTCAAAAGTTACAGAATTTTGGCCAATGTAGAACGATTTAAAGCCACTGTGTGTCATAATAAAATAGAATCATTCTTGTTTTTTAGTATTCAGCAGCGTTGTTTCTTTTTATAAGCGTTCTAAAAAAACAAAGCAATATAATTAACATGCCATCTATATGTCACTGTTATAACAACAAAGGGGTTTTGTCCGCAATGGAGCTAGTGTTGCCACATTCATATATCTCTCACAAAACTTGAAACTTTATAAATGTTAAAAAGTTAAATAACAAACCGGAAGTTGCTGTTTTTTATGGCTTTATTTAACTCTCAAAACCAAAAACGAAAAAAGCGAAGTTCGAAAAATTAATTATAGAAAAATTAATTATTTTTTTGTTATTTTATAAATTTATAAATCTGCTGAACATTATCGCAATGATTCTGATTTTTTTTTTAAATTTTGCCATTCGTTTTTGACAGTACAGTGCAACTTCGACAATCCGAACACATAGAGTTTTAGGCTCGTTCGAATTATCGAGTTATCCGGTCTATAGTAGGGAAAATTATTGAAATAATTTAAGTAATTTAAATACATACATACTAAGATTCATTAAAAAACATTAAATTATTATGTATATTATATTATTATATTAAATTATTGACATAATCTAACTGAATTAAATACATACATGCTATGATTTATTAAAAAACGAAATTATTTTGTGTTGACTAGTTTTGTTGAGGTGGTTGAATTGTGCTTTTTGCTCAGCAATACAATATCCTGCATATCCAAATTATTCTCCTCCACCCACTGAATGCAAACTGATAATGATTTCTTTGCATCTGCATTAGAGATCTTTGTTATACCCTCCACTCCAGTGTGCAGAGGGTATATATAAGTTTGTCATTCCTTTTGTAATAATTAGAAAAAAAATTTTGGACCCCATAAAATATATATATTTTTGATCCTTATAACAACCGGAGTTGATATAGCGATGTCCGTCTGTCCGTCTGTGGAAATCACGATGACGGCATCAATCGGGCAGCTAGGGTGCTCGTTGATATAAAAAATGATTCACTAACATCCTGAAAAGTTTGCTATTTAAAATCGTCCTAATCGGTCGATTAGGGCCCGAGATTTGAATGAAGAACTAAAAAAAGTCTTGAAAAAATATAATTTTCTATGTTGTTCTTGTCACGATCACGCCGTGAATAGTGCAGCTACAGTGATTATTTTTAGTGAGAATGATTCATCGAATTCATGGTAAGATTTCTGTTTCAAAAATCATTAAAATCGGTGGAACAGGTCCAGGGAAATCTCTCAAAAATTAAAAAAAAAAATGAAAAATATGATGTTTCTATATTGTTCTTGTTGTTATTCTAAATGTTGTGTTGTTGTCATAGCTGGACTTGTTGTTTTTGTGGTCGTTGTGGTAATAATATAATAAAAACTAACCCTTTGTACATTGTTTTATTAACTCTGGTAGAAAAATTTAAAAGTTTCCATTGTTTTGGCATCACTCTAAAAATTTGTTAGATCATTTCTGTTATTACCACGAGCCTGCCTGCAAAATTTCAGATCGAATGGCTGACGGGAAATTGGTTAAAATCGATCCAAAATTTTTTCGACAAGCAGACACTACGAGTTAATATAAAGGGAGTAAAAATTCACCAACATCTAAAGCAAATAATGCTAAAATACCTAGTTGTTAATAAAAAAAAAAAACAATTGGGCAATTCACAACAGGTGTTGTATCGTTGTATCAGTTGTATCGTGTATTACTTTACAATAGTGTAAAATTGTTATTGGTAATTTTCATTGAAAAATCTGATACAGCGATACAACTTCATTTGCTATGTATAGTAAATGTTGTATATTGTATCATAACATATCAGTCCCAAGTGAATGCCAGCTTTTATAAAAAAGAAAAAACAAATACATACAGTTTTAACAGCATAAATAATTATAAAATATAAAATGACAAATAATGCAAATAACGAAAAGTTTATTTATATAAAAATTAATGTTTATATATTTCAGTCTCAACCAAAACATATTAACCTTTTTTTGTATTCTAAATTAAAATGGAAGAGGTACGCAACTAAAACGCCAGGGTATATCTTATGACCAAAAAGCAAACACCGACACGTGCTTTCTCTTGTACGGAATAACAGATGTGACGAAGCGACCTTTCCTCGTTGGGTCGATAATTACTAAAGAAAACGTTTTACATTATGAAAATACAACTGACTGTTTGCAACAAATGATAGTATTGTGTATTTTAATACAAAATACAACATACAACATCCATTGCCCAAATGTAAATATAGCAAAAAAAAAATTTTATGTATAAATTTATTTATAAATTTATATAAACATATTAAATAATACAAATAATATACATATATTATATATGTATATCCATAACAACTGCATGTTAGAAATAAGTCGGTATATTATTTTATTTACATAAAATTCTGCAATATTTTGTTGTGGGGAAAATACATTTCTTTTGCATTAACAGAGTGTCACTTCATTTTGCTCAGCGTGACTATGCCACAGTAGATGGCGCCACAATTTTTGTTTGTTCTAATTAGCTTTGCAATAGTTATTTCTATTTTAACATGAATGTTAATATTTTCAACTGTATATCATACAGAACAATGTTAAGAGTATACACGGGCTGGTCTTTTATTTCATACGTTTTTTCATTATTCTTTTACAAATATGAACATAAGTTTAGCATATTAACATTTTGTTGTCTTTACAAAATAGAGTTACCGAGTTCATCAATGAGTTTTTTGCTTTCAAAACAGTTCTACATAGTTATATAGAATTATTATTCTGCTTTACCTACAAAATATCTGATTACATCTAATTTTTAAAAATTGTTTATAATTACTAAAGCATTATTATTCACATAAATACAAAATTGTACTTTTTAAATTTTCCATTCAAATTTAAGAAAATATCAAATCTAAAAACTGGAATTAAGAATTTCGAATTATAAATTACAATTAATTGAATTTCAGAAAATCATATCAAAACGTCGGAAATTATAATTTTAAATTTAGAAGACATCAATTGCATCTTTAATATATAAATTTTATTCGTTAAACACAAACTGAAATTCCAAAAAAAAAAAACACCAAATTAATAGGTTTTCAGTACCGCGATTCAGTAACTTCTTCTAACGACAGTCGAATCGTTAAAAAAAGAAAATTGCAAAATTATCAGTAAAATTTTTAAACGATATTCGCTATTGTTAAAGTCAGCTGTTGTTGTTATCTAAACGACAACCTTTTTTGTGTTGTTTATTCAATCGATAAAAACTTTAATTTTTAACACGCTTGCGAAAGAATGAACCGACACTGAAGTAATGATAGTGCAAAATGTCAATCAAAGTATAAGAACAAAACATGCGAGTTTAAAACGGGAAACCCCCGACATTGAATTTTTGTTCTAAAAAAAGTTTTAAATTGTCCGAAATGTAGAAGCGTCCGAATTATTGGAGTGACCGGACTGGCGCATTTCCGGACTGTCAACGTATATTCGTAGCAAATATTACAAATAATAATGACAAAATCGTTTGTTCAAAACAATATATATTTTTTTTTTTAGAAACACTACCGTATAACTCTTAACTTTAGGAATCTTTGTAATTTAGAATAGCACCGCCATTGGAACTAAGGCTGACTTCATTAATGCAGTTTGCAATGCAACAGTGCAATGCGTAAACACATTAAACGCATTACATTTAATAAAAAAAAATACATAATAATAACATGTAAGAAACTAAACTTAAACTTTTAAAATTTAATTTTCAGTTTTTAATATTTAATTTTTATTTCTTAATTTTTAATTTCTAATTTTTAATTTTTAATTTTTAATTTTTAATTTTTAATTTTTAATTTTTAATTTTTAATTTTTAATTTTTAATTTTTATACCCTCCACTCCAGTGTGCAGAGGGTATATATAAGTTTGTCATTCCGTTTGTAATAATTAGAAAAAAAATCTGGACCCCATAAAATATATATAGTTGTGATCCTTATAACAAGCGCAGTTGATATAGCGATGTCCGTCTGTCCGGCTGTCCGTCTGTGGAAATCACGATGACGGCTTCAATCGGGCAACTAGGTTGCTCGTTGGTATAAAAAATGATTCACTAACATCCTGAAAAGTTTGCTATTTAAAATCGTCCAAATCGGCCTCGAGAATTGAACGATGGAGTAAGAAGTCTTGAAAAAAAATATGATTTGACTATGTTGTTCTTGTCACGATAACGTTCTCAATAGGATAGCTAGGGCGCTTGTTGTTAGTGAGAATGATACACCAACATCATGAGAAGGTTTCTGTTTTTTAAATCGTGGCAATAGGTTTCACAGGTGCCGAGAAATCACTGAAAAGTAAAAAAATATGATGTTTTCCTATATTGTTATTTTAAATTTTGTATTTTGTCACAGCTGTAGTTGTTGTTTTATGGTCGTTTTGGTAATAATATAATATAATAATATAATATGAACCAATATCAATCTTTTATGGTGTCATATTTAAGTTAGTTAATTAATAAAAGAAACTATATAAAATCAATATAAATATTCTCCGATTTTTATAACATCACAAAATGTTACAAATTGATACATACTACTGTTGCAAATATCAAAATACTATAAATAACATTCATATATTCTGTATATGTTATATCCATAATAAGCGCATATTAAAAATAATATAAATATAAATTATTTTATTTATACAAAATACTGCAATTTTTAGGGTTGCAAAAAATAGTATGATTTTAAGGGTTCTACTTTTAGTAAATACTTGCATTCAAAAGTAGTACTGAAACCATAAAATTCTTCCCTGTAAAAAATTGGTGTTTAAAAAAATTTTTTTTCTCAGATGATAATAATATAATATAGATGTCAATAATATTATATTATAACACATTTTTAAAATTTATTATTTAATGTTTGGCGCAGGCAAACGCCATTCCCAGACTACCGAGAATTTAATGCACGAGTTATTCCGCATTAGGAATAATCGCGGAGCTCAGCTCAATCAAAGTGCAATGATAAAGCCTCGCCCTGGGAAACATGTGTTCATGCTTCCCTTTGCACAAACGCCATTCTCAACTACCAAAAATTGTAGGCACGAGCTATCCACATCAGGAATAGTCGCGGGCTCAACTCAATCAAAGTGCAATGATTAAGCTTCGCCCTGGGAAACATGTATTCATTTATTTCTTAGCACAAACCGAACTTCTTATGGCACATTAAAAATAAACTAATTGAGAAGTACAATTCATCATTACGCTGTATATAATACTATTTTCTTATTTTACTACTAGCTAGTAAACAAAGTGATCGTATCATTGTAAACGAAATAGAATTGAAATTGTGTGCAGATTTGTTTTACTTAAAAAACCTGTTTCTACAGATAGTGAATAAAATCCCAGTAACCATTTTATGCAATAAATGAACATGTGGAGTCTTTTTTGACTCCTCTGTGCTATTAAAACAGTCATAAATGCGCTCTTTTGCTGATCACAAAATATTCTTTTGTTGGGAGGAAATATTACCTTACCCCCGACTCTTCTTGAGAACCTTTTTTATCCAATTTTCTGATTAATTTCGACTTATTTTTGAGTCATATTTAATGTCATTTTTCTATATATCACTTTTTAAGCGTAAGCAAAAATCATTTCTTAGTCTTTTTCTAATGCCGCATGTGATTAATCAGTTTTTAATCATCAAAAGTGCTCGAAGTAGACACAGTAAGATGATTTTTGTTAAAACAATCTTCGAAATGATTACTGGGATATCGTATATTTTTGTTTACACAAAAATATACATAATGGCACCAGTAAGCCGAACTCTCTCATGAAACACATAGACGACAGCGGCTACACGACTACAGCCTGTCAAAAATAAAATACACACGTTTTTATGAAAACGATTATTTTGACACCAACACAGCTACACATGACCACTTTTGCTGCTGTAGTCAACTTAAGCTAATTTCTATTTTTGTTGGCTACAAAATAAAAATAGTGTTGGCAATATAACAATATATGTAAAAGATATTAGTGCTATGAAATATTTTATTTTGTTGAAAAAATTAATCGCAAAATGAAATGCTATAATAATTCTATTAATAAGTAAATTTATTTATTTATTTTTACGTTATAATAATGCATTATAAATAAGTAATATATTTAAGACAATTTTATATAGAATCATACATGTTTTTCTATTTTAATAAAGTAAAAAAAAAAATATAATTGGCACTACTGAAATGAAAATGATTTTGTATAAAAACAGATGTTTATATTGTTGTTATATGTTGCTGTCGTTTTCAAAAAAATTAAGTAGTTGACTACACTACTACAATTGCAGCCAGCAGCATTTGCATGTTTAGTCTTATGAAAGCTTTTGAACAAAGTAGATATACGTCGCATTGTTTTGTGAAATCTTACATTGTTTTTTAATAGGCACCAGTGATGCCAGGAGATTTTTACAGAAATCTCTACGCTAATGCAAAAAAAATCCCTTTTTTCCCTACACCCACTTTTTTTCTCTCTACATTTTTCCCTACACCCACTTTTTTTCTCTCTACATTTTTCCCTACACTACTATTTTCAATTTTTCAAAAAAACAATTATTTTTAATTTGTTAATTTTCAATTTCAATAATGCAAAAATAACATAAAAAACGAAAAAAATGTCATAAAAAATAAGATAAGAATATCATTAGAATTACATAAAAACAACATAAAAAAATATTTTTACTATTCTGTATAATTCATCCTTTATATGGCTAGATGTGCATTTAAAATTTACACAATTAATTAAAATGGCTTGCAAATGGGATCTTGTAACGTAAACAGAATTTTGGTTGTTGGTTTTAAAAGATATTTTTTTTTCATCAAAATATATTCATATTTGCCATCTGCAGTTTGATTACAAGGTTTACATGGACACACAGACGGACGGACGGACATTGTTAAATCAACTCAAAAAGTGATTCTGATTTGATCGGTATAATTAAAGATGGGTGTAGATCAAATATTTTTTGTTGTTACAAACAGCAGCACAAAGTCATTATACCCAAACCACATAGTGGTATAGGGTATAAAAAATGCTCAAAACAAGTAAACTGCACAAAAGTGTTTATACCCTATACCACTATGTGGTTTGGGTATAATGACTTTGTGCTGCTGCTTGCAACAACCAAAAATATTTGACCTAGACCCATCTTTAATTATACCGATCGAATCAGAATCACTTTTTGAGTTGATTTAACAATGTCCGTCCGTCCGTCCGTCCGTCCGTCTGTGTGTCCATGTAAACCTTGTAATCAAACTGCAGATGGCAAATATGAATATATTTTGATGAAATTTGGTATATAAGCTTTTATCGGCCATTGGATGAACGCTGTTGAAATTGGTGAGAATCGGTCCATGCTCAGACCTAGCCCCCATACAAATGACCCCTATAAAATCGACATAAATTGACATAAGATCCAAATTGTCGTATAGATCTTAGTCAAATTGGGTTTGTATATGTTTATTACATCCATTAATGAATAGTCCAAAAACGATCCCTATGGGACAACTCTTAGTCATAGGCCCCATATAGAGCTGCTTCCCGATTTTCACTTTAATCTACCAAAAAACAAAAATATTGCACTGATTCATCTCAAATTTTGTTTGTATATATTTTCGCACAATACAAGAGATGTTACCAACCATGGTCAGGATCGGTCCATTTTTGGACAGAGTCCCCATATAGACATAGCATCCGATATGAACTTTTTCATATCTGCAGCCAAAAAAATTAATAAAAATGCCACTCAAAATTGGTTTATGCTTATTTTCTATATCCAATTAGTTGGGCTTAAGTGATAGGGTCTCTAAACGCATGGTATAGGGTATCGTATAGTCGGTCTAGACCGACTATAATTTTCTTACTTGTTTTTACTTGTCATTCTTATTAAAGAAGCCACGTATTTACTATCTCCATATTATAGAGTTATTTATTACCAGATTTAAAAAAGATAGATATTTTTAATTTTAAAGTTTAAAATTTAAATGTATATAATATTAAGTTGTTAAAAAATTTTTTTAAAAAATCCCTACAATTCGACAAAAGTAAGAAATCTTTTGCATTAAACACATAGACGCAAATCCATTTATCGATGCGTTACAAATGGAATGACAAACTGATGTAATAAGATCGAAAAAATAAAACTGATTAACGGTAGTGCTTTTGAAATATAAGACATGGTCAAGTATTCCGAAAAAGATCCGAAATTTAAAAATATATTTTGTTTACTATCTTCTATTGACTTTAAAATTGTTAAACGTAAATGCTGAAAATTCAGAGTATTTGTTGTAATAAATTACTAAATTGATCAAATTGTTTACATTTTCAAATATTTTATCTAAATTTGTTACAAATAGTGCAAGAAAGCCTAGGTGGAGGGTATCAAAGATTCGGCATAGCCGAATTTAACACTCTTACTTGTTTTTTATACCCTATACCACTATGTGGTTTGGGTATAATGATTTTGTGCTGCTGTTTGTAACAACCAAAAATATTTGACCTAGACCCATCTTTAACTATACCGATCGAATCAGAATCACTTTCTGAGTTGATTTAACAATGTCCGTCCGTCCGTCCGTCTGTGTGTCCATGTAAAGCTTGTAATCAAACTGCAGGTCGCAAATATGAATATATTTCGACGAAATTTGGTATATAAGCTTTTATCGGCCATGGGATGAACGCTATTGAAATTGGTGAGAATCGGTCCATGTTCAGACCTAGCCCCCATACAAATTACCCATATGAAATCGACATAAATTGCCATAAGATCCAAATTGTCATATAGATCTTACTCAAATGGGGTTTGTATGCGTTCATTACATCCACTAATGAGTAGTCCAAAAATGATCCTTTGACCCCATATAGAGCTGCTTCCCGATCTTCACTTAAATCTATTAAAAAACAAAAATATTGCACTGATTCTTCTCAAATTTTGTTTGTACATATATTTGCAAAATACAAGAGACTTTACCAAACATGATCAGGATCGGTCCATTTTTGGACCTAGTCCCTTTATAGATATAGCATCCGATATGAACTTTTTCATATCTGCAGCCAAAAAAATTAATAAAAATCCCACTCAAATTTGGTTTTTGCTTATTTTCAATGTCCAGTTAGTTGGGCCTAAGAGATAGGGTTTCTAAACGCATGGTATAGGGTATCGTATAGTCGGTCTAGACCGACTATAATTTTTTTACTTGTTTATTATTGCTTTTCTGAACAATGAAAAAAGTAAGTTTTAATCTGCATTAGTTGTACTAATGGCAATTAAACTTTATTTTTGAAAACGCACATCAAAATTTTACTACTGCGATTTGTGAAGGAAATTCAAAAATTGGTGGCATTTCCAATTTAAATCTATAATAATTTTGAAATTAGAAAATTAATTACTAATTATCAACGCTCATGACAATACCGTATGTAACTTAAAATTTCATAAATGTTTATGTCGACACAAGTTAAAGTACATATATGTTTGTATTTGAAAAATTTAAGGATACTCCTTCCTGATTTATAAAATTCTATAGTCTTTATGTTTAATTATTTGTTTTTTAGATTTGTTTTTTTTTTGCCTCTGGTAAGAGCAATAAAGTTTTCTTTGATTTGATTGTCAAAGACAAGCGTTAAATAATATTTTATTTTATTTGAAATATATTTTCTTTGTAATTACTGCTTTTACAATTAACGTAATTCTTAAACATAATATCTATTGTTATTATATTCTTATTTTTAACTAAAAAAATAGATTTTAATCCATTATTTTGTTTTTAGAAATATTTTGAATTATATTATAAAATTGCCATAAAAACTTTATTTTTTAAATTATTATAATTTATATTTTTTAACGCTTTGTGCAAGTTTTTCGGGTGTAAGTTAACTTAGTTTTTTTGTCAATACAATTAGACCGGTATTTCCGGTTCCACCGTTAAACTGCAATCGTAAAACATTTATGATTTGAACTTTAGAAACTTTCAATAGGAACAACAAAAAGTTGGAAATTATAATGTATAAGTGTAATTTTCAGTAACTACGTGTATATACTTGGTAAAAAAAAAAATAAAACAAATACATACATAGAAGAAATATATTTATTCATACTAGTAAGCTCGATATTAATTTGTATAACTTTTATTACAAATCACTAAGCCAACAGAAAAATTTGTTTGAAACATGATCGATTGTATTATACTCACGAGTAGTACTCGTATATAAATTAGTTTAGCTTTTAAAATGAATTATAATTTTTCAACTCTTTAAATTGTTAGAGCAAATATAAAGATTGCAAATAAAATGAATATGAAAAAAAAAAAACAAAATAATAATACAGTGGTCTCAACTAAAATCTTCCAAAGCTTTCGTAGCTGTAAAACAAATTCAGTGATCGCTTAGTGCGATAGCTTAAGATAATCGGTCATTTTATGTTTTTGGCCAATTGTACAAATATGGATGTTAATTCGCAATTAAAGAATATACATCCCAAGATGCATGTACATCGAAATAAAGATCCCACAAACAATATATTTCATTGTCTTGTCCGGTATTACTCGGAACGAGTTGAGAATATGATGTTCCAATTCGTTTGAGAGATCCTGTACGACGATAATCTTTTGTTTGCATCTTTGAACTATGTAGAACATAGTTAAACTAATATGATAAGGAACAATAATAGACGCTAAAGGAAACGACGAACAAAAACTTTTTTACAGTGTAGCATATGTTTCCGGCTTAACAGATAAGAAAAATATAAATACAGCAATAGAACCAAAAAACGTACATTTCGCCTACAAATCAAACACAACCAAGGACCATATTATAAGAGGATGGTCAACCTACTTTGGTATGCAGTGAAACCGACACCGACTTAAGGTTTTTTATATACATCTTTATTTTTTATCCATCAACATTTCTACTAATGTTGCTTTAAGATAAAATTTATAGGAAATACTATAAGGAATATATGTATGTATTATTTTAAGAATTTTTTTATTATATAAAAGAATGATTTTTGTGTAAAATTTTTTTTTCTAATCACTGTAAGGAACAAATAAAAATATTTTATAAGTTTAATAAAAATATATTTTAAAGAAAAAATTATTTATTTAGAAAAAAAATTATATGTATATAGCCTTCTTTGGGAAAAAGTTCAATCGGTAGCGTTCTACGCACTCGGCCACAAACATGCTTCCAGATTTCTTCAGATTATTTTACTTATACATTTTTATATTATATGTAAATGTTGCTAAAAATAGTTGTCAAACAAATAAACAAAAATGAAATAATTTTTGGTGTTTGATACCAATCATCGTAACCAGTGATACGGTTAAGAAAAAAATTTAAACCATTTTTGGTGTTTGGATACCAATCATCGTAACCAATTAAGAAGAAAATTTTAATAATTTTTGGTTGTTGCGTACCATCATTGTAACCAGTGAAACCTCGAAGAAGAAAATTAAAAAAATTTTTGGTTTTTGCGGACCAATCATCGTAACCAGTGAAACTTCGAAGAAGAAAATGTTATAACTTTTAGGTAAAAATGTATACATATATTTCATTACAAAACTTAAAAACTGTAAATAAACTAATCTATAATAGTTCGTTTACATCTGAGGAAAATCTAGTAGATTTTAGTTGAAATCTTTTTCAAAATCTATACCGTGTACATCTAACTTTTTTGACATTTTTTAAGATTTTGTTTCCACAACAATAAAGAGCTGGTCAAAATAAAACATATAAACTAGAAATACCAAAAATAAACAAAACAATAGGAAAATGGAAATATCGAAAATTCCGAAAAGGAACAGATTTTATAATTATTTTATGCATCAAAAATGAAAAAGCACAAACTGAAACAGAAATTTTGCGAAAAAAAAACATCAGCATTTGTTAAATGTATTGTTTGAACATCAAATAGAAATTCATTTTCCACAATTATTATTTAGCAGATTGGAATGGACACATGTCAGTATAAAAAGTTATAACTTTTCAATTACTAAATATTTTTTTATTATAGATTCGTCATTTTTTATTTTTTTTTTTTTTTTGTTAATACTTAATATTTTATTTCATTATACCCTCCACTCCAGTGTGCAGAGGGTATATATAAGTTTGTCATTCCGTTTGTAATAATTAGAAAAAAAAATTTGGACCCCATAAAATATATATATTTGTGATCCTTATAACAACCGGAGTTGATATAGCGATGTCCGTCTGTCCGTCTGTCCGTCTGTCCGTCTGTGGAAATCACGATGACGGCATCAATCGGGCAGCTAGGGTGCTCGTTGGCATAAAAAATGATTCATTAACATCCTGAAAAGTTTGCTATTTAAAATCGTTCAAATCGGTCGATTAGGGCCCGAGATTTGAATGAAGAACTAAAAAAAGTCTTGAAAAAATATAATTTTCTATGTTGCTCTTGTCACGATCACGCCCTCAATAGGATAGCTAGGGTGATAATTTTTAGTGAGAATGATTCACCAAATTCATGGGAAGATTTCTACTTCAAAAATCATTAAAATCGGTGGAACAGGTCCAGGTAAATCTATGAAAAATTAAAAAAAAAATGAAAAACATGATGTTTCCATATTGTTCCTGTTGTTATTCTAAATGTTGCATTGTTGTCATAGCTGGACTTGTTGTTTTTGTGGTCGTTGTGGTAATAATTTAATAAAAACAAACCCTTTGTACATTTTTTTTGTGAACTCTGGTAGAAAATTTTAAAAGTTTCCATTGTTTTGGAATCACTAAAAAAATTTGTCAGATCATTTCTGTCCTTGCCACGAGCCTGCATGCAAAATTTCAGATCGATTGGCTCACGGGAAAGGGGCTAAAAATCGATCCAAAATTTTGTCGACAAGCAGACACTACCAGTTAATATAAAGGCAGTAAATAAAGGGAGTAAAAGTTCACCAATAATTTAAAAAATAAATTTTTATGTATTAATTTATTTAAAGAAAAAAATAATTAAATGAAATAGTAATAATAATAAAAAAAAATAATATACAATACAAAAAAAAAAGAATATATAAATAAAATAAAATAAAGATAAATGCATTCATAGCATTATAATACATATAAAAGGTCAATGTTTTCTAACCGTAACCGTAACGAGTCAGTTGTTTTTTTTTTACATGAAAATCATTTAAAACAGTTACCGAACGTAACCGGAACGTCCCAATACTTTTCATGTGAAAAAAAGGCTGACACGTTACGTAACAGTTACATGTCGCTAACTTGTTCTTTACACAGGCTACTGTTTTTGCAGCCAACTTCAAGTCTATTTATATAGTTTCGTAAGCATAACTGATAAAATTGTTTCTATTATTTTTTGCTGTAAGTAATAAATTATAAATATACTGAATTTGCAAACTAAAATGGATACATAGAGTATATTGGAGGTGCTTTAATACAAAAGAGTTAACGAAACAAAATAAAAAAAAAAACAACTCTACAACATCAACAATGGCAGTCATATGTTCTTCAAATAGAAAAAAAAAACTGCAAGTGTGTTTTGTTGGCTACTAAACAAAAATAGTGTTGACAATATAACAAAATATGTAAAAGAAGTTAGTGCTATGAAATATTTTATTTTGTTTAAAAAAAAAATCGCAAAATGAAAGGCTATAATTCCATTAATAATCAAAAGGCGTTAAACTAATTTATTTATTTTTACGTTGTACTAATGCATTTTAAATAAGTAAAAGTAATTGTATATTTAAATAAAAATGCATTTGTATTATATGTTGCTGTCGTATTCAGAAAAATCAAGTAGCTGACTATACGACTACAAATGCTGCTGCCAGCAGTCGTCTATGTGTTTCATTCATGATGTTGCATTTTTTTGCGAGCAATACTTACATATATTCTAAATAAAGAAATAATAGTTCTTTTCATACTGCGAAATCTATACAAATATATGTACAAATACTATATGTCAAATTTCAAATTTGCAATAATTGATACATTTTTGAAAGAAAATTGTATAATATGAAATGTCTTTAATTTATTTCATAGAAAACAATTTTTTGAGGTGCGTGGATTTTCCATATTTACTGTTTTACTATTTTCGTAATGAGGTTAAATGAGTTAAAAAGAATTTAAAATATTTGAAAGAATTTAAAATATTTGAAAATATTAGGTGAGGATCCTCAAGATGTAAGATACGTTCGGTCTAAAACTTTTCACTTAGAGCCACAGTTAAATTCGAAACAACAAAAACCCATATATTTTGTGCATAAAGTTTAACATTTAATGTGCTTTTCTAAAATGTCTATATATTTTTTATACCCTCCACTCCAGTGTGCAGAGGGTATATATAAGTTTGTCATTCCGTTTGTAATAATTAGAAAAAAAATTCTGGACCCCATAAAATATATATATTTGTGATCCTTATAACAAGCGAAGTTGATGTAGCGATGTCCGTCTGTCCGTCTGTCCGGCTGTCCGTCTGTCCGTCTGTCCGTCTCTGGAAATCACGATGACGGCTTCAATCGGATAGCTAGGGCGCTCCTTGGTATAAAAAATGATTCACTAACATCCCGTCCAAATCGGTTAATCTGGTCCCGAGAATTGAGCGAAGAATTAAAAAGTCATGAGAAAATATGATTTGAATATGTGTTCTTGTGATAACGCCCTCAATAGGTCAGATAGGGCGCTTGTTTTTAGTGAGAATGATTCACTAACATCTTGAGAAGGTTCCTGTTTTTAAATCATGACAATAGGTTTCATAGGTGCCGAGAAATCACTGAAAAGGTAAAAAAAATATGACGTTTTCCTATATTGTTTTCCTAAATTTTGTATTTTGTCATAGCTGTGCATGTTGTTTTTGTGGTCGTTGTGTTAATAAGATAAAAATTCATCAATATCAATATTTTTTGGTGTAATATTTAAGTTAATTAATTAATAAAAGAAACTATATAAAATCAATATCAATATTCTGCGATTTTTATAACATCACAAAATATTACAAATTGATACATACTACTGTTGCCAATATCAAAATACTATAAATAATATTCATATATTCTGTATATGTATATCCATAATAAGCGCATATTAAAATAAATCGGTATTTTATTTTATTTTTACAAAATTCTGAAATTTTTAGAGTTGAAAAAATAGTATGGTTTTAAGAGTTGTATTTTTAGTACATGTATAAACCCTGCATACTTGCTTTCAAAAGTAGTAGGTAGGTAAGCCATAAAATATTTATTTACCCTGTAAAAAAAATTATTGTTTAGAAAAATACTATTTTTTGTCAGATGTTAATTACAATAAATTTTTAAACTTTGTTATTTAATGTCGGAACGGAGGCAAACGCCATTTCCAAAATTTTGTTTCAACAGTTATCCACATTAAGAATAACCGCGGAGCTCAGCTCAATCAATGTGCAATGATCGAGCCTTGCCCTGGGAAACATGCGTTTATGCCTTTCTTAACACAAACGCCATTCCCAACTACCAAAAATTTTTGACACGAGCTATTCACATTATGAATAGCCGCGGAGCTCAACTCAATCATAGTGCAATGATGAAGCTTCGCCCTGGGAAACATATATTCATGCTTTTCTTAGCACAAACCGAACTTCTTATGGCACATTAAAAATAAACTAATTGAGAAGTACAATTCATCATTACGGTGTATTATAATACTATTTTCTTATTTTACTAGTAGCTAGTAAACAAAGTGACCGTGTCATTGTGAACGAAATAGAATTGAAATTGTATGCAGATTTGTTTTACTTAAAAAACCTGTTTCTACAGATAGTGAATAAAATCCCAGTAAGCATTTTATGCAATAAATGATCATGTAGAGTCTTTTTGACTCATATGTGCTATTAAAACAGTTATAAATGCGCCCTTTTGCTGATCACAAAATATTCTTTTGTTGGGATTAAATATTACCTTACCCGCTCTTGAGAGTCCTTTTTATCCGCTTTTCTAATTAGTTTCGACTCATTTTTGAGTCTTATTTAATGTAATTTTTCTCTAAATCACTTTCTAAGAGAAAGCAAAAATCATTATCTAGTCTTTGTCTAATAGCGCATGTGATTAAGCAGTTTTTAATCATCAAAAGTGCTCGAAGAAGACACAGTAAGGTAATTTTTGTTAAAACAATCTTCGAAATGATGACTGGGATATCGTATATTTTTGTTAACACACAAACATATGCATAGCAGCACGAGTAAACCGAACTCAAATTGGCTTCTTATATGTATACAGCCGAACAAAAATGAAAATACTCACCAAAGAGTAAAGTAAGCAACAATTTCATTCAGTCTTATGGAAGCTTTTGAACAAAGCAAGTCTATGTCGCGTTGTCTTGTGAATTTTTACATTGTTTTTTAATAGGTACTAGTGATGCCAGGAGATTTTTTCAGAAATCTCTACGCTTATAAAAAAAATTCCCTTTTTTCCCTACACTACTTTTTTTAAAATTTATTTTTAATTTGTACATTTTGAATTTCAATTATGTAAAAATAAAAAATAAGATAAAAATATCATGAGAATTACATAAGAATAATATAAAAAACATACAGATATTATAAAGAAAATATTTTTGCAATTCTGTTTAATTCATCTTTTTGATATGGTTAGATGTGCATTTAAAATTTACACAATTAAAGGTGTGTATTTTCCATATGTAAATTCAGTTTTACGATCCATACGTAATTCGGCGTGTGTGTCAAAATTGGCGTTTTACATACAATTCATCATTTTTGCGATCAAACGTACATATGTATTTCCGTATGACATAACCTCTAAATGTAAACAACAGCTGATTTAATTTGTGAATTTACAAAAAGTTATTGTTAAAAATAAAGTAATATATTTTTTAATTGTTAATTAATATTAAACAATTTATTTTTCTTTCAATATTTATCTTTATAATTTACTCTGTTTTTCTTTCGCCACAAGCAGTATTGTATTTTAATGTGGTTGTCATGCCAAAATAGAACCTGCTCTAATTGAAAAATTTACATATGTTTTGCCAAATGTGTTGTACATAAACAGTTTTTGAAAGGGTGCACACTATGTGTACAAATTGCACGTGCTAAAACAATAAGAAAAACACAAGCAAAACACATAGTGTGAACGCAGCTTAATTAAAATGGCTTGCAAATGAGATGTTACAACTCAAACAGAATATTTGTTCTTGGTTTTCAGTGTTGCCGTTTTAGCTTTTTAGTTGCTAGATTTAGCAACTTTTTTTGTCGTTTAGCATCCAAAATTTATCAAAAGATGCTAGATGCTAACTTAGAATCTTTTATTAATAAAAAGTTGCTTTTAGCATCTTTTTTTGATATTGTTTTTTCATAATTTTTGAATATATAATTTTAATGGTATTGATATGTTTTTATTTCTCAAAGTGTAGTACAGCAATTTTGTGTACTACTCCTTTTACCACACTGCTCGTTTCTTTCAACAAATATAACAAAACATTTTGAAATAGAAGAATGTAAACACCAACAACAGTTTTTAATGAATTTGAAAGTCGATTGCCAAAAAATATTATTGTATTAAAAAAATGCCAAAATTTTCAATACAAAACACATTAAATCGGGTAAAAGAACAGATAACCAATATATTAGAAGAGTTTAAATTTATATCATCTGAAACAGAAAAAATTCAAATCCAATGGAGTTATATCAAAGAACAAAACTGGGATACAACACTGAATACAACCTCTTTCTGGATTGAAAAATTCTATTGGCGAAAATCCATTTTAGGAGTTATCAATATTTGTATTGTCTATATTAGTTTTGTCTTTCTCAAAAGCCGAAGTTGAACGTTTGTTTAGTTTAATGGCTTTAGTTAAAAGCAAACTTCGAACAGAATAAAATCCGAGTTGTTATGTTCTGTAATACGTATAAAAGAAGGATTGAAATTGAAAAATCGGTGCTGTCACACTTACAATATACCGATGTCGTTGATAAGAGTCGATCGTCAGAAATATATCAGAGCCAAGAAGAACTTGAAGATGAAGACATCACAGAAATGTTAGATTCCATAAACCAATTATTCTAATATAATCGTATCTTTTGATAATGTAATTTCTGTTATATTTTAAATATAAAAAAAATCCCTCTAAAATTAATAATATTTAATTTAAGTTTAAAATAAACTCAATTTGATGTTAATAAAAATTTCAGATGAAATCCAAAATAATTTTAATTAAAATTTAAAAAATATAAATCGAAACATATGTTTTATATTAATTTTTCGATTTAAAAACCAAAGAATTTATTAATAAGTATATAATTTTTCAGTATAAAGGTAATGAAATTTGAAAAAAGAATTTAGCATCCAGTACGTTTAAGCATCTTTTTTTTGCAATTTAGCATCTTTACAATTTCAAATTATGGCAATATTGTTGGTTTTAAAAGATTTTTTATAGCAGTGGTTATAAGCATGTATACTTAGATCTGATTTATGTTCTGTATTTCTTTGATATGTTTTCAGCATCATCGAAAAACGAATCGGACATTTTTCTAAAATTAATTATGTTTCTAAAATTAATTATGTTCAAATTTATAATATTTTAATGTAATGCACAAAAAAGTGTTTTTTTATACTTGTCATTGTTATTAAAGAATCCACATATTTACTTCCTTCATATTATAGAGTTATTACCAGACTTAAAAAGACTTTAAAGTTTAAAATTGAAAAAAATTATGCGATATTTAACAAATACAATCAAAATAGTTTTGACTGAAATTTTTGGCAGTTTTAGTTTTGTCTTGTATCAGTAAAATGTTCAGATATTAACTAAAAAAAAACAGTTTGTTAAATATTTTCATCTTAATTATCTTAATTAATTTAAAGACACAAAGATAGATTTAATACAATAAAAAGAAGTAAGAGTTGAAAGTTGATCTTTGCGGACTCACAAATGTGCCCTATACTAATAGGTCTGGAAAATTGAAAAGGTTTGTAAAAAATAAAATGCACCTTTATATTAAAAAATTTAAATTAAAAAGAAAATTACAAAATAAACCATTTACCTGGTTAAACTTAATATTGTTTGTAATTATCTGGATCAGGTTAGTATTTAAAATGGGATAAATCGGGAGTCATTGTGCCAATTTATGACCTAATATATGTAGACACCTCTATAAAATGCTGAAAATTCAGAGCATTTGTTGTAATAATTCAGTAATAGGTTTATCAAAGTGTTTACATACTCAAATATTTTATATACATTTGTTACAAATAGTGCAAGAAGTCCAGATATTAATGTAAACGTAAAACCCAGGTGGAGGGTATCAAAGATTCGGCATAGCCGAATTTAACACTCTTACTTGTTTTTATTCAACTTGCTTGCTTTTGTTTTTAAATTAAATTTTTCAGTCACTGCGTTGTAATTTTCTACTACAATATTAAAAAAACACATTAGTATCATTTGGTACTACCCAAGTTTGATAAGATTTTGTGAGATTTTGCACAAATCTAGTAACGAGCTAGATTTTGTTTTGTATGGGAAATCTAGTAAAAAAAGAGCTATATTTCACTCGAAATCTCGTATATACTAGATTTTGCTTAAATGTAAACACACTATAAGAGATCTCGTGTTGATGATATGCTGATATTGTGATAGTTGACATCCTTCATCGAAATTGTATTTGAGCCGTTATAGTTTTTCGTCTACCATTTCGACATTACTCATGTTATGGAGCATCCAAGTTGAAGAGTGCAACGGAAGGTTTTAGATCTTTTTCAGTAACTTATTTTGTAAAGTTTTAATATGAGATTACGATATTTTTTGAATATAATCTTCAGGGATTATCTAAAAACAAACTTAAAGCTATTGTTCTTCGTTTTAAATGAAAAAAAGACCTCAAGCTCGACTACTTATTCATTTAATTTCAATTTCAAAGATCGAAAAATACAACATATTAACTAAAATAATAACTTTCATTCAAAAATTCACTAAATTATCAAATCGCCTTGGATCTGCTTTGTTGCTTACCTAAAGTTTGACATTTAATCCATGTTTAAGTCTACGTCATCATATAATGCCTCCAAAAAGGACATAGTATCTGTAGATACATGAAACTTGTCACAGTTTAATTTTTGGACGAACAGAGATTTTAAACTGAATTTGAGAATTATACATAAATTGGATAAAGGATAAGCCCAACTTCCATATATGTAATCATGTGACCAAAAAATTGTTAAAATTTAAATTTTCATCAGAGTGCAAAAAATTTGTGTTGTTACACTAACAAGTCACATAAAAACAAGTACGAAAAATATAGTCAGTTTAGACCGACTATAAGATACCCTATACCATGCGTTTAGAGACCCTATCTCTTAGGCCCAACTAACTGGAAAGAGAAAATAAGCATAAACCAAATTTGAGTGGCATTGCTATTAATTTTTTTCCTTTGAATATGAAAAAGTCAGGTAAGGTCACTTATTTTTTGCGAAAACATATACAAACCAAATTTGGGGCTATGACTAAGATTTGTCATATAGGGTTTGTTTTTGGACTACTGATTAATGGGTGTAATAAACACACACAAACCCAATTTTACCGAGATCTATATGATAATTTGGATCATATGACAATTTAAGTCGATTCCCATAGGTGTCATTTGTATGGGGACTATGTCTGAACATACACCGATTTTCGCCAATTTCAATAGCGTTCATACGATGGCTGGTAGAAGCTTACCAGATTTCATCAAAATATGTTCATATTTTCGACCTGTAGTTTGATTACAAGGTTTACATGGACACACAGACGGTCAGACGGACGGACGGACGGACATCGCTAATCGGTATAATAAAAGGTGGGTCTAAGTCAAATATTTTTGGTATTTAGAAACATCAACACAAAGTACAAATACATTTCTCAATTTTTATACCCTATACCTGACCCATGTTCTATTATACCAATCGACCGAGGTCGCAAGTATTAATATATGATTATGAAATTTTGTATATAAACTTTTGTGCCATAGGACGATCGCTATTGAAATTGTTGAAAATCGGTGAATCTTTAGATTTAATTTTAAAATTTTCTTCTTTAAAATTAAATAAATAAATAACTTTCAGCTGTCGTAGTAAGAATTCCCAGCTCCAACCGAACTTCTGTGCTAATTTCCAAATGAAAGTGACTTTAGAAATAAATTTAATCGTATATTTGAAAATTTTTATAAATTATTCGCCTGTTCAACCGATCAAAAAAGTGTGATCTATTATTCACACTGAATAATTTATTGACAACCCCATTTCGAACACATATGTTAGTAAAAGATTCCTCATAATTTTATCACTTGAAACCACCGTGGATCATATGCACAACAGTACCTTGTTTTTACGTTTCTATCAATTATTGACAATTCTAAATGATACTCATATACATATTCAATACACTTAAATGAAATTCTCAGTATGAATTGTGATCGCTCTCGGTCCGGTTGTTAGCCATAACTTACTTTGATATATTCATAAAGTTGTCGTTACTTACAATTGCGAATATATTTTAATTCTTTATACAATTTTAATTTTTAAATG
The DNA here is from genome assembly GCA_963682025.1 of Cordilura impudica. Classification (NCBI taxonomy): domain Eukaryota; kingdom Metazoa; phylum Arthropoda; class Insecta; order Diptera; family Scathophagidae; genus Cordilura; species Cordilura impudica. The sequence goes on along the minus strand of OY821519.1, from coordinate 151,735,233 downwards.
TGCTGAATAAACTGTGTGTAAAATGCAATTATTTAATGACGCTTGTGCAGCAGAAGTTTAACTTTATGTAAATAGCTAAAAAAAAATAAAAATGTACCAACAAAACAATTCTCAAGATAATCCCTACAGTAATACGGCAAATCAAGCAGCAAATAATGCACTGTGGAATCTATCTGGACGTCAATCGTCAAATCCGACATCATTACCAACATCCCTACCGCAGAGTATATTTACAAATCCTGCTATCCAACCCTCGAGTATAGTAAATTTATCAAATTCATCGGATGTGGTTATTGGTCCAATGACCCAGTATCAGGGTCCAGTTACGATTTATCAATATATGGATGCTACGGTGGAAGCACGTTCTGTGCAAGCTAATGGTGGTGGTGGTATGTTAATATACAAATAATATTCGAGTACACACAAACTTAAACTTGACAAACTACTGAGATGCCGAATGCACTGCACGATTTCATGAGATAAATATTAAAGCTTTTCACTGGAAATAAAAAGCTAGGGTAGAATATAATCATACCCAATAATCCAAAACAATATAAAAATAGTTTGCAACAAACTTACTACCATAAACCTTAAAATTAGAAAAGTGTTGTGAAAGGCTTCTTAAAAAGAAAATTTATTCCTTGCGAAAATATTGCTAATCTTTAGTATACAACAAGCTTAGAAGTCTAATTATGCAATATGCTTCCAAGCAAATAGTTTTATAATTATACTTGCAGTAAGCTTATTTTCGTTATTTATAACAATTTTATTATATTTCTTATTATTATTTTATAAATTTATTTTTGGCTTTACAAGAACTATAGCCGGTATGAGTTTTTATTTCCATAACCAGTGATCTTGCCGGTGCATCACATGAATATGACAGCTCGACAGTTAACTTTATATGTGTTATTATTGATAGTAAAATGTTCGTTCCCAATTTGTGTTAATTCTTTGACAAAAGAATCTAAAAACTCAACATCTTTTGGCTTACTGTTTCCACTTTAAATATCAGCTGTATGTACTGAATCGCTACCATTAACATTTATAAGAATTGGACAGGCCTGTGTTATAAGTATAAAATTTTGCAAGGTAATCCATCTATGTTTATATTTAAATCAATGGAACTACAGTTGTTTTTACATAGCTGCACAGCCAACTTTTGCACGAGTTCTTGTGCAGATAAGCCAAAAATGTACATTGAAAAGATTATGTATATATAATTTATTTGATATTTCGTTAATTTTTTATTTTAACACTCTCCGTGTCAAAAATAATTTTAAAAATCTGAACATTTTTAGCTTGTTACGGCGATAAAGCCGGAAAAGATACAATTTTTACCTGAGATTTCTCCCCTAGCAGGTAGACTATATACACATATATATTTTTATTCATAGAAATAAGCAAAGCAGTGCAAATTTAAATATGTCTAACTTTTTATTTCAATCAATGCCTGCTTTGATGTCGAATATGTTCGACAAAAACTTGGAAAGGGTTGAACAAAAAATTTTATACACATTTCTTTTTGTAGAAAAAAATATAATAATAAAAAACGAAAAAGAATTCATAAAAAAGAAATAACAAAAATAAATAAAACTAAGTGATCACTTTTATATATTTAGGAAAAAAAATTTAGTTATTGTTGTTTGTTTAGCAGACTATGGACCACTTAACTATTTCCGTTATAAAACGGTCAACCGATAAATCTATATTTTTATAAAAACAATACTTTTAAGCAATATTTAATGACTTCAATGCTTCTTTAAATGAATGAATGTGGTTAACCTGCTCCTCTACAACATTTTCAGGACCCTTTCCATTTTCTTTATCCATTTCTTAATTACAGTCGATGATGTCATCAATTATTTCGCTTTCAGCCAAATCTCTATAACATTCCACATATGTATCCGGCAAAATGTACATATTCTATGGTGTCTGGAATTATATTTAGAAAATCCACCTCATCATTGATTTCCAGATTATTTTCGGGAGTCCCAGTGATTTTAAAATAAACAAATTTATAACGTCTTTATCGCTCCACTTGTTTTGATTTTGTTTTTCGTAAGATTCCAAAAATATGAGGCGCTGGTACAAAAAGTGCACGAATTATGGGTTTAATGGAGCAATTACAAGATGTTTAAAGCTTTTTAATAGTTTTTCAATCCTTTTAAATTTCAACTTGGATAAAAGAATTTTATGTTGAACTTATTTAAGGTTTTCAATTAATTCATACTATAAGTTTTCAAACTAAAATATTAATTATTGCACAAATAATATTATTATATTCTTATAGTCTGCAAAGTGTAATACAGTAGACTAAATAAATAAAAGTGCTCTTAAAGAAGGAAATTATTATTAAATTTTGAAAACTAAAAGACACAATAAAAATTTTGTGCAGTTATAGGCAAAGTGCACTTAAGAAAAAGTCAGCTAAGTCAAAACTACTGTATTATCGGTACATTATAATGTACATAATTTCCACCTTGTATTGGAACTATCGGTACGTCGCGCGGTGTTTGTTTTGTTTTGGTGAAAAAGGAAAAGATTTTATTTAAATCTTCACCAAATCATTTACAGCACTATTTGATATTATATGTTTATATGATCAGACTCCACATTTTCATCAGAACTTAACATCTCATTTTCACCAATACCCAGCTGGCTGGAACTTCACATGAATCGTCTTTTTATATATTTTAAAATTTAGGAGCAGTTGAACAATTTCTTTTGATTACTCAGCCCAAGTGCATACCAGTGTTTTTGCAAATACTGTTGCTACTGTTCACGCGTTAAAATAACGGGACATCATATGCAAAGACATTTACTATATCTAGCATAAATATTTTGCAAATATGCCAAACTGTTACCAAGATTAAGTGTATATCCAGTGTTATTGTAAATGCTATTGCTATGTGAAGCGTTTTTAAAACATTATTTAAAATGTGTCCATATTTTGAAATTAAATTAACCTATCATAACAATGTTTATGCAAAGTTATATAAATTTTGTTATGGTAAGCTTATTCTCAAGTTCAATTACATTTCGCTTATGGAATGGTTTATTGGGTATCTTCCCATTAATGCAAGGGTGTATGTATATGGTTTGCTGTTGTTTCATTGTGTTCATCAAAAATAATGAGAATGAGATAAAAGCTTTCATTAGTGATACTAAAGTGTGAATGAATTATCGTCAGTGTTGGGGGGTTTCCTATAGATTTTTTTTTTAAATTTGAATAATTTTTACGGGTCATAAATTTGTTTTATTTTTAGGGATTGTATCAAAATAATAATTTTATCAAAATTTATTTTACAAATTTTAATTAAGAAATTGGAATTTTTTAAGATATCGATACAACATATTAAACAGCTATCTTATATATAATAAAAATGGAGTTTTTAATGTTTGTACGTTTGTTTGTGGTTTATAGGAGACTACACCACTGTACTGATCGTCTTGAAAAAATACTTATAGTTGAGGAAGAAATATTTTTTTAAAAAACTTAAAAGGATGACTAACAAAAATTAAAACAACATTACCTACTGTTCAAAAATTTGTTCTCTTATTCTATAGTCGATAAACATTTTTAAACATATTAGGTAAATGCTTTTCGAAGTACTTATTACTTTTTCCAATTGAAGCATAATTATCGGTAATTATATTTTTGTTTTATTAAAGAATTGCCATCAATTTATTTTCAATGAAATCGTCAATTGACTAGTGTACCTTATCTGAAAAATTTCCTACAAAACAGATATCCTAAATTCATCAAAACATGATAAATTTTATAAACAAAACCTTAAATTAAGAAAATTTGAAATGCTTTCAAATGAAAAGCTTGTAACATGGAAATTTTTCTATAAGTTAAAATTTAGAGTTCTTAAAAGAAAAACTGCTTACCTCTAATGTGTTGCAAAATAATTATGATAATCTGGGGTCTAATTGCCGCATTCGTTATCGTAATTTTCCGATCGAAACTATTCTCTATTTTCCAAAATAAAATTCTAAGAATACTTTTACTCTGTCGCAGTAAACGAATTATGGTTCCTTCTTAAGAGTAAAGGTGAAACGAGGTCTGTCGTTTGTCCGTCCATGAGAAAACTCGATATCAATGCACCGTGCCACACACAATCGAAGGCCTTGGAAATATCTTGAGCGACCACTTTACTTTCGCCAAAATTGCGAATGGATCGACTCCAGCGCTCAGAAAGTAGAGCTAACAGGTCTCCCGTGTAACGATTTCTACGGAAGCCATACTGCCGATCGTTAAGAAGTGTGTTGGACTCTAGGTAGTTCACAAGATGGAAATTGATCATGCTCTGCATCACCTTTGAGAGGGCAGAACAGATTGTAATTGGACGGTAATTTTTAGGATTATTAGCCGCATACTTTTGAGGGATTTATTGGTCATTAGTAATATTCCAGCAAGAGGGAAAGACTCCCGGACGATACGAAAGGCTGAAAAGGTTAGCCAATGGACTGGCTAGCGCCGAAGAGCTCTGTTTCAGCACCAGTGCTGGTATACCATCCGGTCCCGGAAACTAATTGATGTTGAGATCCTTGTTAACTGCACCTGCTCGGAAAAATATTTGAGGCATAGTACAAGATACTCTTTCGAGTTCGGGCAATGGTTGATCTCTATCCGGCAAAAAATAATTTTTTGCATATTTGGTCATCATTATAAGAGTTGGGATAGCTGAACCAGCATTATTCTTTACTCTTTTAACAACTGACCAAAAGCTCTAGCTGCCCCGAGCAGCATAAAGAACTTTAGCACGAAGACGCTGATCGTCAAGACTCTTTCGCACTTTGGCACATTCGTTTCACGCCTGTTTGCGTAGCAGTTCAGTGACACAATATTTATTTTCATGCCAATGTCTGGGTGCTTCCTCTCTGGATCTGACGGCGATTTTTATACCCTCCACACCTAAGTGGCAGATGGTATATATAAGTTTGTCATTCCGTTTGTAACGCATCGAAATAAATTCCGGAGACCCCAAAACCATATATTTACTTCATCATTATAACAAGGGAAGTCATCGCTAAGATGACCGTCTGTCTGTGATAATCACGATCACCCGTCAATATCTAAGCTAGACCGTTCTTTTTGCATAAAATCGTTTATTAACATCCCAAAGGAGTTGCTATTCAAAATCGTCAAATTCGGTTAAAGGGTTCACGAGATATGAAAGAAACTTTGAAAAACTCTTGAAAAAATAAAAATTTTCAGCGTGTTTGTTGTTTTTCTTAAGATATGTTGTAATTCTTCTTATTGTTGAAGCCACTGCAGTTGTGTGCACGTGCCCATTGGCCTAAGCAAGTATTACCACAAATTTTTTTTATCGTTAAAATTAAAAGTTTTATATTAAAAATTAGAAATTTAAAATTAATAAAAATAAAAGTTAAATATTAAAAATGAAAAATGAAAAATGAAAAATGGAAAATGAAAAATGGAAAATAAAAACGAAAAATGGAAAACGAAAAATTAAAAATGAAAAATTAAAAATTAAAAACGCAAATTGAAAAATGAAAAATGGAAAATGGAAAATGAAAAATTGAAAATGAAATAGAAAATTGGAAAATTGCAAATAAAAATTAAAATTGTAAAATGAAAAATGGAAAATGAAAATTGAAATATGAATAATAAAAAAAAATTGAAAAATGAGAATTTAAAATTTAAAAATTAAAGATTAAAAAATTAAAAATTAAAAATTAATAATTATAAATTATAAATTATAAATTATAAATTATAAATTATAAATTATAAATTATAAATTATAAATTATAAATTATAAATTATAAATTATAAATTATAAATTATAAATTATAAATTATAAATTATAAATTATAAATTATAAATTATAAATTATAAATTATAAATTATAAATTATAAATTATAAATTATAAATTATAAATTATAAATTATAAATTATAAATTATAAATTATAAATTATAAATTATAAATTGTAAATTATAAATTATAAATTATAAATTATAAATTATAAATTATAAATTATAAATTATAAACAATAAATTATAAATTATAAATTATAAATTATAAATTATAAATTATAAATTATAAATTATAAATTATAAATTATAAATTATAAATTATAAATTATAAATTATAAATTATAAATTATAAATTATAAATTATAAATTATAAATTATAAATTATAAATTATAAATTATAAATTATAAATTATAAATTATAAATTATAAATTATAAATTATAAATTATAAATTATAAATTATAAATTATAAATTATAAATTATAAATTATAAATTATAAATTATAAATTATAAATTATAAATTATAAATTATAAATTATAAATTATAAATTATAAATTATAAATTATAAATTATAAATTATAAATTATAAATTATAAATTATAAATTATAAATTATAAATTATAAATTATAAATTATAAATTATAAATTATAAATTATAAATTATAAATTATAAATTATAAATTATAAATTATAAATTATAAATTATAAATTATAAATTATAAATTATAAATTATAAATTATAAATTATAAATTATAAATTATAAATTATAAATTATAAATTATAAATTATAAATTATAAATTATAAATTATAAATTATAAATTATAAATTATAAATTATAAATTATAAATTATAAATTATAAATTATAAATTATAAATTATAAATTATAAATTATAAATTATAAATTATAAATTATAAATTATAAATTATAAATTATAAATTATAAATTATAAATTATAAATTATAAATTATAAATTATAAATTATAAATTATAAATTATAAATTATAAATTATAAATTATAAATTATAAATTATAAATTATAAATTATAAATTATAAATTATAAATTATAAATTATAAATTATAAATTATAAATTATAAATTATAAATTATAAATTATAAATTATAAATTATAAATTATAAATTATAAATTATAAATTATAAATTATAAATTATAAATTATAAATTATAAATTATAAATTATAAATTATAAATTATAAATTATAAATTATAAATTATAAATTATAAATTATAAATTATAAATTATAAATTATAAATTATAAATTATAAATTATAAATTATAAATTATAAATTATAAATTATAAATTATAAATTATAAATTATAAATTATAAATTATAAATTATAAATTATAAATTATAAATTATAAATTATAAATTATAAATTATAAATTATAAATTATAAATTATAAATTATAAATTATAAATTATAAATTATAAATTATAAATTATAAATTATAAATTATAAATTATAAATTATAAATTATAAATTATAAATTATAAATTATAAATTATAAATTATAAATTATAAATTATAAATTATAAATTATAAATTATAAATTATAAATTATAAATTATAAATTATAAATTATAAATTATAAATTATAAATTATAAATTATAAATTATAAATTATAAATTATAAATTATAAATTATAAATTATAAATTATAAATTATAAATTATAAATTATAAATTATAAATTATAAATTATAAATTATAAATTATAAATTATAAATTATAAATTATAAATTATAAATTTATAAATTATAAATTATAAATTATAAATTATAAATTATAAATTATAAATTATAAATTATAAATTATAAATTATAAATTATAAATTATAAATTATAAATTATAAATTATAAATTATAAATTATAAATTATAAATTATAAATTATAAATTATAAATTATAAATTATAAATTATAAATTATAAATTATAAATTATAAATTATAAATTATAAATTATAAATTATAAATTATAAATTATAAATTATAAATTATAAATTATAAATTATAAATTATAAATTATAATTATAAATTATAAATTATAAATTATAAATTATAAATTATAAATTATAAATTATAAATTATAAATTATAAATTATAAATTATAAATTATAAATTATAAATTATAAATTATAAATTATAAATTATAAATTATAAATTATAAATTATAAATTATAAATTATAAATTATAAATTATAAATTATAAATTATAAATTATAAATTATAAATTATAAATTATAAATTATAAATTATAAATTATAAATTATAAATTATAAATTATAAATTATAAATTATAAATTATAAATTATAAATTATAAATTATAAATTATAAATTATAAATTATAAATTATAAATTATAAATTATAAATTATAAATTATAAATTATAATTATAAATTATAAATTATAAATTATAAATTATAAATTATAAATTATAAATTATAAATTATAAATTATAAATTATAAATTATAAATTATAAATTATAAATTATAAATTATAAATTATAAATTATAAATTATAAATTATAAATTATAAATTATAAATTATAAATTATAAATTATAAATTATAAATTATAAATTATAAATTATAAATTATAAATTATAAATTATAAATTATAAATTATAAATTATAAATTATAAATATAAATTATAAATTATAAATTATAAATTATAAATTATAAATTATAAATTATAAATTATAAATTATAAATTATAAATTATAAATTATAAATTATAAATTATAAATTATAAATTATAAATTATAAATTATAAATTATAAATTATAAATTATAAATTATAAATTATAAATTATAAATTATAAATTATAAATTATAAATTATAAATATAAATTATAAATTATAAATTATAAATTATAAATTATAAATTATAAATTATAAATTATAAATTATAAATTATAAATTATAAATTATAAATTATAAATTATAAATTATAAATTATAAATTAAAAATTAAAAATTAAAAATTAAAAATTAAAAATTAAAATTAAAAATTAAAAATTAAAAATTAAAATTAAAAATTAAAAATTAAAAATTAAAAATTAAAAATTAAAAATTAAAAATAAAATTAAAAATTAAAAATTAAAATAAAATTAAAAATTAAAAATTAAAAATTAAAAATTAAAAATTAAAAATTAAAAATTAAAATTAAAAATTAAAAATTAAAAATTAAAATTAAAAATTAAAAATTAAAAATTAAAAATTAAAAATTCAAAAAAAATTAAAAATTCAAAATTAAAAATTAAAAATTAAAATTAAAAATTAAAAATTAAAAATTAAAAATTAAAAATTAAAAATTAAAAATTAAAAATTAAAAATTAAAAATTAAAAATTAAAAATTAAAAATTAAAAATTAAAAATTAAAAATTAAAATTAAAAATTAAAAATTAAAAATTAAAAATTAAAAATTAAAAATTAAAAATTAAAAATTAAAAATAAAAATTAAAAATTAAAAATTAAAGATTAAAACTTAAAAATTAAAAATTAAAAAATAAAAATTAAAAATTCAAAATTTAAAATTCAAAATTCAAAATTCAAAATTCAAAATTCAAAATTAAAAATTAAAAATAAAAATTAAAAATTAAAAATTAAAAATTAAAAATTAAAAATTAAAAATTAAAAATTAAAAATTAAAAATTAAAAATTAAAAATTAAAAATTAAAAATTAAAAATTAAAAATTAAAAATTAAAAATTAAAAATTAAAAATTAAAAAATTAAAAATTAAAAATTAAAAATTAAAAATTAAAAATTAAAAATTAAAAATTAAAAACTAAAAATTAAAAATTAAAAATTAGAATTTAAAAATTAAAAATTAAAAATTAAAAATTAAAAATTAAAAATTAAAAATTAAAAATAAAAATTAAAAATTTAAAATTAAAAATTAAAAATTCAAAATTAAAAATTAAAAATTAAAAATTAAAAATTAAAAATTAAAAATTAAAAATTAAAAATTAAAAATTAAAAATTAAAAATTAAAAATTAAAAATTAAAAATTAAAAATTAAAAATTAAAAATTAAAAATTAAAAATTAAAAATTAAAAATTAAAAATTAAAAATTAAAAATTAAAAATTAAAAATTAAAAATTAAAAATTAAAAATTAAAAATTAAAAATTAAAAATTAAAAATTAAAAATTAAAAATTAAAAATTAAAAATTAAAAATTAAAAATTAAAAATTAAAAATTAAAAATTAAAAATTAAAAATTAAAAATTAAAAATTAAAAATTAAAAATTAAAAATTAAAAATTAAAAATTAAAAATTAAAAATTAAAAATAAAAAATAAAAAATTAAAAATTAAAAATTAAAAATCAAAAATTAAAAATTAAAAATTAAAAATTAAAAATTAAAAATTAAAAATTAAAAATTAAAAATTAAAAATTAAAAATCAAAAATTAAAAATTAAAAATTAAAAATTAAAAATTAAAAATTAAAAATTAAATATTAAAAATTAAAAATTAAAAATTAAAAATTAAAAATTAAAAATTAAAAATTAAAAATTAAAAATTAAAAATTAAAAATTAAAAATTAAAAATTAAAAATTAAAAATTAAAAATTAAAAATTAAAAATTAAAAATTAAAAATTAAAAATTAAAAATTAAAAATTAAAAATTAAAAATTAAAAATTAAAAATTAAAAATTAAAAATTAAAAATTAAAAATTAAAAATTAAAATTAAAAATTAAAAATTAAAAATTAAAAATTAAAAATTAAAAATTAAAAATTAAAAATTAAAAATTAAAAATTAAAAATTAAAAATTATAAATTAAAAATTATAAATTAAAAATTAAAAATTAAAAATTAAAAATTAAAAATTAAAAATTAAAAATTAAAAATTAAAAATTAAAAATTAAAAATTAAAAATTAAAAATTAAAAATTAAAAATTAAAATTTAAAAATTAAAAATTTAAAAGTAAAAATTAAAAATTTTAAATATTAATTTATTTTAAAATAATCTAAATACAATCAGAATTTATCATAATATTTGATTTTAAATTTTCTGCTTAAAATATATTATTCTGTTAAGGTTATTTATTGGTGATCTTTATTACAATAAATTGTTTTTTTTATTGTTTATAGTTATTGTACTAGTATAATTCGTCGTTGCAATACCCAATATTTAGCATTGAACGATTTTATACTGCTTTTAATTTAGTTGCATCAATTAAATTAGTTTATTTGATTTGTATGAAGACATTTATTGGTAAACTGAATTGATTTTGCTATCGAAGAATAATGTTTAAACGATTGTTAGTGAAGTATATCTTTTGCATTTTAAAATATTATAGAATTACAATAAGAACTATATTTACCTAATTAAAATATTCTAGTGGGAACCGAATGCCGAATAATTTTTGCTCTATATGTGAATTTCGTTATGGTCGTACAAGTACTAGTGATGCCGATAATTTTGTACTGCCAATTAAGGTCACTAACCCCAAAAAACAAATCCAAAACAACTCACGATATGCTGTTGGCCAATCGGAGAGAGAAAGTGCTCGTGAACTCGATTTTGAAACATCAGTTGGGTTTTACAAAACTTCCCGCAAGGTGGCACCAGCATTTAATTACAATTGATCATAAACGTATTCGTCTGACAACTTCAAAGGCGTGTTCGGCATTGTTCAATTTTTGCGGATGAAACAAGCATTCATTAGGATACGCCGCACAGTGGACCATTACACGAGAAGGCGGTCAAAAATCCATAACTTTTGATTGATTGGAATTTTGATATGCAGTATTTCCATCATTTGAGTTTCATTCTCCTTGTTTTGCTTGGTCGATTATGAGACCAGGCTGTAGATATTTTTCTTGAATTTGTTTTTTTTTTTTTGCTTTGTTTTTTTCTTCATTTTCTTTGTTTTTTCTCACTGTTTCGCCTAACGGACCAAATTCCAAATCATAACCAAAATTAAGAATATGCTCCATAAAGCGTATTCTATCATCTTGTGGTGGGGGTTGGCTTAATTGACTTGATGTCTTTTGACATATAATGTAGCTTGACGATGACTTTGTTTCGGTTAAAGCTTCTACAACTTTTCCATCAATCAATTGTGAGACACATTTTAAAATTCACTTCAATCTCTTGGTCATCATTTAAATATTACTGGTTGAAGTCCTTTAATCTTATCTTTTATTTTTTGGACTTCTTCAGTTATGACATCTTTAGTTTCCTTTTTTAATGCAAATTTTATTGGTCTGCAAACTTTGTTGAAGAAGGAATTTCATACTTCCATACATCAATTTCTGTTGCTCTACTAGCAATGGAACGAAAGATACCAGAAATCAATTAGCACCTGATGAATTTTCGGCATTAAATTGCTTGTATTGTTTCTGACCAGAGAATCCATCACATCCCTATTTAGAAATTAAAGTAATGCTGCCGTTTCTGCAGTATGTTCAAGGAGATCTTGCAATTTTAAGCATTTCAAATCCAAAAATAGGGTGAACGCTTCTTCTGGAGTAAATTTCTTATCTTCAATGGGTGTAGGAATGCTTTCAAAATCCTCTTTGTGCGCCTTGGGCTCGCTTCTACTATTTTTTCAACTATTTCAATTTTATTTTTCTTATTTTGTGTTGGTTGAATTTGGTGCAAAAATGAATACTTAATAATTCTTTGAGAAATTTCTTCATTGATATTCTCCAGCTTGCGCCTTCGAGATCTTTCACTACATCCATCAATTGGTATTGCTGATCGACCCTTTTTTCCACTTTCGTTGCCAGTTGTAGATGAACTCTCAAAAATAAGTAACTTTAATAACCAGTCTTGGTGACGTTTGTACATCTTTGCCTTGCTATGAGAGCATTCAATGTACCATTTTTTCAAATTTGGTGCAAAAGTTGTAATTTTTTCTTTGTGTATTTCAATTTCTTGCAGGTTACAATTCTTAAAGAAATGGTTCCTCAGTGTGTGCAAAATTATATCGTCTACGTCTTTTTGTTGAAAATAAATATCAGCAAGATCTCTATAACAGTACTTAGCCTTTGTTCAAACTGTAATGAATAATAATTGTGGAAACATTATTATAAATACTCTTTATTGCAATTATGTAAAATAAAATTTTCTATTTTTTATTACCATTTTCGAAGCATAAAGAACCCAGACCCTGACCCCTTTTAAAAGCTGAAGCATACCTGCTCATATCTTAAGTGTGTTAAGTTTTTACCATTTGCCTGTTATATACATTTTTTCCCATTTTCCCAGGTATGTAAACTATATAACTCCAGTTCCGACTATTATTGTTTTTGAAAAATACCTATGTCAAAATAAAAAAGATTTTATCCATTAATATAACAATTAAGCGCATTATGTCTCAACCCTTTTATGTTTCTACCGATTCCTTTTTCTATCAGTATAAAAACGAAAAGAATACACCGGTAGGACCAACTTTTCTGTTCGTAACATACATACAGACGGACGTATAATGAAAGGTGGGCATAGAACCAATATTTTTGGTAATTGCACACGAACGGAAACTGGCGGGTATAAAATGGGGTATAGGAGTGTAGGGGTGGGTTCGGACTAGAGAAGAGTGCAAGATTTTTTTTGATGGGCAGGAGTTATGCTCTATTAAGTAGGAGACTTTCGGGAAATTTTGACCTTTTATTCGATTTTTTTTAATATCCAAACAACTCAGTGACTTTATATTTCTAACATTAATAGATTAGAAGTACAAAATTATACAAAATTTATTTTATTTTAAAATCTTTTAAAAGAAAAAAGTTACAGTCATTTAAAAATTAAAATTTACAAAGAAATTTTTAATTTTAGTAAAATACTGAGAAAGTCGAAGTTCGAAGACCCTATTCGCTATGATATAGTTGAAATAGAGTCGCAATTTTTTGGCTCTCAAGGATCACTGGTATTTACTTTCAAATGAATAACTAACTTTAAAATCGGTAACCATAAAAAAATGATTTTTGGCCGCCTTCTCAAAATATGGTCACAGTGCGCCGGAGACCAAGCAACAATAATTGGTTTCTACGGACAAACCGGAACCGAAGATGCCCAATGCGAGCAAATAGGCTAACAAGATCCAGATTGTTTACTTATGCCAACTAATTAGACCGATTCAACAGGATTTAAAAAAACGATCGCATTTGGAAAAGAAGAAAGTACTTTTTCATCAAAATAATTCAACGGTTGCACATGTCTGCAGTCGCCATGAAAAATTTCCACCATATTCTCCGCATATAATATTTCCAAAACTAAAGAAATTGCTCGGCGTATAGAAATTTATATTCGATGAAGGATTTATTTACCAAACAATGCCTTGAGAAACTATATTACATTTATGAAAGTGATAAAAATAATTGCAGAACTGTTAAAAAATGTTTATAAAAAATAATAAAATTAAAAACTGTCTTTCATAAAAAAAAAGTCACGGATTTATTGATTTGTCTTTACACAAATGGGACTTATATTCTGCGTACAAATTTAAATGGACACACAGGCAGACAAATATCGACTGAGAAAGTGATTCTGAGTCGATCAGTAAAATGAAAGGGAGTGTTAAATTACGTATATTTGGTAGCTAAAACATCAACTCAATCAAATTACACCCTGAGCACAAAGTCACAAAATTCACGAAAGATTTGAATTTAACAGAAAGTTTTTTCTTTATATTGTTCTTTTCATTATTTTTGAAATATTGTTCAACACTGCATTGTTCTATCGTGGAATGCTACAGTTTAACTAACCGTCAGCCGTCAAACTGCATTTTTATTTTGGATGCCAATACTTTACAGCTCAAATTGTGGCAAATTCAATCTTGCGTCCATTTTGGGATACCCTTTAGCAAAATATATATTTTATTTAGAGAACATAAGAAGCAAAGTAAGAGAAAAAGAAAAAAAATTTTTTTAACCTTTTTAACCCCTCCCACAGTAATACAGTCGATGGGTCCCCTATTTTTGCTCCCTCAATTACATAGTCTATGTTCAGAGTGATCTGAGGGCTCCCTGTCAACAGATGTTCTGTTTTTTATTTACTTATAAACTGGTTTGCTTTATTTTTATTATTATTATTTTCGTTGTTGCTTTAAATTATTGCTGTTCTAAATTATAATTTAAATTATAATAATTTGTATTTTAAATTATAATAATTTATATTTTAAATTATAATAATTATTAATTCATTCTCATGCCTACAGTTTTATTTTATTGCCGTTTAAGATATTAAATTAATTAACAGAAACGAAGATTAAAAATAAATTAATCGTGTGGTAAACCGTCATAAAATTTATGGTTATATTTGTGTAAAATGGGGTAAAATTAAATATTTCGGGCAGCGATGTTAATTTAAATTTTAACATTGTACCAATGAGCTTACAAAATTGTACTGGAGAGTTGGTTTGATAATTCAATGACTCTTTTATTAAGTTTTTTCCTCAACGTAATCTCCTTTTAGCTCGATACATTTCACCCAGCGTTTTCTAATTTTTTAGTTCTTTCTTCCTTCATTACTGACTTCTTCATTCGACCCAAATCTCTTACTGTCGAACCATTTCCACAGGTTTGGAAACAGGAAATAGTCGCAGGGACCTAAATCTAGAGATCATACTGGATGAGGTAGGCCATGTAGTGTCCATCACTACATTTGTTTTATTATTTATACAGTTGTTAAAACTTGTTTGTTTACTCAAAATATTCTTATATAATTTAATTACCTTTGAGTTTTCTTTATGTCAATAATTTTCATTTTGTTCATTCTAATTTTGAATTTTGAAATAAATGTTAATTTTAAAATAGAATAAATATATCTTTATTGGCGATCCTGCAATTAAGAACCTTAAAATCAAATACATCTTTAATCAATAAATGAAGAGCTGCATACAATTTAAAATTTCGTACAACAAGAACTATCATTTGTAATCTTTGGTGCGACTGAAAACAGTGCAGTGTGGCGAAAATAGTGCGAATACAGCACCTTATACGCAACGACAAATACTCAATATACGCAAATTTATTATCAAACTATGTTTTGGAGACATCTAATACAAATGATATCAAATTCAATCCATCTTTAATCCATCAAGTCATCTATAATCTACCTAACCCTATATTGGTCAATCATCCAACCATCTACAATCAACTTAACCCTGTTTTGGTCAATCGTCTAATCTACATCTTGCTGTCAAAATTGATAAGTAACTTTACTTCTTGTTATTTAACTTTCAAACTATTGTTATTACGGTTTTCGTCGATTAATTTTCGCATTACTTATTTTTAACTTTTAACTTAACTTAACTTCCCTCTGAAACATATTAATTTCTTCTTAAATTACCTACCAAAAATGGTTCTTACACGCTCTCAAGATGATAATTTTCTTGATGCTCTTCCAGCACAAAATCCTCCAACTAACACAACAATAAATAATGACAATGAAAATCAAACAACTGTTAATTCAGGTCCACGTACTTTTAGTCCAATATCAAATTTAAAAATTCCTCAATTTTGGTCTTCACTTCCAGAAGCATGGTTTCTTCAAGTTGATTTACAATTTCAATTACATAACATTACAAATGATGATACCAAGTATCAGTTCATTATTACATCTTTGTCCCAAGATGCTATCTTAAAAATATTAGATATAGTTCAAAATCCTCCTGTAACTCAAAAATATGATGCTGTTAAAGAAGCACTTTGCAAAAGATTTTCTCTTAGTGAAGAAAGTAGACTAGAAGCAATATTGTCAGATTCCCAATTAGGTGATAGAAAATCATCAGATTTATTTCGTGAACTAACAATATTAGCGGGACCGCTTTCATTCGTTTCTCGTGAATTGATTTTTAAATTTTGGCTACGAAAATTACCTCAAAATGTTCAACTTCATTTAACATCTTCTCGTATACCATCAATTGATGAAAAAGTTATTTTAGCAGATAAAATTTTTCAGTTATCTAATCCAAGTACATCAATTATTAACTCAACTGAAATTTCACAAGTTAATCTTCTTCAGAATTTTACAGAATTGACCTCAAAATTAAATGAAAACATAGACAAATTAACTTTAAATATTGACGCGTTAAATAAGGTAAATACCACTAATTCTAATGCAAAAAATTTTTCTAAAAATCCTAATCGTTCTTTTCATAATAAAAAAAAACGAATATGTTTGTTGGTATCATTCTCGTTTTGGTAACAAAGCTCTTAAATGCGAAGAATCATGTTCATTTTTTAGGAACTTTCAGTCGAAACTTTTAAACTAAATCGATCCATTTTGTCGACGACTCATAATGGAAATTCGTTACTTTATTCACGTCGTCTGTTTGTCACTGATAAAAATAGCACGTTAAAATTTCTGATAGATACTGGAGCAGAAGTTTCCGTATTTCCAGTCAAAGAATTCAAGGGTGAAAAGAAAAAATGTGACATATTTCTCTCGGCTGCAAATGGTACACCAATTCGTACCTTTGGCTATCAAAACTTTAATATTGATTTGGGTTTCAAAGCAAATTTTACTTTTCCTTTTATTTTGGCTAACATTAATATCCCAATCATTGGAGCAAATTTTTTAGAAAAATTTGGTATATTAGTATATATCAAAAATAGAAAATTAATTAACTCATCAAATAAAGTAATATCTGCAGCACACTTAGGATTTTTTAATATATTTTCTTTAAAAATGAATAATATTGATTGCAAATGGTCAACTCTTCTATCAGAATATCCTTCAGTAATTTGTGAACCAGATTATAAGAAAATTGTAACACACAATACTGTCCATAAACTTCAGACTACAGGCTTTCTTCCATTTAGTAAACGCCGAAGATTAGATCCGATAAAATTTAGAATTGCTAAAAAGGAATTCGACAATTTAGTTAAATTAGGCATTTGTCGTTCTTCTAATTCCTCTGTGTGTTCACCCCTCCACATGGTCCCAAAGAAGGAAATTAGCGATTGGAGACCATGTGGAGATTACAGACGTTTAAACTGTTCAACTATCCCAGACCGCTATCCTCTTCCTCATATTCACGACATAAATATCGACTTAGTTAATAGAAAACTGTTTTCAAAAATCGATCTCATACATGCCTATCATCAAATACCTATGGCTGATGAAGATATACATAAAACTGCCATCACTACTCCTTTTGGTATGTATGAATTTGTTCGCATGCCATTTGGCCTTCGTAATAGCGCACAAACATTTCAAAGATTCATTAACGAAGTATTTGATGGGTTAGATTTTGTGTTCACGTATGTCGATGATATTTTAGTAGCTAGTAAAAATGAGGAAGAACATTTTCATCATTTACACCAAGTTTTTAAAAGACTTGATAAATATGGTTTAAATATTAAACCATTCAAGTGCATTTTTGGTGTATCTGAACTTGAATTCTTAGGGTATAATATTTCAGAATACGGTATATGTCCTTCCAAATCTAGCATTGAAACAATTTTAAAATATGATATACCTAAGACAGTAAAAAAACTGCATCAGTTTTTAGGTATAATCAATTATTACCATAGATATGTTCCACAATTAGCTAAATTTCTTATTCCTTTACACAAAATAATTACTGAAGCGAATAAACATAAAATTAAAGATATTTGTTGGACAAAAGACACATTAAACGCATTTAGAGATGTTAAAAATAAATTAGCGCAGAAAACATTGTTAAATCATTTTAATAAAAACTCCACATTATCTATTGCTGTTGATGCTTCTCTTGTTGCTGTCGGAGCTGTTCTCCAACAATATTCCGGTGATCATTTAGAACCTTTAGCGTATTTCTCACGTAAATTAAGTTCTACTGAAATGAAATATTCAACATTTGATAGAGAACTATTAGGCATTTATCTTACAATTAAGCATTTCCGTCACTTTTTAGAGGGACGAGAATTTATTATTTTCACTGATCACAAACCATTAATTAACGCTATTCATTCAAAGTCTGATAAATCACCTCGTCAAACACGACACTTAGAATTCATTGCGCAATTTACTAATGATATCCGACATATTTCCGGAAAGGACAATATAGTTGCTGATTCATTATCTCGTTTACCAGAAATTTGTTCATTACACTCAGAAGATATTAATCTCAACCAATTATCCTTGGAACAACGAAATGATGATGTATTAAGAACTATTATATCGACTCGAAATCAGAAGTATAATCTTAAAGAAATTTTTATACCCGGAAGAAATTTTAATCTGTGGTGTGATATTTCTGGCAGTTCTTATCGTCCCTATTTACCAGTCTCTCTTAGGAAAATTGTTTTCAACAAAATTCATTCTTTATCACATCCGGGAATCAGAGGCACTAGAAAATTATTAGTTAATAAATATTTTTGGCCCTTTATGAAAAAATATATTAACAACTGGACTAGAGATTGTCTAATATGTCAGAAACATAAAATTAATGTTTATACAAAATCTCCCATTCAACCCATCGAAGTACCAAAAGGACGTTTCGAGCATATCCATATGGATATTGTTGGACATCTTCCTGTATCGAATTATTTCAGGTACATTTTAACAATTATCGATAGATTTTCTCGCTGGCCAGAAGCCTATCCTCTTAAAGATATTTCTGCCTCGACCATTGCTAAGACATTTGTTTACAATTATGTACCTAGATTCGGAATTCCTTTAAAATTAACTGTAGATAGAAGTTCCCAATTTACGTCCAGATGTTTTAGCGAATTGACAACTCTACTCGGATCTCATAAAATTCATACTTCTGCTTATCACCCTTAAGCTAATGGGTTGGTTGAGCGATTTCATCGCCAACTTAAAACTTCAATTTTAACGAGTAACAATGTTAAAATATGGTCAGAGAAGCTTCCACTAATATTGTTAGGCATTCGCACATCCGTTAAAGAGGATTTGAAATGTTCACCTGCAGAATTGGTTTATGGACAATGCTTACGAATTCCGGGTGAACTAGTTGTGGAATCTAAAGATAACATATCTTCTGATTTCCTGCTCTCCAAATTAAGAGAACATTTTTCTGAAGTTAAAAGTGAGGTATTATATCATAACAAAGAAAGATATTACATGCTAAAATCTTTAAAGAATTGTGAATATGTTTTTATTAAAATTATACAACCAACAAAATTAACTGCTCCTTTCGAAGGTCCATATAAAGTTTTAGAAAGAAGTGACAAAACTTTTAAAATTCAATATGGTAACTCAACTCGATCAGTTTCTATCGATTTGATAAAACCTGCTTTTATAAATCAAGATGACCCATTTATCCAGAGCAAGAACCATTCTAAAATTACTTATGAAATAACATAAATTTATAATTGTTTTCCGAGGGAGGATGTTATGTAGTGTCCATCACTACATTTGTTTTATTATTTATACACATGTTAAAACTTGTTTGTTGCTCAAAATATTCTTATATAATTTAATTACCTTTGAGTTTTCTTTATGTCAGTAATTTTCATTTTGTTCATTCTAATTTTGAATTTTGAAATAAATGTTAAGTTTTTTGTAGAACAAATTAAAATAGAATAAATATATCTTTAGGCCAATCAATGGATTTTGGTCTTTGCGACTACACAAGTGTGCAGGTACGATGTAGTGGTGGAAAATCAATTCATCAAATCAACGTCGAATCTGTCCAGCAACTGTACATAATATTCGCTGGTGATCGTTTTACACTTTTCAATAAATCGATGTGAATGGCACGACCTAAAAGGCCTTTTTTGCCGAAAAGAAATATTTGTTATTAAAAAAGCCACTGAGTTATCTAGTCGACCTCGGACATCCAATAGAGGCACAATTTTA
Source organism: Cordilura impudica (assembly GCA_963682025.1). Lineage (NCBI taxonomy): Eukaryota > Metazoa > Arthropoda > Insecta > Diptera > Scathophagidae > Cordilura > Cordilura impudica. The sequence continues at coordinate 151,714,656 of OY821519.1, read as the reverse complement.
ATATTCATTTGGGAAAATTTATACTAAAAATTGTACTATTTTATTAAACCAGTTAAAAATTTTGGTATTACAGCGTCCCTTTATTCTTTAACCACTGGCTGGCGTCTTTTAATTGTTTTAACTAGCAGATTCCAGCCCTCGAAATTCGAGCGCAAATTCTAGGAAATTTTATTTTTTCATTAAATAAATACCCTAAAAGTATGCTAATCAATTATAGCCAATTCACAAATCAACACAAAAAACAAACTCATTTTTATTACAAACACATTAACAAATTTAATAAATACACACATAGCATTGTATTTATAATTTTATGTATGTGTTAGTAGCAACTTTAAATGGAATTTACTCAAAACAAAGGAAAAAATTAAAAAATCTGTAAATCTGCAAATCGGCTTAAAAGAAATACCTTTCAAATAATATACGTTTGGTCAAAATCAGAATAAAACGGTAGAACAAAACATCAGTCGCAAGAAATCGCCTAGCCTATTAATATTATATATATATAATATATTATAATATATATGATTTTTTAAAAACTTAAAGAAAATGAACTTTTACGAGTCATTCAATAGTTCTGAATGGTTTAAAACACAATTGAAATAGCATTCTTACAAAAAAAATATTTAAGAAAAATATATTTGTACAAAATGTTTCATCCTTAATTTCAAGTCAACACATTTTTTTAGCTCTTATTGTTCTTTGATTCTGGTGAAATTGCTGTCTTTTGCTTGATGTAGACTTGTTTATTCATTAAACATTTTCAGTTTTCACATCCAACTTCAGGTTTCTTCCTGTTGCTTTGTATGTGATAGTATTTTGCAGGGACGGATTTCATGTATCTTTTTTGTTCAATGGTAACTTTATATTAACTGCTGTATTTAACAAGTCCAACTATCCCTGAAAAAAATTATTTTAACACGTTTGTCATTACCACAACTAATTTTGAAATCAATAATATAAGTTCATACATTTGCAAATTCTGCGGTTATTTTTTTTTTTTCGCTAACCAAAACCAGATTTAATATGATTACAATTTGTTATTTATACCCTCCACACCAGTGTGCAGAGGGTATATATAAGTTTCCGTTTGTAATAAATAGAAGACTAAATCCGGATCCCCTAGCATAGTTGATATAGCTACATACGTCCGTCTGTCCGTCTGTGGAAATCACGGCAATACACTCAACAGCTCAGCTGGCCTGCACATTTTTAGTGAAAATGATTCATTGATTTCCTGTGCAGCTAGCTATCATAAAAATCGGTTCAATAGGTCGCGAGATATAAATGAAAAAGTAAAAACATATATGATTTTTCCTTGTTGTTCTTGTTATTGTTATTCTAAATGTAGTCTATTGTGCCAAATTGTTAATGTTTTTGTGGTCGTTGAATTTGTAGCATTTGCTTCATGAGTGTGTATGTATGATATGATATGACAATACGCGTTAGAAATTGATCTAATTAGTTATCATGTGCGATGTCTTCTATTGAAACAATTGGTTAATGTTGCACATTGCGTTTAAATTTGTAGCAAGAGTGCGTACTTCTTATGACAACCTAGTGTAAAAGTCATTATTAATTCGGCCATATTAGAACTACGACAAGTTCATAATTGTGGATATATGACTTCTGACTAAATATGATTTCTAACCAAATGTCATCGCTTCAAAATTTTATTTGAAAATTTTTGATTAATTAAGTTGTGCACAGCTTTTAGTCCAATTTTTAGGTTTCAAGTATTTTTTCCACTACAGATTTTATTTTAGCTATTCGAAAATATGCGAGGAGCGAAGAAAAATATTTTTGGATTTTTATGTGGGTGCTTACGAGTACATGAAGTCAAACTTTTATGACATTATGACCACTTGTTTAACTATACATAGCGATAGTGGGTCGAAATATATAAAATTTTCTCACTATTTTTTATGCGAAAGCCATGATTGGTCGATGCGGAATTTGGAAATGGTAATACAATAAAATAAAAAGCTTTTTCTTAATTTTAACCAACAAATTATCTTTTCAGCAATGTATTAAAATAAAAAAAGATATGAAAAAAACAAGTAAGAAAATTATAGTCGGTCTAGATCGGTCCTATCTCTTCGGTCCAACTAATTGAATATAGAAAATAAGCATAAACCAAATTTGAGTTGCATTGTTATTAATTTTTTTGGCTACAGATATGAAAAAGTTCATATCGGGTGCTATATTTATATGGGGACTAGGTCGAAAAATGGACCGATCCTGACCATATATATAAACCAAATTTGGGAAAAATTTGTGCAATATTTTTGTGTTTTTTGATAGATTTAAGTGAAGATCGGGAAGCAACTCTATATGGGGCCTATGCCTAAGAATTGTCCTATGGGATTATTTTTGGACTACTGATTAATGGATATAATAAACACATACAAACCCCATTTGACTGAGATTTATATGATAATTTGGATCTTATGGCAATTTATGTCGATATCATAAGGGTCATTTGTACGGGTACTAGGTCTGAACATGGACCGAATTTCACCAATTTCAACAGCGTTCATTCTATGGCTGATAAAAGCTTACATACCAAATTTAATCAAAATATATATGCGACCTGTAGTTTGATTACAAGGTTTACATGGACACACCGACGGACAGACGAATGAACGTACGGCCATCGCTAAATCGATTCAGAAAGTGATTCTGAGTCGATCGGTATAATAAGAGATGGGTCTAGGTCAAATATTTTTCGTAGTTACAAACAGCAGCACAAAGTCATACTCAAAGTACATAGTGTTATAGGGTATAAACAATAAAAAATAATAATTGGTTGATGTTAAAAATGGTATATTTTTGTAGAGGTAGTTGAATTTAAAAGCAAAATTTCTGAAATAAAATGGTATAGTTAAAATTACGGCTCGTTATGAAATATCCGGTGACAATGTTTTTGAAAAAAATTTTAATTTTTCGAAAAAGTTTTAGACCCATCAATATTTAACAATGAAACAAATGGCAAATAAAATTTATAAATTTCTGTGGCGATACAAAAAACGACAGAGATAAAATCAATAACACTTTTGTATTATAAATTATAATAATAAGGTTTTAAAACCTTTTTTTGCATTTCTCTTTCTGAATGTACAGCATGTCGAAAGTGTTGTGTCAAAATTTTAAGTAATTCGGAGCAAAACTTAAGAAGATACAGCTTTTCCAGCGACCGGGCACATACGGTATATCGTATATAAATCAGTTTTTAAAAAACTTTAAATCGATTTTCTCGCAAATAAATGTTCGAAGACCGCGAACATCATAACTTATAATCTACTTGACCGACTCCTCTTAAGTTTTATACACTATATCTACACATAAATCACCAGGTAACCACGAAAAGTTTTTTCTTATTTTCCATTTTCTTCCCCATTTCATAACAACAAATTCCCGAAATTTTATAGCAAAAATCGTCTTTTCACTTCAAAATGCTGCCCCAAAAAAAAAAAAAAAATTGAAAAAACTCTTCGTCACTACCTCAGGAAACATGTCACCTTTTAAACGCATTTAGATTTTTTTTATTTCACATGATCCGGTAACGAGTTATGATGTTCACCGCAAAACAACAACGCCTCAGGAGATTCGCTGTCACGGACTTATTTATTAAAATTTGTATATGAAATAAACAATTCAATATTATTCATATCTTCAAAAAAGAATTATGAATATACGACTTTTTTAACTTTTAAAACTTTACCCCTCCTTAAGCAATAATAGAATAATACAATAAAATAATAAATTTTTAAAGATTAGTTACAGAAGTAAAACTTGTGTAATTTAGAATACGTGAGATAAAAATATTTGTAATGTGTATTTGATGCCAGCTTTTTAAATTTTTTTATGTTTGCAATTTTTCTAATAAAGTTTTTGTTTTTATTATCATGTCATATACGTACATTGACAACAATAAATTGACTCGATCGACATTTTGTCATTTTCTATCAATTAGGTTTTCATTACATCTTACAAAATGACAAAAAAAAAAAATCGGATTGCCAAAATTTTGTTAATTTCACTTAAGATTTTGTTTTCCTAGAACTGACAACAATTGTTATTGAAAATGACATCGTGAAAACCAGGAATTAAAAACTGGTCGTAATATTGATTGATTTAAATTCATTATTTTGGTTCTTATAACGGGTGATTTTTTTTGAGGTTAGGATTTTCATGCATTAGTATTTGACAGATCACGTGGGATTTCAGACATGGTGTCAAAGAGAAAGATGCTCAGTATGCTTTGACATTTCATCATGAATAGACTTACTAACGAGCAACGCTTGCAAATCATTGAATTTTATTACCAAAATCAGTGTTCGGTTCGAAATGTGTTTCGCGCTTTACGTCCGATTTATGGTCTACATAATCGACCAAGTGAGCAAACAATTAATGCGATTGTGACCAAGTTTCGCACTCAGTTTACTTTATTGGACATTAAACCAACCACACGAATGCGTACAGTGCGTACAGAAGAGAATATTGCGTCTGTTTCTGAGAGTGTTACTGAAGACCGTGAAATGTCGATTCGTCGCCGTTCGCAGCAATTGGGTTTGTGTTATTCGACCACATGGAAGATTTTACGCAAAGATCTTGGTGTAAAACCGTATAAAATACAGCTCGTGCAAGAACTGAAGCCGAACGATCTGCCACAACGTCTAATTTTCAGTGAATGGGCCCTAGAAAAGTTGGCAGAAAATCCGCTTTTTTATCGACAAATTTTGTTCAGCGATGAGGCTCATTTCTGGTTGAATGGCTTCGTAAATAAGCAAAATTGCCGTATTTGGAGTGAAGAGCAACCAGAAGCCGTTCAAGAACTGCCCATGCATCCCGAAAAATGCACTGTTTGGTGTGGATTGTACGCTGGTGGAATCATTGGACCGTATTTTTTCAAAGATGCTGTTGGACGCAACGTTACGGTGAATGGCGATCGCTATCGTTCGATGCTAACAAACTTTTTGTTGCCAAAAATGGAAGAACTGAACTTGGTTGACATGTGGTTTCAACAAGATGGCGCTACATGCCACACAGCTCGCGATTCTATGGCCATTTTGAGGGAAAACTTCGGAGAACAATTCATCTCAAGAAATGGACCGGTAAGTTGGCCACCAAGATCATGCGATTTGACGCCTTTAGACTATTTTTTGTGGGGCTACGTCAAGTCTAAAGTCTACAGAAATAAGCCAGCAACTATTCCAGCTTTGGAAGACAACATTTCCGAAGAAATTCGGGCTATTCCGGCCGAAATGCTCGAAAAAGTTGCCCAAAATTGGACTTTCCGAATGGACCACCTAAGACGCAGCCGCGGTCAACATTTAAATGAAATTATCTTCAAAAAGTAAATGTCATGGACCAATCTAACGTTTCAAATAAAGAACCGATGAGATTTTGCAAATTTTATGCGTTTTTTTTTTTAAAAAAGTTATCAAGCTCTTAAAAAATCACCCGTTATAAAGCTGCGAGTGTAAAGGTGCGTTCAGACTACGCAAATATTTGACCAAATAAACGTAACCCCTAATTTTATGAAAGTTTTATTCAATCTTACATGATATATAAAAGATAAAATGAAGTTATGTTTTATTATATTAGTAATATTTAATATATTTAACTATATTCTATATCATATATTGTATAACTTAATGAAAATTATACAAGGAAAATTATACATTATTTAGTGGTTACGCTTATTTGGTCAAATATTTGCGTAGTCTGAACGCACCTTAAGAATCACTTATAATTCATTGTATTTGTGTTGAGAAATACAATTCTTTCAAATGCTTATATATGTAGATTGAGGAATCAAGCGTTTTACAGCTCTAAATGTGATTGACATTCATGTCACAACAGTAATATTAGCAAAAGAGATGAGTCACAAAGTTTGCTCAAACTACTGAGAAAGAGTATTGAAACCAAATATATCAATCTAAACAAACAGACGTGTATGCAGTCAGTACTCGTACCTCTCATTAACTCCCACATACATATATACACATAAATACGTATGTTTATATGTTTGAATATATATATACATATTTAAAATTACTTTTAAAAAGCTTTAGGTAGTATTGTATTTTAGTACGTCTTTTACAACATACTGTTTTAAATTGCCGGTTAAAATTGTCGGTTCTTCTGTCAACAAATTCGCGAAAAGTAAATATATACTTTAGTTTTCAGACTGTGTTCAGTCTACATATACAAAATATGATAATTAAGTTATTACGTACTTAAATTAAAAAAGCTTGATTGAATTTACATATTTCTTTTACAATGACTTGACTCTCTCTTATGAATGTGAATTTGTCATCGAGAATTCTAGTTTTTGCAATAAAAATTTAATCATCGAAATACGTCACACCCATCTACAGAGCGACCCATGAAATGTTCCGTTGAAATGAATTCTGAGCTGATATCTACACGTTAGATCTTAAGTTCTATTTCGAAAAACAAAAGAGTAGTTAGAGCGAAAGTGTTTTGAGAAAGAACGTGTTTTTGTCAAAATAAAATTATTGAAAAATACACAATTTCGTTTGTGTTATTCAATTTGTTATTGTTTTTTTTAAGTATACATTTTTTCATTTACGTGGAATCTTTGTTAAATGTAAATAAAATTATTAAATAACTGTGCAACAAATAGATCAACAATTAGAAACAAGTAAACTACATTTTGAGTGAATAATTTTCATTACGTGCGCTTTAATCATGAAACTTCTATTGAAAATCAATTCTGAAAAAACTCGTCTACGGCACAAATACTCGACTGCCAGCGATTCTCCTCCAAAATCTATGCAACGTAAGTATGTATGAAAATTTTATGTATTCCATTTGTGTTTAATAATAGTAAAACTATTTTAATATAAATAAAATCCCCTTACTGGTTAAAGTCTGTCAAAATTTTCTATGAAAATTACTAAAAATAAACTGGCAATTTTTTAGAAAGTTTTTGGAATTCATACATGTACACACTGCATTAAATGTATTTGTATCAAGTGCATTAATAATTGCAGTAATCAGTAAATTTTTAATGATAATGAAATTTAAAAAGAAAAAATAATGAAATTTAATTTGCATTACCACTCAAAACATACTAATTTCTGTAATTTTTTGCAATAATTTAATTAAATTTCATTGTAGTAAAAATGTATTGTATTTCATTCAAATTTACATTAAAAAATAAAATAATATCATTCACTCTTATTATTTTTCATTTGCATTAATATTTCTTCAAATGAATTGGCGATTTTGCTTTCAAATATAGTCGTATATAATTGGTCGGCAGAGCAAAAATATATGATATCATACACCGTTAGCTTTTCTTAGCACAAGCATTTCAAAATTTACATCACCGAGTTTTTGTCTTCTGGAACGATTCACAATCCCAGCGAATGAAAACAATCGTCCCAATAGAATTGTAATTTTTTTAAAAAAATTTGTCGTTGTATCTCATTCGGTCGGGCATAACAATTTTCTTGGAGATAATTTCCCATGTCAATATACGCTAACATCTGTTTTAGAGAAGTAGAACGACCTTGTTGAAAAATTGTATCTAAACTACTATCCAATAGGACTAACCTTGGTACAAATTTTATCCCGATCGGAAGACATCGGTTTCAAAAGTTGGATCACTTGACATAAAACGCCCCATATAAATACAGTGCGCTCGGGATAACGTCAACAAATAAAATCGCGAATGTTGACGTTTGTGATTGTGAAAATATTAGAACTAAATATTATTGATACTGTAGTTTAAAGCGTTTTTATTGTTCACTAGCAGATTCCAGCACTCGAAATTCGAGTGCAATTTCTAGGCAGCATTATTTTTCAACTTAGCCAATTCACAAACCAACACTTTTATGGTTTATTATTATTGTGAATGAAGATAACAAACTCTTTAACAAACACATTAGCAAATTTAATAAAACATACATAGCATATGTATAATTTTATGTATGTGTTAGTAGCAACTTTAAATGCAATTTACTCAAAATAAAGGAAAATATTTAACAATATGTAAATCTGCAAAACGGCTAAAAAGAAATACCTTTCAAATAATATACGTTTGGTCAAAATCGGGATAAAACGGTAGAACAAATCATCGGTCACAAGAAATCGCCTAGCCTATTAATATTATAGATAAGTTAAAAGCAAACAAAAAGTAAATCTAAAGAAAAATAAGGTTTCCAACCTAAATAAAAGCAACAAAAATAATTTACATAATCCATGGCGTACATACGTATATATACTTTTACATGTCTTAAAAGTAATCTGTTCTTTTTCTGCTTTTTTTCTCTCCAATAATTGAAATACAGCTTTCTCCTTTAAACGTCTTAATAAGTTTAAGTCATTTTGCTCAACATACTCGCATCCGACCCAATCTAAAGACCGGTTAAGGACACCGATGGCTTCCTTTGGTTTTATTGTTTGCACATTTCTATCCATATCGCAATCGTTATATCGGTCACTTCTAGTTCCAGAAAAATATTATTCCACTCCTGAATGGATGGTAATGTATAGTCAACCTTAAGAAAAAAACAAGTAAGAAATTATAGCCGATCTGGACCGACTATACGATACCAACTAATTCGATATAGAAAATAAGCATAAACCCAATTGGAGTGGCATTGTCATTAATTTTTTGGCTGCAGATATGAAAAAGTTCATTTATGTTATATTTATATTGGGACTAGGTGGAAATATGGACCGATTCTGACCATATTTCGTAAAGTCACTTATATTTTGAAAAAATATACACAAACCTAATTTGTTTTTTTGATAGATTTAAGTGAAGATCGGGAAGCAGCTCTATATGGGGCCTTTGACTAAGAATTGTCCTATAGGCATTTTTTTTGACTACTGATTAATGGATATAATAAATACGTACAAACCCAATTTGACTGAGATCTATATGATAATTTGGATCTTATGGAAATTTATGTCGATTTCATAGGGGTCATTTGTATGAGGACTAGGTCTGAACATGGACCCAATTTCACCAATTTCAATAGCGTTCATCCTATAGCCGATAAAATCTTATATACCAAATTTCATCAGAATGTAGTTTACATGGACACACAGACGGACGGACGGACGGACATCGCTAAATCGATGGTATAATAAAAGATGGGCCTAGGTCAAATATTTTTGGTAGTTACAAACAGCAGCACAAAATCATTATACCCAAACCACATGGTGGTATTGGGTATAATTAAAAATATGACTGGAAGTGTTCCTGAAATAGCTTTACAAAATCGATAAACCTAAGGATTTAGTTCATTAAGGACATCAAGTGTTCACACCATTAGTTTTTAAGATCCGAGCCCATCTTTTCTTCCGTGAAACTCAAAATATTTTTCCATCATTTTGCTAGTGTATCTTAATTGACTCTACTTCATGCGATCTCTAGAAGTGTAAGCATCCTTCAATGTTACAGTTTTCATTGAATCGACTAATTCTGATCTTTTTGTGCCTATCATGGTTAAAAGACTGTTTCTATAGTATAACTTCGTTATCTAAATTGCGTTTTGAGGAAAAAACATTGTATTTATGTTTCCATCTCTTGTTTCAAGCCACAATTTTTTTTTGTGATATATACATTAACACTCAGGGGATGTCCCCGATTAATTAGAGTACTGTGTTGGTATCAGGAAAATATGTTATGGGTAGGAGCAAAGAGGGAGTAGTATTTGTGGATATTTGACTTAAACTTATCTAAATTGTAAGAGATGCGCTGTGCGATCCATTGGGCAATAGACTGCAAATAAATGAGATCAACTAGGTAAGCGAGTGGTGCATAGAAAAACGTGGGCTCTAGGGATGAATTCACTTACCTCAGCAGAACACTTCCCATTGTAATTTCTTTAATACAGTGTAACACAACCAATATTACGACTACGCTCCAGTGCGGTTGATTACTCTAGAGTTGATTACTATACTGTGATTGATAAGCATCAATGTCCTCCTTTGTACGCAGTCCGGAAGCTTCAAAATAGACTGTCAAGTTCCTAGAAATGATGCTTGCGGTGTTTGAGGCACTAAAGGCTTAGTAAACCACACGTAACCGTAAGCAAACGTGTCAGCTATTTTTTCTGCTACATGAAAAGCATTTAGAGCCATTACCACACTCAACTGTCACGTAACCGGAACGTCCCAATCTGTTGAAAATAGATTTTTGCTACGTTTGTACGTGACATTTGTGAACAGCTGATAAAGTGTGGTTAATTTTACACAGCAACATGCTGGTTCGTTTTTATACCCTATACCACGATGTGGTTTGCGTATAATGACTTTGTGCTGCTGTTTGTAACTACCAAAAATATTTGACATAGATCCATCTTTTATTATACCGATCGATTAGAATCACTTTCTGAGTCGTTTTAGCGATGTCCGTCCGTCCGTCCGTCTGTGTGTCCATGTAAACCTTGTAATCAAACTACAGGTCGCAAATATGAATATATTTTGATGAAATTTGGTATATACTCTTCTATCGCCAGAGGATGAATGTTGTTGAAATTAGTGAAATTAGGTCCATGTTCAGACCTAGTCCCCATACAAATGACCCCTATGAAATTGACATAAATTGCCATAAGATCCAAATTATCATATAAATCTCAGTCAAATTTGGTTTATTATATCCATTAATCAGTAGTCCAAAAATAATACCTATAGGACAATTCTTAGTCATAGGCCCCATATAGAGCTGCTTCCCGATCTTCACTTAAATCTATCAAAAAAACAAAAATATTGCACAGATTTTTCTCAAATTTGGTTTGTATTTGTTTTTTCAAAATTTAAGTGACTTTACCAAATATGGTCGGGATCGGTCCATATTTCGACCTAGTCCCCATATAAAAATAACATTCGATATGGACTTTTTCATATCAGCAGCCTAAAAAATTAATAACGATGCCACTCAAATTTGGTTTATGCTTATTTTCTATATCGAATTAGTTGGACCGAAGAGATATGGTCTCTAAACCATTGTATAGGGTATCGAATAGTCGGTCTAGACCGACTATAATTTCTTACTTGTTTATGTTCTATAACTGCAATAAACGCCAACGTTACATTTACGGTACGGATATATTGTTGTTGCTGTTTTTAAGAGAGTTTTTAAAGATCTTAATTTTATTTCAGGAACAGATATATCCGCAGTAATAGCATCACAAGGAAATATTTCTCAAATCTTTTAAGTAAAACTTCTTGCGATTGTTCGTTTACTTCAGTTAATATTTAAAGTTCGCTTTGTCGAAACGAATACGTCTTATTCTTAAAGACACCATAGTAGCTCCTTTCGTCCTAATGGAAATCGAATTTGGATAAATTTAGTTTGTGTTGCAGGAACCTGACCACACATCAAGAGTTACGCACACGCATTCAATTTTATCTAGCTTAATAGCAAGTTTTTCGATACAATTATTATAGCTCTCCAAAAGAAACCTTGTAATTGAGCTCCTGCTATTTCGTAACTGAATTTTTCCTCATCGATTGTTGAAAAGGGAGATGCAGTGGCGGAAATAAAATTCAAATTAGCACGGCTAAAAGAGCATATGCGACCTGCGCTCTGCCTGCTTTCCGCCTTCTTTGACTTCAAGGCGTAAAATGGAGTCTTTTTACTTTTTTTCGTATACTTGGCAAAAAGCAACCAAGCCACACATCTTTCGTTGATGAGCAGTTGTGTTCAGTTGTGTTATTTTAAAAAATTCTTTAATAAAGAGAACCTTGTTTACTGCAATCATTCTTCATTAACCAACAAATCTAGATGTCGCTAGATGTTTCAATTAAATAATTTAAAATATTTTGTTCACAACTTGGAAGATTTTGTGCGCAAACAAAATCTGGATCATTAGTTAATCGTCACTACCGCAATCTGTAATACCAAAATTTTTTATATTTTTAATTATTCACACTTGAAATACTACACATTATATAAATCCATAATATTAATAGGCTAGGCGATTTCTTGTGACCGATGTTTTTTTCTACCGTTTTATACCGATTTTGACCAAACGTATACTATTTGAAATGTATTTCATTTTAGCCGTTTTGCAGATTTACATATTTTTAAATATTTTCCTTTTATTATTTATAATTTATAATTTATAATTTATAATTTATAATTTATAATTTATAATTTATAATTTATAATTTATAATTTATAATTTATAATTTATAATTTATAATTTATAATTTATAATTTATAATTTATAATTTATAATTTATAATTTATAATTTATAATTTATAATTTATAATTTATAATTTATAATTTATAATTTATAATTTATAATTTATAATTTATAATTTATAATTTATAATTTATAATTTATAATTTATAATTTATAATTTATAATTTATAATTTATAATTTATAATTTATAATTTATAATTTATAATTTATAATTTATAATTTATAATTTATAATTTATAATTTATAATTTATAATTTATAATTTATAATTTATAATTTATAATTTATAATTTATAATTTATAATTTATAATTTATAATTTATAATTTATATAATTTATAATTTATAATTTATAATTTATAATTTATAATTTATAATTTATAATTTATAATTTATAATTTATAATTTATAATTTATAATTTATAATTTATAATTTATAATTTATAATTTATAATTTATAATTTATAATTTATAATTTATAATTTATAATTTATAATTTATAATTTATAATTTATAATTTATAATTTATAATTTATAATTTATAATTTATAATTTATAATTTATAATTTATAATTTATAATTTATAATTTATAATTTATAATTTATAATTTATAATTTATAATTTATAATTTATAATTTATAATTTATAATTTATAATTTATAATTTATAATTTATAATTTATAATTTATAATTTATAATTTATAATTTATAATTTATAATTTATAATTTATAATTTATAATTTATAATTTATAATTTATAATTTATAATTTATAATTTATAATTTATAATTTATAATTTATAATTTATAATTTATAATTTATAATTTATAATTTATAATTTATAATTTATAATTTATAATTTATAATTTATAATTTATAATTTATAATTTATAATTTATAATTTATAATTTATAATTTATAATTTATAATTTATAATTTATAATTTATAATTTATAATTTATAATTTATAATTTATAATTTATAATTTATAATTTATAATTTATAATTTATAATTTATAATTTATAATTTATAATTTATAATTTATAATTTATAATTTATAATTTATAATTTATAATTTATAATTTATAATTTATAATTTATAATTTATAATTTATAATTTATAATTTATAATTTATAATTTATAATTTATAATTTATAATTTATAATTTATAATTTATAATTTATAATTTATAATTTATAATTTATAATTTATAATTTATAATTTATAATTTATAATTTATAATTTATAATTTATAATTTATAATTTATAATTTATAATTTATAATTTATAATTTATAATTTATAATTTATAATTTATAATTTATAATTTATAATTTATAATTTATAATTTATAATTTATAATTTATAATTTATAATTTATAATTTATAATTTATAATTTATAATTTATAATTTATAATTTATAATTTATAATTTATAATTTATAATTTATAATTTATAATTTATAATTTATAATTTATAATTTATAATTTATAATTTATAATTTATAATTTATAATTTATAATTTATAATTTATAATTTATAATTTATAATTTATAATTTATAATTTATAATTTATAATTTATAATTTATAATTTATAATTTATAATTTATAATTTATAATTTATAATTTATAATTTATAATTTATAATTTATAATTTATAATTTATAATTTATAATTTATAATTTATAATTTATAATTTATAATTTATAATTTATAATTTATAATTTATAATTTATAATTTATAATTCATAATTTATAATTTATAATTTATAATATATCTATACTAATATAATAAAGAGGTAATGTGTGTGTGTTTGTTTGTTTATTTGTAGGAGTTAATCTCCGTAACTACCCATCTGATCTTCCTGAAATTTTCACAGAGTCTTACTGCGGATATGGGAAGTGCTATAGGCTATAATTTTTTAAATATTTTTGGTGGGCGTGGCACCTCCCACACAAAGTAAATTTTTAATATCATATACATATATTGAGTACTATGATAGGGAGAGCTTTGCAAATTTGTGTGAGGTCACCTATCATTAATATTAGTAGCTACGCACAGTGTGACTTTTGTCACTTTTAGGATGCCAAAAGTCATAACAGTCAAATAAAAGTAGATATGGCAATGAAATTTAGCAATAATAATGATGAGATCGATATAGAATTGGACACAAAAAATGGGCGTGGTCCGCCCACTTTTTTTGGCCACCCCCCCCCATATAAGGTGTATTTTCAAAATATCATAATTTCTAATTTAATAGCACTTATTGGGGCGAAAACAAATAAAAATAATTTTAATTTTAATTTTAGCTTATCGGTCACTTTTAGCTTAAAGTATAGTTGTAATAACGAAAAACTATTAATCTGGCCGATAACATCCTACCTTTAGCTATTGGCAAGTTATAATAATGGCCCTTAGTTGTTCTTTAATAGTTTTTTTAAATTCATTGAAATCTTGAGCTTTATTGGACCCATTTTGATGCTTTTAAATAGCAACATTTTTAGAATGCTGATAAGACATATTATGCAAACTCTGCAGCCAGTGGTGTGAAGGCCATAAAAGGTAACAAATATGCATTTGTGAGGTTAATAGTCAATTTCTCTTTTGTAATTGGCACTGTTTCCAGCTTGAAATAAGACGCATTACATTACTCAAATCCGCCAAAAAAAGTTTCTTTGTAAAAATTTAATCAAATATTTTTGAGGTACGCTTTAGTTTAAAATGTATGATATGATTTCAATTATGTTGGCCTTTACACAGCTTGGACTAAAATTGACCGCTTTTCTTCAAATGTTTCCGAATTTATTTTAGTGCCACGTATAATCTATCGGACTCAAGTTTGATATTACTTTTTTCCAGGAATTAATCAAACAAGATCGAGTATTACTACAACTGTATCACAAAAACTTACAACCACTTCGAAATTCCTGCTTACTCTTATACTTCTGGTCATTGTTGTAGCTGGGGTAATCGTCTATGTTGAGCTAACTCGAGAAACGGTTCAGCCAATGCGCGGCCCCATATTGTTTGGAAACAACTATGAACATGAAACGTGTAAGTAACTGTTTGTCTCTGTTGAGTTCATTTTCCAAATACGTTTCGATTTGAATCTTCTATTTCAAGTATCTCAGTTCCGAATTTAGGAAATGGACATCTTGTAGTCGACCGTTTGCAATGGGGAGCTTCTGAGTTGGCGAATAAATTGTCAACACCCTTGAAACACCCAATACCGTATGTGTTAATAACCCATATTGGAGTTCAGTCGACACCCTGCTATACCATTTATAAATGTTCAATTAAAATGCGCTCCATACAAGATGCTGCTATTGCCGAAAAAGGTCTTCCCGATATACAATCCAATTTTTACGTAAGTATTAAATACATCATGATATTGTGTGCAACATTAGTGTCCCTCTTGTATGTTAATTAAGTGGGGGATGCTAAGGTTTTAAAGGAGAAAAAAGCGTATTTTCATAATTTTTTTAGAGATAGGAATAATGTTGAATTATTTATTTCATATACACGTTATAGTATAATATTTGAAGTATCTTTCAAAAATGTTCAATTAAAAATTTTTATAAATAAGTCCGTGACATCAAATCTCCGGAGGCGCTTCGAAAAAAGTTGTTTTGCGGTGAACATCATAACTCGAGGTAGAGAGTTTTTAAATTTTTAATTGAAAGACACGATTTTTGCTATAAAATTTCGGTAAATTTGTTGTTAAAAAATGGGACAAAATGGTAAATAAAAAAACTCTTCATGATTTACGTGTAGAAATAGTGTAAAGTGTGATGTTCACGGACTTCACAAATGTTGTTTGCGAGGAAATTGATATAAAGTTTAAACATATACGTTATACCGTATGAGGCCGGTCGCTGGAAACGCTATATCTTCGTTAGTTTTGCTCCGATTTACTTTAAATTTTGACACGACCCCCTCGACATGTTGTACATACGAAATCTAAAATGAAAAAAGCTTTAAAACCTTACCCCCCCCCCCCTAACGATGATTTTGTAATCGTATATACACTGTTATATATACATATCGTCACCTAAAATGACATAATAACACAAAAACAGGTATCGAATTTTTGATTGATTGGAATTACATCTTCCAACAATATGTTTGACCCGCACATATGTTCTAAAATGTCAACAAGTACAAACATTTCATTAACCAAAAAGCCATATTACTCTACTCTTCTATAAAAATTATATATTCAGATTTCGTTAAAATTTTTGTATATGATATAAATTAAAAAACAAGTAAGAAAATTGTTCGATACTCTATACATGCGTTTAGAGACCCTATCTCTTAGGTCCAACTAATAAGATATAGAAAATAAGCATAAACCAAGTTAGAGTGGCATTGTAATAATTTTTTTTTGCCTTCGGATATCGGATACTATTCAATAGATACTGTTCTGCAAGAAAATCGGCCCCGGCATTATTCCTGCTGTTCCAATGTAAAATGAGCTCCTGAATCCGAATATCACTCCCATTTTTCCCCATTTCATACCGTTTTCGCGGTCCGCTTTTATTCGCAATTAAGTGAAGGTATCTCATTTTGGCAAGAATATTGATTTTTTGTTTCAATGAATTTCGATAATCGTACTTAATTAACTTCAAAAATTTGCTACAGGATTTATACAAACTTCTTTGGAAAAAAGGTTGATGACTGTTTTATGGTTCTCAGATTAAAAAAAAAAAAACTAATAAGCAAAAGGTGATTTGAATTTTATGATTGCGGTAGCAATGTAATAAGCACGTGCGTGGACGCTGACATACTGTTTTTGTTTATTTACGATACCTACTCCGTTCACAGTCAATTAAAGGGAAAAAAAGGGTAGTCCATTTTTTTATTGACAGGTGTTTTTCCGTTAGCTACCTGTAACCGATGATTTTTTTTTACAGAAATGTACACATGTATGAGTGGTCATTATTTGGAACACACGTGCTGAATCAGGTATATAGCCACTCTTAAAAGATGCGCCCATTCATAAGTACCTGTCAGTAAAATAACGAAAAATACGTAGTATTAATAGGTGTTCAGTGAAAAGTAGAAGTGATTTTTTTCCGTTTTTTTTAAAGTGAATACCTAACAGTACGCGAACTTTATTATGCCACGAGAGTGTAGAAATCATCCAGATAGCTTCTGCTATGTTTGCTGAAACTTAAAACATTAAAAACGCAACGAAAACTCCTTTCTCCGCTTCTAAAAACTGCTTATCATATATATTTTAACTTCGAAGATGATCATCTAGACAAGGATTGGGCTCCAAATTCATTGAAACAAAAAATCAATATTCTTGTCAAAATGAGATACCTTCACTTAATTGAGAATAAAAGCGGAACGCGTTCATCGATTTTCATGACCTATGTCTCATTTTGTTCATAAGCTATGTGGCTTTAAGAAAGAGTATATAGACATGAAACTTCTTTCCCGTTTTGGATTGTTCATGACTTTTAAAAAAAATTAAAATTTTTAGGCAAAAAAATATTTTTTTTTTTCATAAATTTATTTATATCTGCGAAATTGTTGATTATGTAGAGAAATGGTATAGATGAAAGGAATGGTAATTCTTAATTTTTCTAAATTTATTTCAGCAACATCGGAGTAGTCGTTCTTGTGTTATGACAAACAAAAGACTATAAGATAACAAAATGGGGATGGGGGAGCGTCCCGCGAAAACGGTATAAAATGGGGAAAAATGGGTACGATAATCGGATTGAGGAGGTAATTTTACATTGGAATCAGTAGGAATAATTGCGGGGCTCGAAAGAAAATTTTGTTTTGCAGAGCATTGTTTTTTTGACAAAAACATATACAACCCAAATTTGAGAAAAATCTGTGTAATATTTTTGTTTTTTGATAGATTTATTGTAAGTGAAGATCGGGAATCAGCTTCATATAGGGGCTATGACTAATAATTGTCCTATAGGGTTTATTTTTAGATCACTCATAAATGGATATAATAAACATATACAAACCCAATTTAACCGAAATCTATATGACAATTTGGATATTATGGCAATTTAAGTCGATCGCATATGATTTATTTGAATGGGACTATGTCTGAACATTAATCGATTTTCACCAGTTTCCATATCGGTCGTCCTATGGCCGATATAAGATTATATACAAAATTTTATTAATTTTAGTTTGATTACGAGGTTTACATGAACACACAGACGGACGGACGGACATCGCTAAGTCAACTCAGAAAGTGATTCTGAGTCGATCGGCATAATAAAATATAGATCTATGTCAAATATTTTTTAGTTACAAACATCAGCACAAAGTCATTATACCTGACCACATAGTACTATAGGGTATGATTATTTTAGCTACCCAATCTCATCTTGAAGGGGTACAAAAGGGATTCGAAACGCGTATATGGTAATTTATGTTAGGCTTATAACCTAATTTTATGACCCTTTAAACAGACGTACGTACATATATTTTATATGATTTCTTGACCTTTTAAACATATATATAAAATGTTGTTCGGTATTTCTTATTTTTATGTTACAAAAAAAGGTTTTGTGTGCATATCTGATATTGATACTCGATCCAATTATTTCAGTTATGTACAAAATCTCAATCATTTTAAGACTGAGACAAGCAATTGTCTGATGAAGTGTTGTCAAATAAATTAGTTTTTTCCAATATTTTTCACAATTTTAAGATAATATTTTAAAAAGAAACTTTGCGCATATACATACACTTGTGCTCATATAATTAAGTCACCCTCATGCTCAATATGAAACAACAAAATTTAATTATCTGTTTTGCTTTAAATTTGATTTGTTTATGATAAATTTGTCCCGTTATATGTTCTAATAATGTTGTTGTTAATTTTAAAAAAAATATTGTTTTTTTTTGGCGATCAGTATGCAATTCTTTCTCGCAAACTCCACGTGTAAGCGCTCATATAATTAAGTCATTGCATTTAAAAACGGTAAGTTGCCACTTTAAATGACGATACTAAAAAAGTTTTATATAAATAGTTTTGTTTAGAAGTTATAAACTTATTTTTAATAAATTTATGTAGCATTTAATCACAATGGGTAAGAACAAGAGCTCAACTCCATGCGAAAGAAAAATTATATGGGAATGTTTCAATACAAAAGCGTTGCAAAAGTTACGGAACTTTTGAGCTTTTCTAGAGGAAAACTTAATAATGCCATCCAGTATTACCAAAAAAATAAGACTTACAGCAATTTACCCCGTAAAAAGCCAAGAAAGACTACAACTTCTGAAGATATGCAATTGGTGAGATTAAGCAAGTCAGATCCTTTTTTGACCTCTACCGAAATTCGGGCACAAATGGAAGTTGACTATGGTGTAAAAATATCGGCACAAACTGTCCGCCGACGCCTGCATGAAAAATCGTTGAATGAACGAATTGCACGACGTAAGCCAAATGTGTCCAAAAAAAATATTAAAAAAAGATTGGCTTTTGCCAAGGACCATTTACAAAAAGACTCGAAATTTTTGAATCTGGTTGTTTGGAGCGATGAATACAAGTTTAACGTCTTCGGAAATGATGGAAAACCATATGTCAGGCGCCCACCATTGCAATAACTGAACCCAAGATACACCAAGAAAATCGTTAAACACGGTGGCTCATCGGTAATGGTGTGGTGACGTTTTACCTCATTTGGCTTTGGTCAAATTGTCAAAATTGATGGTAAAATTGCGGGCATTATGTATAGGGGCATTCTGGAGGTAAATTTAATGGGAGATTACGCTGACGATTTACCGTTACTTTGGTTTTTTCAACAGGGCAACGACCCCAAACACTGTTCTCGGGTCGTTAAGGACTGGATGCATGCCATGACATAAGAGTTCTTGAGTGACCAGCCCAAAGCCCATACCTTAACCCCATTGAAAACTTATGGGGCATCATAAAAAGAGCGGTTTCTGCAAGAAAAGCTGTAAATAAGGCTTCAATGTGGGAAATAATTCAGGAAGAACGGTACAAAATCACTCCTGCTCAGTGTGTAGCTCTGGTACATTCAATGAGCAACAGATGTAAAGAAGTTATTTTACATAAAGGATTTCCAACGAAATATTAACTTTGTATCAGGTGAGATTACCGAAAAAAAAGTAAGTTCCTTCATATGAGCACTGTAAAATGGATTCAAAAGTGCCTTTTTGTTATTTTGTAGTAGAAAACTTAAAAAAAAGTGTATATATATGAAGTAATTCTTCTGTTTGTTATTTTGAATAAAAAAATTTTGTTGTTTCTTTCAAAATTCACATTTTCTTTACATATTGTATGTGTGATTTAATTATATGAGCACAAGTGTACAACATACACAGAAACAGTTTTAATAAATTAACAGGCAATTTTTCGTCTAAGACGAAATGAAAAAATCTATATATCTATATTTTCTATCAAATATCGAAATTTAATTTTTCCTTTTACAACGATGAAAAAGTGCTGTTACATCCTTTTGTATTTTGGATGACAATATATTTTAACGTATGCACATTAGGCATATAACTAATTTTTATGAAAAATTTGGCACACCACCACATTACTTGTACAATAGTACAAACCAAACGCGATTTCTGGAGACAAGTCAGATTTTTGTTTTAACATTTTTTCAATTGTTAAATGAACTAAATATTAAGTTTAAAGTATGTGATAAGTTATTGAATGGCAAAATGCCTTGCACAACTTGAATTGCACGCTCTGCACAGATGTTGCTCCGCTGAACTTCCTCAATAGCGGAACAATGTTCACATTTTTTATACATTGTATATTGTTAGCTAATATTTTTCTTCCACTTTTCTTAACCATTTTTACACAAACATTATTTATTTCAATTTCTAAATTGAATGATAAAACAAATGGCTATAAGATCTTATTATTATTTCACTGTTCGAGTTTTCGAATAATTTGCTATTTTTTTTTCTAAATTTTGTAATATTGAAGCAACATTTTCAGAAGAAAATAAGGACGATTAATAATTATATAAATATCTGGTTATATGAAGAAAAACGTGTACAAAACTTTGTTTTTAAGCAGTTCTGATAAAACAAAGTAATTGCGTTTGGTGCGGAAACTTTTTTGCAATTTCGAAAAAAAAAAATATATAATTGGTCTTCATACTTTTTTATGCTCTATTCGACTATGCTATGTCATTTTTCCTATTTGCTAAAATTGTAAAAAGTTGTATGCCTAATGTACATATATATGTACTCGTACTTACGTATGTGTGTATTCAGGTTGGCGCTGATGGCTACATTTATGTTGGACGTGGTTGGAATTGGACAAACGCATATGCTAACAATTCATTGGGAATCACATTTATGGGTGACTATGGACGCTATCAACCGAATGATAAACAAATAGAAGCAGTACAATATTTATTAGCTCATGCCTCTACCAATAAATACATTGATTTGGATTATAAAATTGTCGCTCAAAATCAGGTAATTTTATACATATACAGGTGATGTTCCATTTGCAGAATCAGAACTGAATTCTGGCGAGTTTTGTCGCTGCCAAAAAAAAAGTATGCATTTTGGATTGCAAAATGTCGCGATATAATTCAGCCGTTACGAATATTCTATCTTCGAGCATCGGATATTTTTCGGATTGACTTTACTGCTATGATGATCAGGTATTTAAGTAAGATGGAGCAGTGTCAAAGTTTTGTTTCGTTTCGTTTTTTATTTTGTTTGATGTTAATTTAAAATCACGATTTCATTATTCCCTAACTGTGCAGAGTATATGCACATATATATATATGTATCTATCTTAAATGTTTACATTTGACAAAAAAAATAAAAATTAATCTGATTTATTTTATTAATTTTTATTTTTTCACTACATAGACCAAACAATCAAAAAGTCCTGGCGTCAATGTATATCGAATTATAAAAAACTGGCCTCATTTTTATCCGTGCGGAATGAATGATAACCCCAAGTGTGGAAGTGAATTGAATATGCCCTATCCCTGGGATGCAAATATGTAAATTCATCTAAATAACCTGTACGAGTACCTATAAATGTAACTACATATACGTATGTATGTACATATGTATGTATGCACTTGTGTATGTATTTTTTTTTTTTTACTTTGAAGACATTAAGTTTATTGTTAAATTGTTGTATTTTTATATATTTTTTTAGTTTAATAAATGTATAGTATTATGATTATATTTAGTATTACAAGAGGATGTTGTTTAGTTTCTTTTTTTAAATACATATTTTGTTTAAACACCCGCAACTTTATAATTGTTCCATTCTAATACCTTATAATGTCTTGCTGCGTCATCAAAATAACACTTCATACCACCAGCTTGGATTGTAAAATCAAATAACAATTTCACTTAAAACCATTTTTTGAGTCTTAAAGAACGATAAGCCATTTATATTTGTATAAGGGTTTTATAACCAAAGTCTTGTCAAAACTTAAAATATTCATCTAAATTAATGCTGAGAAAGTTTGTACCATAATCTACAAAAGGCATTTTTTTAAAATCAAAAAATCAGACTACAAAATATAAGTATTTCGTGAATAGCTTAATATAACATTAAATATTTTCAAAATCCAAGACAGGACTGCAAAATATTAATAAGTAATCAAATATATGTCTTCGAATATTTGAAAAATTTAATAAAAGAAATTTGATGTGAAACAATATTAGAATTACATCATATATTCAATTTAAAAATGTCGTACAAATTTTAAACTTTGCGGTACGTTTTGTTTTATATAATGAGCACAATTAATAAATATTTTTATATTATTTAAAAATAAGTAAGAGTTTTAAACTCGACTGTGCTGAATCTCTGATACCCTCCACATGGGTTTCACGTTTACATTAATATAGGGACTTCTTGCAAATGTACACAAAATATTTAAAAAAGTAAAAAAATTGAGAAGCTTAATACTAAATTATTATAAAAAACACACTGAATTTTAAATTTTAATAGAGGTGTCTTGATATTTTTGGATATATCTTGGTACAATGCTGCCCAATTTACCCCATTTTCAACAGCAACCTGTTCGAAATAATGGCAAAAAATATTGACATGATTTTACCGCGGTAAGTGGACGGGCAGACGGGCATAACTATATCGACTCGAGTTGTTATAAGGATCAGGAATATATATAATTTAAGGGGTCGCAACTGCATTTACAAACGGAATGACAAACCGGAATTTTAACTCCATTTGAATTTTCATAAGAGGCTAAAAAGAAATACTTTTTTAACTCACCGACGGTTGTATACCCAAATTCAAAGGAAGGAAGTTTTTGTCAAAAATTTTCTTCTTAACATGCTAATAATATATATTTTAAAATATAAAAATTTGTAACAGAAACATATATAAAAACAATTAAAGGTGATGTATGTATATAAAATTTAAACATACTGGGTGTACGATTATTTTCAAAATCAAAAATTACAAAAGCTATCCAAAAAAATTGTAGGTATATCCATTTTATTTTTATTTCTAGCCTTTATAAATTTAATAAACATTTTTATGAAATTTTGCATCATATTTAAAACCTGTTTATAAAATAATAAAAATTAAAAATCAATCGAAAATTGTCAGATTCACAAGTTATCTGTAAAATAATTGAATATATCACAAACAATAACATGAGAGTGCATGAAAATAGTGTTACCAATTTGAAAACGGAAAATAAGTATAAACTTTTTTATTTCGATTCACAAGTGTAGCTAACAATTATACAATAGAAAGTCTTTCTAGTTAAAAAGTGTCCTAAATATAACTGATGTAATAGATTCTGTGGATTCGATTGGCACATATTTCCAACAGGAAATCGAACCGCATCGAAAAAGTAATAAGCTATTATTAAAACAATAAAAACCACACTACTTTTTAACATTGTTTGCTTTCAGTTCTGGTTAATAATATTTCCGTTTTCCTTAGATACTGTTTGAAGAAAAAATCCTTTTATCAATGATGTAATTATGATCGAATCATTTATCCTTTAAACTGACTTAATACTTATTGTTAATTGATTTCACACAAGATATGTCATTTAAAAATAAAATAAATATTTCAAAGAAAAATTATATCACACTTTTTACCAAATTTAACTCATTTGATTTAAAGCAATAATATTACTTTATGTTTAATTCTAAAAACGCCTACTTTAAAATGTGAAATTATTTACATAGTTAACATCACAGTTAGTATGTTTGTAATTATGTATGTTAGGGCTAACCAAGCTTAGTGAATTTATTTATGTAAAGCCTATGGGACTTTCGAATGGCTGTCTTATATCAATTCCTCTTTGGAACTCGCTGCCTTAAAGTATATAGTTCAATTTATAACTTATACCTTTATCAATTTGTAATGTTTAATTTATAATTTTGAATTTTAATTTTTTATATTTTTTAATTTATAATATAATTTCCATTTTCCATTTTTGATTTTTATTTTAATTTTTAATTCTTAATTTTCCATTTTTCATTTTTTCCATTTTCACTTTTCATTTTTCATTTTCCATTTTTTATTTTCATTTTTAATATTTCATTTTTCATTTTCCATTTTTTATTTTACATTTTCCATTTTTCAGTTTTCATTTTCCATTTTTCATTTTCCATTTTTAATTTTTCATTTTCCATTTTCCATTTATCATTTTTCATTTTTCAATTATCATTTTTCATTTTCCAGTTTTCATTTTTGAGTTTTCATTTTTAATTTCATGGTACTTATTGTTTGACTTTTTTAGAGATTATATTTTTTCTTTCATATTGGCGATTATATCGTGACAACGATAAAAAAAATATGTGGCAATACTACTAACCTAGCTCATGCTAGTTGTGTTCTTGGTATTGTTAATATTTATGCATCATTTTTTGTGACGTTTTTTTACGGTGTGGTACAACTATTATGTTCAACCACTAATTTATTACATAAAAACCACTGGGTTTTTCGTTTTTTTTAGAGGTGTGTACAAATTTTTGCACATATTTCAGCACAATGATGCCCAATTTACCCCATTTTGAATTCCAACCTGGTGGGAATAATGGCAAATAATTTTTGCGTAACCTGACCCAGGTAAAGGTTTTTTTTTGTGAATGAGCGCGATTTCAACAGACACACGGACAGACAAACGGACGGATATAGCTATATCGACTCGAGCTGTGATAAGGATCAAGAATATATATACTTTATGGGGTCGGAAATTTGTTTTTCGATGCGTTACGAACGGAATGACAAACATATATGTATACACCTTCTGCCACTGAGGTGTTGAGGGTATAAAAAGGTACATTTTTCAAAAGGGTTACGTTTTTAATATAATTACCTTTTTTTAAAGTTTTACTTTTAAAACAAATGGTATTTTTCAAAAAAAATATTTTTTTAATAAAGGGTACTTAAAAAACAAATTTACTTTTTTCATGTAATTTCTTTAAAAATTCAAAACCAACATGCTCGATATAATGACAAGCTATATTATTCAATTCCTACCCAGGTAAGTGGTTTTATGTGTGAATGAGCACGATTTCAACAGACAGACGGACATCGATGTATCGACTCCAGTTGTTATAAGGATAGTGAATATATATACTTTCTGGGGTAGCAAATGATTTTTTCGATGCGTTACAAACGGAATGACAAACTGATATATACCCTCTACGCAGTGGTGTGGAAGGGGTAACAATTAATTGATAGTTTTGTTGATATTTTTTATTACATTGATTATCAGAATATCATTCGGTTCGTGTTCAGACGCGAGTAGGAATTGAAGTTCTGAGTTCATTAAATAAACAAAACAATTAACAACATTAACAGAAAACACACCTATGATGAAATAATTTAACCTGTTTTAATTCTATTATTTCAAAAGAAATTAGCTGAAGTAATAAAACAAATTCTGAGAAGCTTTTAAATTATGAAAAAATAATATACATATTTAAAACCATCTAGTGTTTTTATCTTGAAGCAATTGAAGTAAAAATATTAGGATTATTAATGATAATCGCCGCACAAGAACGATAACCCGACAGCTGGAAAATGAATGCCGTGTTGTTGTTTGATGTAAGACGGTTAGGCCGAGGCCACGCAATGAGCGGCGAGTGGCAGAGCGGTGAGCGGCAGAGCGGCGAGTTTGAGCGGCAAGTGGCTTATTACTGAGCGTCATTTCTGAGCGGTTAGTTGTCAAAATGCCATTGTCAATGTTATTATTTATTATTTATATAAAATGTTTTTATAATAAAAGCAAAATATTTTCACTATTTTATGATTTTTATTTATGTGTGACTACATTTCCACATTTTTAACTTATTATCGATTGAAAAACAACACAAAAATGTTTGTCGTTAAGATTACAACAACAGCTGACTTTATAACAATAGTGAATATCGTTTAAAAATTTTACTGAATACCAAAATCAATAATTTTGTTGTTTTCTTTTTTTAACGATTCAATTATCGTTAAAAGAAGTTACTGAATCGCGCTACAGATTGACAAAACAAAGAAAAGCCATTTTTTTGCCATTCCATTCCTATTCTTTGCCGCTCAGAAAACAACTAAAAATTAGAACAAGTTCTATTCCTGAGCGGCGCCGCTTAGCCGCTCAAAAATGCCGCTCATTGCGTGGCCAGTTCAGTAGTATTTCATATGTTTTAATTTTTGCTGGTCACCGCTCTGCCGCTCGTCGCTTTGCCGCTCATTTCGTGGCCTCGGCCTTAGAAAAGTGCTCGAAAAACACAAGTAACACTTAAGCTGCGTTCACACTACGTGTTTTGCTTGTGTTTTTCTTAGTTTTTTAGCACGTGTAATTTGTACACATAGTGTGAACCCTTTCAAACAACACATCGGGATTTAGATGAAGAAGTCAAAAAAATACTAAAAAAATATGGAATATTTGCAATCAATATTTGAGTTAAATTAATAATAATTATAGTTTCCTTCCATTGTTATTTAAGTACGAAAAACATATATTTTAGTAAAAAATAATAATAAACAGAACCTGCCATTGTTACAAATGCAATTAAAATTTATTGCAGTTTTTATTTTTAAAATGTTTTTTAAAATTATCAAATTTGACAGCAAAAAATAATAAATTTTTCTGTAGTAATAGCAAGATTTGTTGATAATATTATTAACGTTTTTTTTTTTAAGTGTAAATATTCTTTGAGTGTAAACAAATTTGCAAATTGGACAACAAAAAGTTTTTAATTTTTCAGTAATAAAGGGTGATTTTTTAGCTATTATCTTTTTGCCAACACTGGTTTAAACAGCTGACGCACGTTTCGTGTTTTGTTTCATTGTCAAACATCTTCAGTTTGGTCTATAATTTAACCATGAATCGTCTTACAAACGAAAAACGCTTGCAATTTATTGAATTTTATTATCAAAATGCGTGCTCTGTTAAGAAAGTTCATCGCGCGCTTCTTCCATTTTATGGTCAGTTTAATCGACCCACTGAAGCGGCTATTCGGGCTATTGTGACTAAATTTCGCACCAAATTTACATTGTTGGACATTAAACCACCAACACGCTTACGTAGAGTGCGAACTGAAGAAAATATCGCAGCTGTATCGGCCAGTGTTAATGATGACCATCAATTATCGATTCGTCGCCGTTCGCAGCAATTGGGACTCTGTTACTCAACAACGTGGAAAATTTTGCTGAAGGATTTAGGTGTGAAGCCTTTCAAAATACAGCTGGTGCAAGAATTGAAGCCGAACGACCTACCGCAACGTAGATCCACTTTTTTTTACCGAAAAATTGTGTTTAGCGACGAAGCTCATTTTTGGCTCAATGGGTACGTAAATAAGCAGAATTGTCGATTTTGGAGTGAATATCAGCCAGAAGCATTGGAAGAGCTACCAATGCATCCAGAAAAAGTCACAGTTTGGTGCGGATTATGGGCTGGTGGCATCATTGGACCGTACTTCTTCAAAGATGATGCGAATCGTAACGTAACTGTGAATGGTGAGCGCTATCGAGAGATGATATCCAACTTTTTTTTGCCCAAAATGCAAGAGCTTGACTTGCATGACATGTGGATTCAACAAGACGGTGCCACATGCCACACAGCACGCGCACCAATGGACTTATTGAGAGGCGAGTTCGGTGAACATTTTATTTCACGTTCGGGACCGGTCAATTAAATTATATGGACCGTACTATCGACTCAAATAAAGATTTTATGCATTTTTCTGAATTTTATGTGTTTTTTTTTTTTGGAAAACTTTCCTATAGCTCTTAAAAAATCACCCTTTAATAGCAAAATCTCCAGTTGATTTTACTTTTTTTTTTTTTTTTTGAGTGTAACATTAAAAAATCTCATTATTACAAAAAATGTTTATATTTATTATTAAAATCCAAATATTAAATTTTTTAATAAATAAAAATATAATAAAGACATATTTCACTCTAAAAGTTAAAAAAAAATCAAAAGTTCAAATTTGACCTAGAATTCCTTAAAAAGCCCTCAATCAATTTTAATGTAATTAAAACTGAGTCAAGCTGAACTAAATATCTATCCATTAAAAAAAAAAATACTTAAATGTTTTGATCGGTTCAAAAGTTACAGAATTTTGGCGAATGAAAAACGATTTTCAGCCACTGTGCGCCGTCATGACACAGTTACTACCGTTGTACTGAACTTGCGCGATCGGAATACGACATCGCAAAATATTAATTTAATCGCCTGCTCCAATCGCGGAAGAGTCTTCTACGATTGAAAATGCTAGTTGGGATCGTCCCATAGATACACACTTAAACGCTAATTTTTATAATTGAGTTAAAACAAAAGAGAAAAAAAGAAACACGTGCAATATTAAAAGCTTGGATTTTCCCCAGTTGTTAAGCCCTACAGTGTAAAGTAGTTTTAAACAATTCCCTCATTCCGTTGGCAACACATCAACACAATCGGATACCACAAAAAGCATATAACCCAACAGTGTAGCTCAGTCTAAGCTATTGCATAATTTCATTGGTAACATATAAAAAAAAATAATTGAAATCTATAATAAAAATCTAAAACATGTCCTTTTTTAAATCAAACATGGGTAAAAGATATATTTGCCATGACAAATTGGCCCATATTTCCATTAAATTTATATAAAAGCAATCAAACCCTTGATATAATTTTTTTTTCTGTTATTTCTTTTCACAATAATACAAACAAATAAATATAATTCTTTCCATAATTTTGGAAAGGGTAATGAATGTGCCGGCAATACGAAACATTGCGATATAGCTTGTTTATTATACACTCCACACCACTGTGCAGAGGGTATATATCAGTTTGTCATTGCGTTGCAACGCATCGCAAAATGCATTTGCGACCCCATAAAGTATATATATTCTTGATCCTTATAACAAATCGAGTCCATATAGCGATGTCCGCCTGTCTGTTGAAATCAAGCTCATTCACAAAATAAACTATTTACATGGGGAAAGTTATGATAATATTGTTTGTCATAATTTCGAGCAGGTTGATTTTGAAAATATGGTAAATCGGGAATCATTGTGCCGAGATATATCCAGAGAGATGAAGACACCTCTAAGAAATGTTAAAAATTCAGTGTGCTCTATGTGTGTTGTATTACGTTTAACAAATTATCAAATTTTTTGTTTTCAAAATATTTTGCTTTCATTTGTTATAAATAGTGTAAGTCCAGATCTAAATGTAAACATAAAACCGATATGAAGGGTACCAAAGATTCGGCACAGCCGAATTTAACACTTTTTTCTGTTTTTTTGTGTAAACAAACCTCTCATCTTTGTCGTTGTATTTTTAAATGAGAACTTTAATACAATACTGACGTCTAATTTAACATGAGACAGGTTAAACACATACCACCATGCTATATTTTAGAGCAGTGGTGGCCATCGAGAGAATTGTGTTAGGAATAGTGTTTATGACAGTGGTGTTCAAAAATAAAAATGTAATTGTGTTGGTGAGAAAATGAGAATTGCACTGTAAGAACAGTGCAATGGGGTAATAGCAGTGTTAGTCTCTCTATGAATTTATTTTTTTTATTGAAAATATGAAACTGTCAATGTTATGTGAAACTGTTTTAAAGAAAAAAAATTAAACAAAAATAAAATTTTTGACAGGAAAAAAAAATAAATACATATATACATTATTCTATAAAAAACAATAAGTTGTAGATTTTTCAATCAATATTAATGATTTCATTGTGTTTACATATTAAAATATCTGTAATATGTTATCCTGTAAAAAAAAATTAAAACAAAACACTTCTTGGAAGGAAAAAAAAAATACATTCAATGAATGAATGAACGATAGAAGACATATTAAAAAAGAACTCATTCCCGGACAATATAATTAAAAAACTTGTTAAAATAAATAGAAATAATACTAACAACATCATTAAAGAGAAACCTACAAAATCATACAATCGGTAACCTACGTACCCAGAATCTCGGAGCGTATTGAGAAATCGGACATATACAACAAGGAAAAATACAAAATAGCACCAAAAGCTGGTAACACATTAACTTTTCTCCAACACGAAGAGCAAAATAAACAAACTTGATAAATCAAATCTAATTTATAAAATAAAATGTGAAGGTGACAAAAGCACCATATGCAATCAGGTATATGTTGGAACAACTTAGAATAAATTAAAAACTAGATTTGCAGGACATAAATCAGACCTGAGAAATATAAAAAACTTTACGACACAAAAAACAGCACTTGCGGCCCACTGTGCGGAGATAGGACATACACCAGACTTTGAAAATGTGGAGACTTTACATACCGAAGAGAATTATAAGAGACGCTTTACATTGGAAATGCTACACATAATTAACATACCAAAGGAAAAGAGAATAAATTATAAAACGGATACAGAAAATTGTGCACATAGCTATAGGCATATAATTAGAAAAAAAAAAAAAAATAAGATCACTTAGTGCAATATTAGATTATTGTTACGCGCCTTTTTTGTGAGTTTAATTTGTATATTTTCTATATATTTTTATACCCTCCACTTCAGTGTACAGAGAGTATATATAAGTTTGTCATTCCGTTTGTAATAATTAGAAAAAATAATTTGGACCCCATAAAATACATATGTATATTTGTGATCCTTATAACAACCGGAGTTGATATAGCGATGTCCGTCTGTCCGTCTGTGGAAATCACGATGACGGCATCAATCGGGCAGCTAGGGTGCTCGTTGACATAACAAATGATTCATTATCATCCTGAGAAGTTTGCTATTTGAAATCGTCCAAATCGGTCAATTAGAGCCCGAGATTTGAATGAAGAACTAAAAAAAGTCTTGAAAAAATATAATTTTCTATGTTGTTCTTGTCACGATCACGCCCTCAATAGGATAGCTAAGGTGATCGTTTTTAGTGAGAATGATTCAAAAAATTCATGGGAAGATTTCTGTTTCAAAAATAATTAAAATCGGTGGAACAGGGAAATCTCTGAAAAAGTAAAAAAAAAATCAAAAATGTGTTTCTATATTGTTCTTCTTGTTATTCTAAATGTTGTATTGTTGTCATAGCTGAACTTGTTGTTTTTGTGGTCGTTGTAGTAATAATATAATAAAAACTAACCCTTTGTACATTTTTTTATCAACTCTGGTAGAAAAATTTTTAAGTTTCCATTGTTTTGGTATCACTAAAAAAATTTACTAGATCATTTCTGTTATTGCCACGAGCCTGCCTGCAAAGTTTCAGATCGATTGGGTCACGGGAAAGGGGCTAAAATCGATCCAAAATTTTTTCGACAAGCAGACACTACGAGTTAATATAAAGGGAGTAAAAATTCACCAGCATCTAAAGCAAATAATGCTAAAATATGTACCTAGTTGTTAATAAAAAAAAAACAATGTAAATTTAGCAAAAAAAATTTTTATATATTAATGTATTTAATGAGAAAAACACAAAAATAACGTTTGATGTTGTATTTTTTGTGTGTAATATTTACATATACATACATACACATATTAAATAATACAAATAATATACATATATTCCTTATATGTATGTCCATAATAACTGCATGTTAGAAATAAATCGGTATATTATTTTATTTAAATAAAATTCTGCAATATTTTGTTGTGGGGAAAATACATTTCTTTTGCATTAACAGAGTGTCACTTCATTTTGCACAGTAGATGGCGCCACAATTTTTGTTCTAATTAGCTTTGCAATAGTTATTTATATTTTAACATGAATGTCAATATTTTCAAATAGATATCATACAGCACAATGTTAAGAGTATACACGGGCTGGTCTTTTATTATTTCATACGTTTTTATACCCTCCACTCCAGTGTGCAGAGGGTATATATAAGTTTGTCATTCCGTTTGTAATAATTAGAAAAAAAATTCTGGACCCCATAAAATATATATATTTGTGATCCTTATAACAAGCGAAGTTGATGTAGCGATGTCCGTCTGTCCGGCTGTCCGTCTGTCCGTCTGTGGAAATCACGATGACGGCTTCAATCGGATAGCTACGGCGCTCGTTGGTATAAAAAATGATTCACTGACATCCTGAGAAGTTTGCTATTTAAAATCGTCCAAATCGGTTAATCGGGTCCCGAGAATTGAGCGAAGAATTAAAATAAGTCATGAGAAAATATGATTTGAATAAGTGTTCTTGTGATAACGCCCTCAATAGGGCAGATAGGGCGCTTGTTTTTAGTGAGAATAATTCACTAACATCATGAGAAGGTTCCTGTTTTTAAATCATGACAATAGGTTTAATAGGTGCCGAGAAATCACTGAAAAGGTAAAAAAAAATATGACGTTTTCCTATATTGTTTTCCTAAATTTTGTATTTTGTCATAGCTGTGCATGTTGTTTTTGTGGTCGTTGTGTTAATAATATAAAAATTCATCAATATCAATATTTTTTGGTGTAATATTTAAGTTAATTAATTAATAAAAGAAACTATATATAATCAATATCAATATTCTGCGATTTTTATAACATCACAAAATATTACAAATTGATACATACTACTGTTGCCAATATCAAAATACTATAAATAATATTTATATATTCTGTATATGTATATCCATAATAAGCGCATATTAAAATAAATCGCTATTTTATTTTATTTTTACAAAATTCTGAAATTTTTAGAGTTGAAAAAATAGTATGGTTTTAAGAGTTGTATTTTTAGTACATGTATAAACCCTGCATACTTGCATTCAAAAGTAGTAGGTAGGTAAACCATAAAATATTTATTTACCCTGTAAAAAAATTGGTGTTTAGAAAAATACTATTTTTTGTCAGATGTTAATTACAATAAAATTTTAAAATTTGTCATTTAATGTCGGGACGGAGGCAAACGCCATTCCCAAAATATTGTTTCAACAGTTATCCACATTAAGAATAACCGCGTAGCTCAATCAATGTGCAATGATCGAGCCTTGCCCTGGGAAACATGCATTTATGCTTTTCTTAACACAAACGCCATTCCCAACTACCAAAAATTTTTGACACGAGCTATTCACATTATGAATAGTCGCGGAGCTCAACTTAATCATAGTGCAATGATGAAGCTTCGCCCTGGGAAACATATATTCATGCTTTTCTTAGCACAAACCGAACTTCTTATGGCACATTAAAAATAAACTAATTGAGAAGTACAATTCATCATTACGCTGTATTATAATACTATTTTCTTATTTTACTAGTAGCTAGTAAACAAAATGATCGTATCATTGTGAACGAAATAGAATTGAAATTGTATGCAGATTTGTTTTACTTAAAAAACCTGTTTCTACAGATAGTGAATAAAATCCCAGTAAGCATTTTATGCAATAAATGATCATGTAGAGTCTTTTTGACTCGTATGTGCTATTAAAACAGTTATAAATGCGCCCTTTTGCTGATCACAAAATATTCTTTTGTTGGGATTAAATATTACCTTACCCGCGAATCTTCTTGAGAGTCCTTTTTATCCGCTTTTCTGATCAGTTTCGACTCATTTTTGAGTCTTATTTAATGTAATTTTTCTATAAATCACTTTTAGAGAGAAAGCAAAAATCATTATTTAGTCTTTTTCTAATAGCGCATTTGATTAATCAGTTTTTAATCATCAAAAGTGCTCGAAGAAGACACAGTAAGGTAATTTTTGTTAAAACAATCTTCGAAATGATGACTGGGATATCGTATATTTTTGTTAACACACAAACATATGCATAGCAGCACGAGTAAACCGAACTCTAATTGGCTTCTTATATGTATACAGCCGAACAAAAATGAAAATACACTACTTTTTTTAAAATTTATTTTTAATTTGTACATTTTCAGTTTCAATTATGTAAAAATAAAATAAAAACAAAGAAAAAAAAAATATAAAAAATAAGATAAAAATATCATGAGAATTGCATAAGAATAATATAAAAAACATACAGATATTATAAAAAAAATATTTTTGCAATTCTGTATAATTCATCTTTTTGATATGGTTAGATGTGCATTTAAAATTTACACAATGAAAGGTGTGTTTACACTATGTGTATTTTCCATATGTAAATTCAGTTTTACGATCCATACGTAATTCGGCGTATGTGTCAAAATTGGCGTTTTACATACAGTTCATCATTTTTGCGATCAAACGTACATATGTATTTCCGTATGACATAACCTCTAAATGTAAACAACAGCTGATTTAATTTGTAAATTTACAAAAAGTTATTGTTAAAAATAAAGTAATATATTTTATATATTTTTTAATTGTTAATTAATATTAAACAATTTATTTTTCTTTCAATATTTATCTTTATAATTTACTCTGTTTTTCTTTCGCCACAAGCAGTATTGTATTTTCATATGGTTTTCATGCCAAAATAGAACCTGCTCTAATTGAAAAATTTACATATGTCTTGCCAAATGTGTTGTACATAAACAATTTTTGAAAGGGTTCACACTATGTGTACAAATTGCACGTGCTAAAACAATAAGAAAAACACAAGCAAAACACATAGTGTGAACGCAGCTTAATTAAAATGGCTTGCAAATGAGATGTTACAACTCAAACGGAATATATGTTCTTGGTTTTCAGTGTTGCCGTTTTAGCTTTTTAGTTGCTAGATTTAGCAACTTTTTTTGTCGTTTAGCATCCAAAATTTATCAAATGATGCTAGATGCTAACTTAGAATCTTTTATTAATAAAAAATTGCTTTAAGCATCTTTTTTTTTATATTTTTTTTTTCATTATTTTTGAATATATAATTTTAATGGTATTGATATGTTTTTATTTCTCAAAGTGTAGTACAGTAATTTTGTGTACTACTCCTTTTACCACTCTGCTCGTTTCTTTCAACAAACATAACAAAACATTTTGAAATAGAAGAATGTAAACACCAACAACAGTTTTTAATGAATTAGATAGTCGATTGCCAAAAAATATTATTGTATTAAAAAAATGCCAAAATTTTCAATACAAAACACATTAAATCGGGTAAAAGAACAGATAACCAATATATTAGAAGAGTTTAAATTTATGTCATCTGAAACAGAAAAAATTCAAATCCAATGGAGTTATATCACAGAACAAAACTGGGATACAACACTGAATACAACCTCTTTATGGATTGAAAAATTCTATTGGCGAAAATCCATTTTATGGCAATACTGTTGGTTTTAAAAGATTTTTTATAACAGTGGTTATAAGCATGTATACTTAGATCTGATTTATCGCATTTTAATATATTTTCAAAAGCCTTGCATTTGCATTTATAGTCGTCACCTTTGACCTGCTCCAGCCATCCATTAGCTTCTCGTCTCTCAACTAACTGAAACAAAATCTTTATGTACTGTATTTCTTTGATGTGTTTTCAGCATCATCGAAAAACGAATCAGACATTTTTCTAAAATTAATTATGTTTCTAAAATTAATTATGTTCAAATTTATAATATTTTAATGTTATGCACAAAAAAGTGTTTTATACTTGTCATTGTTATTAAAGAATCCACATATTTACTCCCTTCATATTATAGAGTTATTACCAGACTTAAAAAGACTTTAAAGTTTAAAATTGAAAAAAATTATGCGATATTTAACAAATACATTCAAAATAGTTTTGACCGAAATTTTTGGCAGTTTTAGTTATGCCTTGTATCAGTAAAATGTTCAGATATTAACTAAAAAAAAACAATTTGTTGTTTTCATCTTAATTATCTTAATTAATTTAAAGACACAAAGATAGTAAAAAGAAGTAAGAGTTAAAAGTTGTGCCCTATACTAATAGGTCTGGAAAATTGAAAAGGATTGTAAAAAATAAAATGCAATGGGATATGGGGATAAATGGGATAAATCGGGAGTCATTGTGCCAATTTATGACCTAAAATATGTTGACACCTCTATAAAATGCTGAAAATTCAGAGCATTTGTTGTAATAATTCAGTAATAGGTTTATCAAAGTGTTTACATATTCAAATATTTTATATACATTTGTTACAAATAGTGCAAGAAGTCCAGATATTAATGTAAACGTAAACCCAGGTGGAGGGTATCAAAGATTCGGCATAGCCGAATTTAACACTCTTACTTGTTTTATTATTCTTTTACAAATATAAACATAAGTTTGGCATACAAACTTTTTGTTGTCTTTACAAAATAGAGTTACCGAGTTCATCAATGAGTTTTTTGCTTTCAAAACAGTTCTACATAGTTATATAGAATTATTATTCTGCTTTACCTACAAAATATCTGATTGCGATTACATCTAATTTTTAAAAACTGTTTATAATTACTAAAGCATTATTATTCACATAAATACGAAATTGCACTTTTTAAATTTTCCATTCAAATTTAAGAAAATATCAATTCTAAAAACTGGAATTAAAAATTTCCAATTATAAATTAGAAAATATTAACTGAATTTCAGAAAATCATATCAAAACGTCGGAAATAATAATTTTAAATTTAGAAGACATCAATTGCATCAAATTCCAAAAAAAAAAACACCAAATATGTTTACATTTAAAAATGTTTACATTAAAAAAAATATTGGCATTCAGGAGAAATTAATAGCTTTTCAGTAACTTCTTTTAACGATAGTCGGATCGTTAAAAAAAGAAAAGCAAAATTATCAGTAAAATTTTTAAACGATATTCGCTATTGTTAAAGTCAGCTGTTGTTGTTATCTAAACGACAACCATTTTTGTGTTGTTTATTCAATCGATAAAAACTTAAATTTTTAGGTTGAAATGTCGTCATACTTAAATAAAAATCATAAAATAGTGAAAATATTTTGCTTCTATTAAAAAACTTTTTTATATAAATAAAAAAATTAAATAGCATATTCAATTCATTATTTCATTTTCAAATAAATAAACAGAAATATTAGTAAAAAAAAATAGAGATATTAAACATAAACATAAAAT
Organism: Cordilura impudica; assembly: GCA_963682025.1. NCBI lineage: Eukaryota > Metazoa > Arthropoda > Insecta > Diptera > Scathophagidae > Cordilura > Cordilura impudica. Next base: position 151,677,098 of record OY821519.1, on the reverse strand, counting down.
CATCCTTTCAAACACGAAGTAATTTGTTTTTTCTATTCTTCTTTGTGTTTTTCGCTTATTTTGACAGAGATGCCACTCGTTTACAATTTAAATAAATAGAAAAATAGATTCGTCGACTGTCGTTAAGATGTATGTACTTAATGAATCACTTAATACTTAGTGCAAACAACAATAGCTGTCGATATATTTTGCCATTGTCGGATCGTTGAAATTTACAGAATCGGACTACAGAAAACATTAATTTAAATTCAATGAATTTTACAAAACCTCAAATGATATTTAAGAATTGCGAACATAAAAATTGTTACATAAATAAACGCAATTTGATGAGAATGTTATTTATATATAAATTTTCACAATTTTTTATTTATTTATATTTGCAGTTCTTAGAAAATAAAGATAACAAATTATTTTATTTAAAATTTTTGCGATATTTGGTTTTTTGCGTTTGGCATCCCTAATTTAATAATTTATTATTATTATAAATTTATTCTCTATGTTTTCCAAATATGGCAATATTGTGTTGAAAAAAAATTGAGAGAGCTTTTTCGGTTATTATTTTGTTACTCCATCCGACCTATATGGCCGCAATGAAGAAATATTTGGCCAGCTAAAAGCCAAAAAAGCACGATTTAATGCATATAGCCACCCTACAGAACAATTACCTTTGCAATGGAGGTTAGGGCGAGCTATTTAATTAGCAAACACTAAATTAAACGAGAAGTTATGTCATATAACCGGAAACGCATGCATATAGGAAATGCATGCATATTTTTCCAATATTTTGTTTACATTTATCATCAATACTCAAACCGAGGTGGAGGGTATCAAAGATTCGGCACAGCCGAATTTAACACTCTTACTTGTTATGTTTGTTATTTCTCTGTTGAACAGTGGTGTAATTATGTTTTATTATTCTTATAATTTAAGATCCTGAAGATGTCAACCGGAGGTTGGCGAAATATTGAAAAATAAATTAATAAAAAATAAAATTAATAAAAACAGACCTCGAGCTGGAAGAAATTATTTATTTAAAAGATCACTCACATTTTTAAAATCATTTCAACTTTTATAATAAACAAATTCGTTTTTTTAATAATTATATTAAAGACTTTTATAGATCTTGCATTATAAATTTTTCAATATTTATTCTTTCGCGACAATTGCGTATTAGTGAAACATTTTTTAAATTTACAGAACTTAATCCGTTACGTTGTTGGCAAAAAAAATGTTCACAATTTTTATTTTTTGATCTTGGTTTCAAATTTGAGCAACGATTCTTTTAAATTTTCAACAAAAATTTGTTTTTTTTAATCAAACAGCTTTTCTTTTAATTTATTTTCTTTACATGTTTTATAACAAATTACCAAATACTCATAAAATATTTTTCGTATATTACTAATTTTTTTCGGTGCATTCAAAAAAAAGCAGTATACATCCACACCAGTGATGATATTTGCGGTGGAAAGGGACTTTTTGTGGTACTTTCGATTTCAAAAAGTACCCAACTCCTTTCGGGCCAAAAAAAGTACTTTCACATCATTGCATTTTGGTACTTTCGCAATTGGCAATTTGCGATGTGTTTAGTTTGTTCTTACTGGGTTGCTCTTTTTACTTTTTGTTTTGACATTGCACACACACATGCAATAAAAGCTAACGGCTTAATTTAATTTTCTGTCTTCTTATTGTTAAAGAAGGTTTCAAAACAAGAAGTGTGCACAAAGAAAGACAAATTATTAAAAGTGTTTTGTTGAATTATTTTGCAATGGAAAGGTAAGTTTATTTTAATTTACTATGATTTCATACTGTTGCATACTAAAACAAAAACAGTTGGTTAGTGAAATTTCCCGGACCGTCAGGAACAGTTCAAGGGAGCCAGTCGGTACCAAATAGTGATGGTGATGAATGTCCATTGAGCATGACAACATCGGGATCAGTTCAATACGTCAAGTAAGTAAAACAGATACATGTAGCTGATTTTTTTCATTTACTTCTTAAGTGAATTACCAACATCATCATCAGAATCAAATTCTTTGGTTTCGACAAGAGCCAAGAAAAAATTAGGCCCAGATACACGCCAGTTTCGTGAGGAATGGAAGAGCCAGTTTCTATGGCTAGTTAAAGAAAATTCCAAGCAAGGAAAGAAGTGCACATTTTGCAACATTGCAATTACAGGAAGCAAAACACATTTACAAAGGCACAAAGAATCTGCAATACATAAAAAAGCAGTTGCAGCTGCAAACAAAACTTTGAAAATGACAGACTTTATTGAAAAAGATTCAAACTTATCGGAGCTTGCTATTACTGGCGCAGCGAAAAGATTAGAATTACGATTATGCTTATTTGTTGCTGAGCATAACCTACCGTTTTCTGTCTTAAAACATTTAAGCGCGTGTATAAAAGAAGACGCAACTGATTCAAAAATCATAAAAAAGATGTCTATTAACAGAATAAAAGCACAAAAAATAATCAAGAGCGTAACTGGTCCACAAAATGCAGTCCTTTTATCAACAGAAACTAAACAGTCATATTTTTCTTTAGTTGTCGATGAAAGTACTGATACTACCACTATGTGCAAGAACCTCGCAATAATTATCAGAACTTTTGATAACCAGTGTCGAGATAGGTTTCTTGCGTTGGCTCCGATAAATGATTGCTCAGCTCAGGGTATATTTGATACAATTATTCATACCTTAAATAAATATAGTGTGCCAATTGAAAACCTAATTGCTTTTACTGCTGACAACTGTTCAGTAATAATGGGCAAACATAATGGAGTCCAGGCAAAACTAAGAGCAAAGGTTCCAAAACTACTCGTTAACGGTTGTATTTGCCACAACCTTAATTTAATAGCAATGGAAGCAGCATTAAAATTACCAAGCAAAATTGACAAACTAATAAGGGCAATAAATCATCATTTCTGCAACAGTCCAAGTCGAAAAGCTGATTTTGAAAAATTTCAGATTACTTTCGGAACAGAATTGCACACAATTTTAAAATATGCCCCGACTCGCTGGCTTTCGCGTCAGGTAAGTTATATTATATTTTTCAATATATACAACCAAAAATAATGTTTATTATGTCTTTAATTTCAGGCAGCAATCGTTAGAATTTTGGAACAATGGACTGCATTGACATATTATTTTGGATTAAGCGACTTTGAATCTAATTACGGTAACGAGTCCATAAGTTTTATTTTCTCGAGTCTTAACGATATGATTTTTAAAATGTATTTTTTGTTTTTATCATATATTCTTAAAATAATCAATGGCGTTAACATTGAAATGCAATCAGAGGAACCACGTATGCATATTTTTTTACCCAGATTGAAATGGTTATTCAATCAGGTTGCGCGTAATTTCATTAAGAAATCAGTCCTTGATTCAACAAAGTACTTAAGCACTTTTGATGTTAAGAAAAGTGACAATCAAATGTCCATAGAAAACATATATTGTGGGTCCAATTGCGAGATGTATTTTGAATCAGAAAATATATCACAAGACGATAAATGTTTATTTAAAGTAATATTCAGAAATTTTATATCACATTTTGCGAAGCTTTATTAAAAGGAATAGATATTGGCGACGAAATCTTGCATTTTTTAACTAAATTTTCTCCTGAGCATGTTTTATCAACAGAAACTAATAATATTATTCCATTAATTTCTAAACTATTTCCTGATAAGGAATTACATTTGGCAGAAACAATTAATAGCGAGTATCGAGCATTGGCAGATTATGAAGAGCTAATGGTTTTTAAGAAAAGCTCAATATCAGACTTCTGGATAAGTGTTGGACAAATTCAAAATGAACTAAATAATTTCATGTTTGCTAATATTTTTAGAATAGCTCAAGGAGTTTTTTCAATTCCACATTCTTCTGCGAATGTTGAACGCATCTTCTCATTGCAAAATTTAATAAAAACTAAGTGTCGAAATCGGTTAGCGATAGATACCTGCTCTGCACTTTTACAGACCAGGGATTTAATTAAATCCAAGAATAACTGTTGTCACAGTTTTAAAATAGATGAAGACTTAATTAAAAAAAATATACCAAATGAAAACCCACCCGAGGAAGAGCTATTAACTTAACGTATTACTTTTGTGTATATGTATTTTACTGTTTTAAGAGATATGAACTAACTAAAGCCACTTTTGATTTGTTATTTTTGTTTGTTTATTTGTTATTTTAAAATAAAAAGACTGAAATAAATTTGTACTAAGACGAACTTTATCCTAAACTGAATGAACATCTAAAGATTAACAAATGATTTTTTTAATCTTTATATATCTGTTAATCTTTTGGCGTTAAAGCAGTTTTGTTTTATTTTTTTATCAATGGTACTCTGCCGTCCAAAAAAGTACTTTTGGAAGAGTAAAAAAAGTCCTTTCGAAAATTACCATTTATCATCACTGGTAAGAATACATGTGAGTTGAGCATGAAATGAACAGCAATGGTTTATAAGCATGGGTTAGTTGTACTACACTGATCGAAATCCATGCACGTAACACAATGCGGATATTAAATGGGTTTGTGTAGATTTCGTTTAAATGTTTATATGAATGACTAAAAGGGAAAACAGTTCAGTGCACGAAGGGTATGATAAAATTTTAAATATATTTTGTTGTTTTACATTCTGAAAATATAAAACAAAATGTGAATAACATTTAATCTTTTTTATCCATAAGTTTGAAGTTTATTAAATCAAAAAAGTAATAATAAGTAATTCATTTCTTAAACAAGTAAGAAAATTATAGTCGGTCTAGACCGACTATACGATACCCTATACCATGCGTTTAGAAACCCTATCTCTTAGGCCCAACTAACTGAACAAAGGCTAGGTCTGAACATGGACCGATTCTCACCATTCTCAATAGCGTTCATCCCATGGCCGATAAAAGCTTATATACCAAATTTCATCAAAATATATTGATATTTGCGACCTGCAGTTTGATTACAAGCTTTACATGGACACACAGACGGACGGACGGACGGACGGACATTGTTAAATCAACTCAGAAAGTGATTCTGATTCGATCGGTATAATTAAAGATGGGTCTAGGTCAAATATTTTTGGTTGTTACAAACAGCAGCACAAAGTCATTATACCCAAACCACATAGTGGTGTAGGGTATAAAAATGCATAAGAGACAGCTATAATGTTGTCAAATGGAGGCGACGTATGTAATTTATAGAAAATGTTTAATTTATAGTTTATAAAGTTTTCGAAATTTTCTCAACATTTTTGGTTTCTTTTAAACAGATATTCTCTGTGTACCTATTAAAAAAATATATACGAATTTCAAAAGGCAATGCGACAAAGACTTGATTTGTTCAAAAGCTTTCATAAGACTGAATGAAATTGTTGTTTACTTTTACTCTTTGGTGAGTATTTTTGTTTTCGTTCGGCTGTATACATATAAGAAGCCGAGCACCAGGGTGTTTGGTACGGCCTTCACTGTTTTAGAGGTGCGAAAAATTTATTTGCAGTTGTTTAGTGAGCAGAAGAGAGTACTGCACTGTAAAAAAATATATTTTTCTTAAAATCTGTTTTATCTGTTCCATAACAAAATTTCAATATCATATATATTAGGCTCCATATTTATACCATATACCACTATGTGGTCAGGGTATAATGACTTGTGACGGTGATCTTTTTTGCTCTGCACTGTAGCAAAAGAATTTCTGGTACAGGCAGAATAAGAAAGAAGAAAAAATAATAACCTTGATCTTGAAATTATTTTCAAGTTCAAGTATGTACAAGGAAACAACACCTTATATGGTAATAGCTTGATGGCATTTTTTTTTATTTTTAGCAAACTGATTTATGGCGTTTTTTTCTCTTCATTGTGTTGGATTAAATCATGAACACATTCATATGCAATCATGCTGGTCAAACCACGTATTTTCTTGTATTGATCTCACTTGCTCTCATAGTCATATATGAGTGGGAGTGTTATAAATACTAGAGAATATTATGAATGCATATGAATGTTCTCAATGAATTGGTGGTGATTTTGTTTGTTTAATAAACCGGTTTTTATCTGCAGAGGAATGAATGAAGAAGTTTAGCTTGATTAACAAGACATTTAAAATTAAACAGGGAGTTGAAATGTGACCGTCAAAGCAAAAAGGTTGAGGAAAAACCTCTTAAAAATTAAAAATGTAAAAACTTAAAGTAAAGTTAAATTAAATTAAAATTAAGTGTTAAAATAAGATTAGAGGAGTCGAAATGTAGTTGTGCAAGTAAAAGGTTGAGGAAAAACCTCCAAAAAAATTTAATTTAAGTTTAATAAAAAATGAAAGTTTAAGAAAATTAAAAATTAAATATTTAAAATTAGTGTAAAAGTTAAATTAAAACAAATAAAATAAAAGTAAAGTTAAGTTTAATAAATTAAAAAAAAGAGACTAATGTTAAGAAAAGAAACGAATGTTTAAAAAAATAAATAATTGAAACATAAAATAAAATTAAAACGGAGTTGAAGATTAATAGTTGAACATAAAGGTTGAGGAAAAGCCCTCTTAAAATAAAATTTAAAATGTAGTGATAAAGTGAAGGATGAGGAAAAACCTCTTAAAAATTAAGATTAAAATTTAAGTTTAAAAAATTTAAATTTAAGAAAATTAAAAATTTAGAAAATTAAAATTTATGAAAGTGTTGAATTTTGTTTGTTGAAATGAAAAGGTTGAGGAAAAAACCTCCGTAAAATTAAAAATGTAGTTAAAAATAAAGTAAAGTTAAGAAAGTTAAGTGAAATTAAAAGTAGTGAAAAATTTAAGGAATAAAAACAAATAAAAATTAAATAAACGTTAAGAAAAAAAAATTATTAGATTTAGGGACATGTGAATAAATCAAATTCTGTGTTAATGAATATGCTGTTTGTGCTAAAAAAAAAAAACCTGAGCAAAAAATTTGAAGTTAATTAAAAAAAAAAATAAAAAAAATACAATAATGTTAAGAAAAGAACAGAATGTTTAAAAAAAAAAATTATTAATGTTTAAGAACTAAAGAAATGGTGGAAGAACCTTTTTAAAGAAACTAAAATCAAATTATATTTAAGAACTTAAATACTGGTTTACTGGTTTAAAAAAATAAATAATTGAAAAATAATATAAAAATATAAAACAACACAAGTTGATTAAACAAATTTTGTATTGAAATCAACTACAATATCATCATTAATACAGCTATGGCCGATTTTTTTCAATGGCATATTGCGAGACACAACCACGGCGTCTGGCGGCAGCAGCTTCATCAACAACTACAACCCTATGGCGGTAATTAAAAGAAACTAATTAAAATGTTTTCGTAAATCTAAATTAATTAAAAAAATTTCCTAAGATTTGTCTAACTATAAATTAAAATTATTTTTTTTAAAGATTTTCTAATTATAAATCAAATTTTTTTCTAAATATAAATTTAAACTAAATTTTTCTACGTTAATAAAATTTACTTAATATAAATTTTAAATTAAAACTTTCTAAATTAAGAACTTTGCTCTATATAAAATTAAACTAAAAAAATCTTCCTAAAGGAAAATAGAATTGAGCTAAGATTAAAAATTATAATAAGATATATAATTTAGCTAAAATTAAAATTTTACTGTAAAGAAAATTTTTCTAAATTTAAATTCAAAACTAAATTAAAATCACCAAACTAATAATTTTTATATATTTAGAATTACTGTAAAATTTAAAATTAACCTAAACTTAAAATTATACTAAATTTAAGAATATTTACAAAACGGTACCATATTTAAAAAAAAAAAAAAAAATATTTTTTTTGGTTAAAGTTAAAATTAAAACTAAATTTAATTTAAAATATTGTTATTATTCCGTAGTGCTAAAATTCAAATTGAGCTAAAATTAAAATATTATTAAAAGCAAAATTTTTCTAAATTAAATTGCGCTAAATATAAATTGTGCAAAATAGTGCTAAATTCTAATTGATAAAGTTAAAATTTTGTTAAAATTAAAATTTTCCTAAATTTAAAAATTACCCTAAATTTAAAATTTTTCTAAAACAGAATTTTGCTAAAATTTAAAAATTCTTCTAAAATTAAAATTGAGCTATATTTAAAAATTTCCCTAAAATTAAAATTTTGCAAAAAATTAAAAAAAAAAAATTAAATAAATTTTGTTAAATATAATTTAAATTTTGAAACCTTAAATGAAGGTTAAATAAACTTTTTGTTAAAACCCAATGTAGAAAACCAAAACCAAACCAAATCTTATCATTTTGTGGGTTACCTCCAAGTAAGATGGAGTCGAGGTAACATGGTTGGGAGGGCAAAAGGGGCAGAACACCTAGTCCCCAATCCCAAGGTAAGTATGGCCATCCGTCACATTTAGCGTCCGATTTTTGACAGTTGTTTTTTTTAATCGCACGTGAAAATCTGTAGTGCGGTTTCCCTGGGCCTGAGCAAGACCCCACCCATCCGGCGAGCTAGGCCCCTACGCCAGCACGTGCGACCAGCAAAGGCTCAGGGAAACGGAAGCGGATCTTCCACCAACGCCGCACCATTACAGACTTTGTGTTGATGTTTGTAACTACTAAAAATATTTGACTTAGATCCATCTTTTATTATACCGATTTCACTTTCGGAATAGCAAATATATCTACTGATATTTCCACTGATAAGTGCTTAGTAATGGTTGTGAGGCAATTTAACATGGATCGTGGCAAGACTGAAGATATTTTCTTTTAATTAGTACAGCCAGAAAATTGAATAGGCGAAACTATTTGCAATGCTTGACGCACTGGAAACTAATAAAACTCTATCATCATTTCATCATACCTGCAAACGACAACGCTAGGGTTGAAAGAAACAGTGTCCAGAGCATCCAGTTTATTAAAAAGAAAGTTATTCATTTGTTCAATCTTGGCTATATTTGTAAGTTTTTGCGATTCCATGCTGTCAGAGATTGAGGAATGGATTCTACGATTTACGATGTTGCGGATTGAGTGTTATTCCCTCCTGCACTGCGACCAAGTAGATCTATTGTGCACCGTCTTTCAGATTCTTGTTCTCTCGTGTTTTATGAGTTAAGTACAGCGTTTAGGAACTTGATGTCCTTCACAGCCAACGGTTTGTATGCCTCCTCCCTGATTTCAGATTCGCCAAAAAATTTGTGCCTTAGATATGCAAACGCTGGACACTTTGCCAGTATAAGTTCCATGGTTTCATCATCCTCCAGGCAGTATCTGAACGTTTTATTTTCAGCCAAATGCATTTTGTATAGGATGTAATTGCATGCATAGTGCCCATGGAGTGCCCCAAAATTTTTTTTTGAGTGTTGAAGTAGTACTTGTCCATTTCAGTACTACACTGTTTCTTCTTTAATCCATCTGTCGATTTTCTCGGTTATGTCTTTTCTGGTGAATCCGAATTGAGGGCTTAGACCAATGAATGGTCTTTCCGCTCTTCGTCTTGCCTGTTCATCGTCTTTCTCATTTCCTTCATACACTTTGTGACTTGGTACCCATAAAAGCGTCACTTTATTACGTTCAGCTAGTTTATTTAGGGCTCTATGGCTTTCGAGCATGGATTTATGGTGGTATACCGAATTGTCCAGTGCTTTTAGAATATCCTGGCTATCTGATATAAGATTTATCTTCGTCCTTGTCAGGTTTCTTTCCATTAATTTAGTAGTAGCTGCAATTTAGTGCATATAGTTCCACTGTAAATATTATGGATTCATTGCATAGGGGATGTGGAGTTTGCACCTTGGTCCGTAAACGCCCTCTCCTACTCCTTCTGTTGTTCCACATCACTTCTAGGCATCTTCATGCTGCCAAGTAGGGTTAGATTCCCAGTTAAATCTGCTCGGGATATGACCAGTGTAGTTCTTTTTAAGTTCCAAAACAGGATCTATCTGATCACTACATAAAGTCATATTTTTGATACTTTTGGCTTTATCAAAAATCTCTATGATCGCCTCCCTTAAATTTGTATAGTCTGTGAAGTTCAATAGCTTATTTAAAAGCTTCTCCTTGGATTGATAAGTGTAGCGGAGTGAGATTTAGGATAACCTCCATAGCTGTCGTAGGAGTTGTTCTCATTGCTCCCGTGATGTTTAAACATGGTAATCTCTGTATTTTGGATAATTTTAAATGGCCTCCAGTCTGGTTTGTTTTCTGCCACCATACAACTAAGCCCATATAAAATACTCGGAGGGATCATTTGTTTATATATCCACAATGACATTTTAGAGTTTATAGCCGTATTTGTTATCGAATCTAGATTAGGGTTCCAGGTGAGTGTTCTATCAAGTAATATACCCAGATATTTTACCTCCTCCTTGAGTTTAACCTCCGTATTCCTTATATGAAGTGGTGGAATATAAAGATTTATTCTTCCAGTGAACGGGACCATCTTCGCACCATTCCCATGTAAGCCTTAGTGCTTCTTGCATTTTTTCCCCTATTGTCTGGTCATGTGTTTCACGTACAAACACTGTGATATCATGTACTATATGTCTCCTAGAGAGCATGTTTATTCCCTCCCTTGGGAAGGAATACAACCTTCACCTTTGTCCACTTGGTTGGAATATAACTAAGTGCAAGACTGGCCCTGAAGATATGGACCAATTTACTTTTAACCAATTCCGGACCATTTTTTAGTAGGGCTGGAAAAATCCCATCTGGTCCAGGTGATTTATATGGTCTAAATGAGTTTATACTCCGTTTTATACTTTCATATGTTATAATTCGTTTAACTAAAGAACTGATTTTTCAAATCTCGATATCTCCCGTTGATTCCTCTATTACACAACTACATTCTAGGAGTGAGTTCTAAGTAGAAGCTCCAAAGTTTCCCCACAGGATATAGTTTGGTGTGAGTCATGTATCTTGAGAGTTCCGATATTCTGGTTCTTGTTTGAAGATAAGGCCTTTTGAATCCTTGCCGATTCCGGCACATCCTTCAATTTCTAGCAGAAGGTTTTCCAGGATAATCTTTTCGATTTCCCTGTCATACTTAGTAAGGGCAGTTCTATAGCGTATCCAGTCACTACTACATATTAAATTCCTGCCTGGCTACATTCCTAAGTTCTTCAAGTATTTTTTTCCACCATCTGACCTTCCTGTCCGTGCTCTTGCTTTTTAGTGGACAGTTCTCCTCATAGGTATCTAGAATATCATCTTTGTCATTAAGATTTCTATAGTAAAATTACTTTAATGTTTTGTAATAAAATTTTAAAGTTTCTTTTTATTCAGCTTCATCTATATAAACTGTTTTAATCGATTGCAAATCTATCTGTTATCCACACATTTATAATTATAAGCAACCTTACTTCTGCTGATTTCAAATGCAATTTCGGCTTTTGATGTTCCATTTTCTGACAATGTGCAAAATTTTACCTTTTTCGAGTTCACTTAGTACATTTCCCACTGGCATTTTGTTTATCATAAATGTTTTTAATAAAATTATATAGAATATGTTGTATTAAAGCGGTCCTTTTTGTCAAGCAAGGACTTTTTTTATTTGTGCTGTAAATTTTATAGGACATTGATTCACAGATTATCAAATGTGCTACCATTTATGAACAGTGCGTTCATATATACATATATACATATATATATATGTATATATATATATATATATATATATATATATATAATTAATTTTCAGTTTGTTCGTTATACAATATTTTGCTGTAATTGGGAAAAGCATAATATACGTACAGTAGTTTTACGTCCACTTTTTTTTCGATATACGAGTGCATCAAGTTAAAAATAACTCTACATGGTTCGTTATACACATTTAACACATTTTTTTATTCTAAACCCATTTTGTAGATTTCGATAGGTCACGCCTACTTTTTCGAAATATATGTTAAGTTCATAATAACTCGCTACAAAAATTCTTGATTCTTTATAGGTTTTTCTTAAACTTGATGCAGATCATTTTAGACCAGAAGAAATTTTGCGTTTCAAGTTTTATTGATTATTATGTTAAATCAATAAATCAATAGCAAATATTTGTATATAAAAAACTAATTGCCTTTTTCACCAGACTTATTTTCTAATATCAAATATGGAATAATTTCAAATTTAGTCATTGGAAATTACAGAACATGATTTTTTCACGAAACTAAGGAACTGATGTCTGTCATTTTAGCTTAAGCTTTTAAAATGACATTCTTACATAAGTACATTTCCTTAAAAAAGTATCTAGTTAATAGTAAAAATTAAACAACTACTTTTACCACTCTTTTTCTACAAAATCAAAAATTGAACTTATAAAAATTCATATTTTAAATGTTTTAAAATTAAAGAAACTTGTAAATAAGTTTCTTTAACTTTAAAACATTTAAAATTTTTTGTTTTGTGGAAAAACTTTCCGATTATGAAATTTAAGCATTTTAAATATTTATCCTACGCATTATCTTATTCTTTAATAATTGTTGCAACCCAGGGATGATAAATGAGAAAACTAATTTCGTACCAACGAACTTCTAAAATTGTACTTCCTCGACTCCAATAATACAAAAATCATTTTGATACCCTCCACACAACTATGCAGAGGGTGTATATATGTTTGTCATTCCATTTGTAACGCATCGAAAAATTTCCGACCCCCATAAAGTGTATATATTCTTGATCTTTATAACAGCTCGAGGCGATATAGCGATGTCCGTCTGTCCGTGTGTCTGCTGAAATTACGCTTATTCACAAAAAAAACATTTACCTAGGAAAAGTTACGACAGTATTATCTGCCATAGTTTCCGGCAAGGTTGGTGTTTAAAATAAGGTAAATGGGGCGTCCTTGTGTTTAGATCTGGCCTAAAATTTGTATACACCTCTAAAAAAAACTCAAAACCCAGTGTATTTGTTGTAATATTTTAGTGGTTGAACATAATTGTTGTACAACAAAATACACAGTTACAAACAAAAAGGCCAAAAAGAAAGATACAAATATACTAACCATACCAACAAACACAACTAACAAGGGCTATGTTAGTCGGCACAAGGCTAAGTGACGGTATAAGTGAGTGGGGTGCTAGCTTAACTGATAAACGGTGGGTCATCGCACAGTGGGGCGAATCTCCACTGTTCCACTCAAATTACTCTACACCTCACATAGTTAAACTGTTTGAGGTGGGATTTTTATACCCTATACCACTATGTGGTCAGGGTGTAATGACTTTGTGCTAATGTTTGTAACTACCAAAAATATTTGTGCTAGACCCATGTTTTATTATACCGATCGACCCAGAATCACTCTCTGAGTCGATTTAGCGATGTCCGTCCGTGTGTCCATGTAAACATTTTAATCAAACTGCAGGTCGCAAATGTGAATATAAAATTTGTTTTATGCTTATTTTCTATATCTAATTAGTTTAACATAAGAGATAGGGTCTCTAAACACTTGGTATATGGTATCGTGTAGTCGGTCTAAACCATTATACTTTTGAACTTATGTTTGTAGTATTTTTATTAATAACACTGCTTTACAAATTTTTAATTTGGAAAAATACCAAGAACGCCACATGCCTAGATAAGTTAATTGGGACCTCCTAAACACGAAAAACGCTGTAATTTTTTTTTCTAAGTACCGTTTTTTAGATAACGGTAATTTTGTGTTTTTCGGTGTAGGGTCCACTCAAACCCTTGTGGAGCCCAACCGAGATAAATGGCATATCGTTGGAAAGGTAATTGAATGCCCTTTCCGTCGATATGCTGCAAATTTCTATCTGATAAGAAATGGCTGAGTTATGGTGCCGGATGAAAAATAAAGTTTTTATTAAGGATTTTGTGGAACGACAAAGCCTAAATAGTGAAACTACTTCCGAAAATAAGAAAATGCCAAACAAACTTATGAAAAACAAGTAAGAGTGTTAAATACGGCTATGCTGAATGTTTAATACCTCCACCTTATATTAATAAATGTAAACAAAATATTTGAAAAAGTAAACAACAGGCAGACGGATTGAAGGACATAGCTATATCGACTCGAGTTGTTATAAGGATCAAGGATCGCAAATTTATTTTTAATTGCGTTACAAACTGATATATACCCTCTACACAGCGGACTGGAGGGTACACTAACCTCTCCACACAAATTTTTTAACACACAACATTACATGAAAAAATTAATTATATCTGGAAATGGATTTGCTTTAGGTATATTTTAAAAATCGCTAAAATATGCTTTCCGGTGTTAAAAATTTCGAGGATTTCTTAAAATTTATTCTCAATATGTATACATGTCATTACTTATTCATTGTTTTCACCAAAATTCATCTCACTGCACCGAGGCACTGTGGCTGAAATTTTAATTTCAATGGCTAAAAGTGGAATTTTTTTTGTCACCGATTTTTAAAATTTTAACGCGATTTTGTAGCTAATATATCCAAATTAAGGTAGCCAAAAAAAAATAGGTTAAACTATTGCTAATTGCAACTATCCATGGAGAAATATGTCTGCAACAGTTCATAAAATCCTTTATCATGGAGAAAATATCATTTGGTGCCACTTAGAGATCTATCAGAGATATAAAGAGAGCACAATAGTAGAAAAATTTCAGGACTTAGATGAAGCAGTCAAAAAGCTACTAAAGTACAGAAATAACACAGAACAGAATATGGAATATTTGAATAATCAATATTTGAATCAAATGAAAAATAATTATAATTGCCTTCATTATTAGTAAAAATAATAATAAACAGAACCTCCCATTGTTACAAAAGCTATTAAAATCTATTGCACTTTTTATTTTTAAAAGGTTTGTTTTATCCACATACATATATATGAAACGCTTTAATAAATAAGAAAGTTTCAAAAAATAAAAACGCATATTTTCATATCAAAATTAAAAAAAAATCAGAATCATTGCAGATTTATTTTGCAAAAATTAACAAATTGGACAGAAAAAAATAATAAATTTTTTGTAGTAATAGCAAGATTTTTAGACAATATTACTAACGTTTTTTATGTGTAAATATTCCTTGAGTGCAAATTTCACAGCAAAAAATTTTTAAATTAAATTTAAATAATAGCAAAATTTCCAGTTGATTTCTTTGAGTGTAAGAATTTTTTTGACTGTAAAGATTAAAAAAAAGAATTCCATTATCACAAAAAATATTTATAATTACACTGTGGAACAAATTCAGGTTAGCGACAGTTAGGTCGATTCTGAGAGTGAGGGGTGAAAGTAGAGGCTAAATTAGAAGTCCCGTATCGCGGCGTTTGTTTATGTTAGTTCGAATTTTTTTTTTAATCGACCTTCGAACTTTGCAGTCAAATGCCGATTTTCAGCATATTGTTTATATGGTTTTTTGGCTACAACTCGTCGACTAATTGATATTTTTCCAATTTCTAAAAGCCAAATTATTGCTAGAGACCTGTGCAACAATTAAAATTTTTTTAAATATTGATTTAGAAAAGTTTTGTGGTGCTTATGAAGCAAAATGTTGGAAAAATTATTTTTTTTCATGCTTTTTGAAAATATTTTCCACAAAACTAAGTCTTTTTTGCTTTCTGTTTGATCTATAATATGCTTCTCAGTTTTTTCAATAAATTTCATTTGAAAAGAAAATGGTCTTAGTCGATAATTTGCGTTAAAAATCCCAAAACCATTAAATAAATAGCGATTTAGATAGAAGTAATTAAAAAGGGAAGTTCCAAGAATTAGGAATTAGTAAAACAACTTTTTTGTTTTCAACCACCGCACAGGTAGCGATTTTTTTTTTTATTTCGTACAAGCGAACTAATTTCAAAAATGAAGATTCAGTTAAGACTCGAAACTAAGCCGAAGCTGATGTCTTTTAATTTTCCCTCGGTCGTCATAAAATTCGCTATTAATTTCCAGTTATTTTACTTTGTATGGTAGGTGTTATGCCCTCTCATGGCATTCCGGCCATTCTGGAATTTATACTACTCTATATAGTTGATATCAAGAATAGACTTTGTGTGGGAGGTCGCTTACATATATGCATTACGTCTGAGAAAATATCAAAAAGGTTGATCCAAAGGTCTAGCCTCATTAACCACAAATATCATTACAATGTATTTTCGTATGTATACATATATAGCGTTGATAATATGTTTTGTTTTTTTATCTATTAATTTAAAAAAGAAATATTTAAAAAAAAATTAAAGTTATTTTTTTTATTGAGTAAAAATATAGAAACTAAACATATTAATTTTTAGATTTTTTTCGAAATATGCAGTTTCTCCAAATTGGAGATTAAATTAATGCCAGGAATTATGCAATCTATATCAAAGAATACCTATACTGAAGACGCTAACATTTTTCCAATGTATTCAGTTGTGTTCGATTTACGCTCACCCAAATTACCCTAATGACAATATTTCCAAACCTTTTATATTTTTCGTTTGACTTTCCACTACATTACAAGATATATCGATTATAATTTAACCAAGTAAAACAAATTATAGTCGCCCTAGAGGGCTAATACGATACCGTACCATGAGTTTTCGAGAAAGGGTCTTTGCTGAGGTCATAATGGGATTTCAAAAATAAGCATAAGGCAAAATTGAGCGGCATTGATAGAAATTTGGGCCTGCTGGTATGTAGAACTTCATGCTATTTTTATATGGGCACTACGTCAAAATATGGGCCGACCATGACCATATTTAGTAAAAAAACATATATAAACCATAGTTGAAGAAATCTATGCAAAAGATTAAGGGAAGATCGGGAAGCAGCTTTATATAATGTTTATTGCGTGTAATAAACACCTACAAACAAAGTTTTACCAATGTCTATATGGTAATTTGAATTTTACGGCAATTTTAGTCGATCTGCGGTTCTGTAAATTTTAACGATCCGACAATCGAAAAATATATCGACAGCTATTGTTGTTTGCACTAACGGTTAAGTGATTCACTAAGTTACACCTTAACGATAGTCGACAAATCTATTTTTCTATTTATTTAAATTGTAAACGAGTAGCATCTCAGTCAAAATAAGCGAAAAACACAAAGAAGAATAAAATAACAAATCACTTCGTGTTTGACAGGATGATTTTATGTTTATGTTTAATTTGTTTATTTTTTATTAATATTTTTGTTTATTTATTTGAGTATAAAATAATGAATTGAATATGCTATTTAAGTTTTTATAATAAAAGCAAAATATTTTCACTATTTTATGATTTTTATTTATGTATGACTACATTTAAACCTAAAAATGTATCTTTTTATCGATTGAATAAACAACACAAAAAATGGTTGTCGTTTAGACAACAAGAACAGCTGACTTTAACAATAGCGAATATCGCTTAAAAATTTTACTGAATACCAAAATCGATAATTTTGTTTGCTTTTTTAAACGATTCGATTATCGTTAAAAAAAAGTTACTGAATCGCGCTACTGATAGCGGCCATTTGTATGTGGACTAGGTTTCAACATGCACGTTTTTCATCAATTTCAATAGCGTTCGTCATATGGCCGATAAAAGCTCGTACACCAAATTTCATCACACAGGCAGACGGACGGACGGACATCGTTAAATCGACTGCGAAAATGATTCTGAGTCGAAAATCATTCTGACCAGTATAATAAAAGGTGGGTCTAGGTCAAGTATATTTGGTAGTTACAAACATCAACACAATCTCATTGTACCCTGACCACAGAGTGGTATAGGGTACATAAACCTAAAATTTGCGACAGGGTCACCACTTATCAAAAATTTCTTATACAAAATATTAAATTTTCGCTTTTTAATCAGAATCGATACTTTAGTTTCATTTACATCATCTGTCAAAACTTCACAGGTTTACTCGTACGAAGTGCTGTGAATTTACAGCAAAAGCAATTTTACCTTATCCGCTTCCTACACAGACCACTGCCACTGCCATTGCGTTGTATGCGTATTATCAATGAAAAATTGTTCGAATTAGTTGAATCCCTCGCCATTAGCATTTGTTGTCGCAGCGTCCACGATCATACTCACCTCTTTTGCCATATTTTCGTAGGCTTTGTTCTTTAAATCGTTAAGATTTATTGTTCATATCCCACCAAAAAGGGTTTGAATGGTATAAAATTATTATTTTAAAAATGTTCTCCTTTTTCAATTTGGCGTCCATATTAACTTTTTATTTTGTTTAAAAAATAGAGTTACTGAGTTCATAATATAGCCACATTTTGGGGGAAAAAGTTAACATTTATTATTATTAGTATTATTTTGATAATATTTATGCTCTATAAAGGCCAGTTTACACTATCACACTTTGCAATATGACCTGTCAAAAAGTCGAGTATTATGAAAAAGTCGTATCATGTAAAAGAAATTGACAGTCTGTAGGATTTTATTTTCGAAGTCCGATGGTTTTAGAAACATTTCTAAAAACTTTCCATTTTCATCGGACCAGAGTTGTTTTTTTTTTTTTTTTGGTAATATTAAATGAATTTCATCGGACTTTTATTTTGCAAAATAATACGACTGAGTGGTATCGTGTAAATGGGACTTAACTAACAAACTTGCGTTTTTATATGCGCATTTCAAGAAATAAATCATAATAATACATTTAACAAGTTAAAACTTTAATTACAATTTTGCAGTAATCCAGTAAATTTATATTAAATTTTTAACAGGGCAACATTTATCATCGTTAGTGTTACCACTGCGAAAAATGTGTGTGTATTATTAAAAAAATGTGAGTGTATTGAGTTTTTCGAACTGGCAGTGGCCTGTGTAACGGGCGGGTTAAGTACACATTCTTAATGTGTTTTCATACTACTCGTCAAAATGAAAATCATGGTTGGACAATGTCCAGTGGACATGTATAAATTAACTACCAAGACCAAACAGGCCAATATCACATGATAAAACAAATTTCATCTATTGTATTATAGAAATTAGATAAACCTACAGTGTGCGAAAAAACATATGCACGAGCTTGCGGTTAATACAATATGGTTTAGTAACAATGACAACCACATTTGAGTTTTGAATTATTTTAGTTATTTATAAAATAAATTAACTAAATTTACTAAAACAGAATAAAAACAAATAAAATTTGTTATTAAAAATAAAAAAATGCATATTAAATCGAATTTTACTAATATTTAGTTATGTAGCCCTTATTTTTTAAGACCTCTTGACTTCTGCGAGGTATGGATAAATTTCATCGGAAATTCCATTCCATGCAATTTCCACTTGTCGGAAAAGAACATCCGTGTTTCTGCAACCATCGCGATTTATTTTACGATCTACAATATCCCGTAGATTTTATACGGAATTGAGACCACTTGAATATGCTGGCCATTTCATTAATCTTATTGTTTATAAACCATTCATTCACTCATTTAGCCTGTCTTGAGTCGTTGTCATGTTGATACTTCCACTTAATTGGCATTTCCTCCTCTGCGTGTGACAGCATTATATTTTTAGGGTATCCTTACACATAAAACGATCCATTATGCTATTAATTTTATTAATTGGTCAATACCCATGACCAGAAAAACATCTCCAGACCAAAATATTCTCTCCTCTGTGCTATACCGTGCCTTGAGTATACCGAGGATTAAGACGTTGTCCTTTAGGTCTGCGTACTAGCCTAAGTCCATCAGGATTTTTTAAATTAAAATTCGACTCATTAGAGAAAATACGGTCTTCCATTGGGTTGTACTCGAGTTTATATGTTCATTTGCAAATTCCATTCTAGCTAATCTATTTTTGGCAGATATAAAAGGTTTTTAGCACATCGGTATGATTTTAACCCACCTTCAACAGCTCGTCTTTGGATGGATCTTATTGAAAGATTTACTTGCAATAGACATTGCCGATATAATAGGATCCTATTTTTTATTAATCGAAGTATTGCCTGATAGTCCCGTTTGCTAGTTTTTCGGGGCCGACCACCTTTATATGTGGGAGGCAATGAGCCTGAAGTACGGAAACGGCTAATAATCAAATCCAAATTTGTTTGGAATGAATGTAACTGATTCGCCTCTTTTAACATTTTTTCTTTTTTTCTTCCACTTGCCATTTTTTATTAAAATATTTCAAAAATGCTCATACCATTGACTCTGAAAGATCTGGAACGACTATAAACACGTGAAAATTTTCTCTAATTATTCTTGCAATGTCAAAAATATTATTATTATTTAACGGTAATTGTTGTTGATAGTCTTTTACAGTTAAAGAAGAATGTAAATATCTATTATTTCGTGATTTTTGTCTTTATTTCGGTTTTATTTTATTTTGATTTATGTCTAGTGTAATTAAAACGGTTCTATCTTCGTTATAAATAAATAAAAAGAATTCAAATCCCAGTAAGGTTTTCCATGTAATTAAGTTATATGATAGTAAGCATAAGTTCGTGCATATGTTTTGTCGCACCCTGTATATGTAACAATTATGCCTCCTTTTTTGCAATAAACTTCTTATAACTTCAACAGCTGTGGAATTATTCAAAAAATATATGTATTTATTTTCAGTGTAGATTTTCAATATGAACTGAGAAATTTTTATTAAGGTAGTCGATTTAAAAAAGCTATATGATATACACTCCGTTTCACTTGAATAGCACACAACAATTTTTTGTTTCTATATGATTATCTACTAATATTCATTGACTGAACTGTACTTGTTTTGTACTATTTTGTTGGTCTTCCTATTCACATTCTCTGCGACAAAATTGAAGCTCTGAGAATTTACCGTTACAGTTTTTTGTTCATTTCATTTTCGTTTGCTTCAAATTCTAATGCATTTTCTGTTTCACTTGAATTGCACATTTGCAATTATATTTGATTTACGTCTTGCAGATCATCGGCAAGATAAAGTAAACCATTATTTCGAATATTTGAAATATATTTTAATAATATTCAATAATAATGGGTCGTGGTATAGCCTTAACCAACGAGGAACAAATTAAAATAAAAACTTATCGGGAATGTGACCTCTTTGGTCGTGGAAGACAGAGTGGCAGCGCGCTGTATTCTCTGATGAGAAAAAATTTAATTTCGAGTGCCATGACGGATATAACTATTACTTCCATGATTTAAGAAAGGAAACCTATCAATTGGAGCGTTTACACAGCAGAGTTGGCGGGCTTATAATCGGGGGAGCCATATCTTATTTTGGTACATGCGAGCTTCAATTTTTGACTCCCAAGATGAACGCGAAGTCGTACAAAGGAGTTTTGGAAAAGCTTTTCCCCCACCAAAAAGTCTTTTTGGGATTTTGCCATGGACTTTCCAACAGGACAATGCCCCAGTTCATACAGCCCGTGTTGTCAAATCATGGATCGAATCAAAAAAAAGTCAATCTTTTAAACTGGCCTCCATACTCGCCAGACCTTAACAGTTTGGCCAGAAAAGTTTATGTGTCAGGGAGACAGTTTTCTACCAAAGCTGAGCAAATTCAGGAAGCATGGGCTTTAATTTCCTTTGACTATATTAAAAAGCTTTATGATTCCTTACCAAATAGGATTTAAGAAGTTATTATAAACAAGGAGGTTCTACCCATTATTAAATTAGATTTATAAATTAATGATTTATATAATTAACCCAAAACAAGTTGTTTAAATTTAACCAAATAATATTTAATATACCTAGTTTAAAACAAACTGTGCTATTCAAATGAAACAAAATGTATGCACTATTTTTAGGTTATTTACTTTGTAAGCCCTGTAACTTGAAAAATTCTCAATAAATTTTGGTTTTGTTTATTGTTAATATAAACAAACTACTTTAACTATAAATTCAAGCCAAGAATTATTCTTTACTTGCATTTGTTTAAAAGTTATCGTGAAATGAAAAGCATCTTGCCAAATGTGTTATTCAAGTGAAACGGAGTGTATATACATACATATATTTGAGACAACAATCAGTGATCGGCATACAAAAATTGAGAGTGAAAACGAGTTGCCCCTTCGGAGTCTTGTTTACGAGTACAGATATATATTACTTTGAAATACGCACGTTCAATGAAGGAAATTCAGATTGACGAAACAAATATTTGTTAAGAGAGTTTAGTTGATCGAAAGCTTTTGAATGCATCGTTTTGATCGCTGCTTGTTACGGAAAGTTTTTCAGCTGACAGTCGCGTATACAAACGGATTAGAGTACATTTAGTTTTACAGTGGTTTAATTATATACAAATACATACAGGCGTATACATTCATACGTTTATATAATACAACAAAAGAAATGTTTTGTTTATTAAAAAGGTGTTAAACTAAAATAAAATATATGAAATGAAAAAAAGCATTTCAACAAAGGGCACAAAAGCAGTGATTATCTGAATGATAATGTGAAATTGAAAAGGAATAACATTTTAATACAATTTTAATGGAAAGAAAATACACATATTTAAATTAATACAAATTAAAAATCATAATAAGCTGAGCTTTTAAATAATGAGCGCTAAATTTAGCTTTTAACCCTAGTGTAAGTGTATTAGTGAGTGAGAATAATTGCAAATTGCAAACAAAAAAATATCGTAATAATATGTATATAGTAATTTTTTTAAAATCATTAAATAAATAATTATTCAATTAATTAGTGTGTTAGTAAAAAATAAAGTCTGACATAAATATGTATTAGCTTTATTTAACATAAAGTTACTATCAAAACTGATCATACACATTGAAGATATCTACAAATCAAATCATCATTGAATAATTAAAATATTTGTAAGTCAAGGCACCCTAACTGAAAACTTTCCAATACTATAAAATTAACATGTAAGAAAGTCATGGTCGGCTTAAGCCGACCCCACAAAAGTAAGCTACAAAACATAATTGAGAGAGTCATGTAATATGGCCATTTAGAAGGGGGGTTATTATGTGTGGCCCTTTTTCCGATAATGATAGAAATACTGAGCATTAGAAAAAATTAATCACAAAAACAACAGTTGTCCACGCTGCTCTTGAAGGGGCAAGATGGGGAAAATGATCAAAAAACGGATTTCATAATACATTTGCGAATCTTTTGTAAATTGAAAATCTGTAAAACTTAAAATCCTAGCTGATCCCTTTCAAGAGATATGTTCATTTTAACGCCCCGCTGCATTTGCATAATAACTTTTTTCAATTGTTTGGAATTTCTCAGATTCTGTAAGGTATAAAATAACTTTTATCTAAAATACTTTTAGATATAATAATCAAATTTGCTCAGCTATAAAATGCAACTAATTTTTCTCTGAAATATTCCATAGTTTTCCGGAAAATTGTGGAAGATACTTTATTTTTGGGCAAAAAATAATGCCTAGGGCATTCTGCTTGCTAATTTTCTGGTCCGCAGCTAATTTGGTAGTGAAGGGGTTAATATTTCAATACTTAAAGTGATCTTTATCCGAAATTTCGCTCTTAGCATTACCCAGAGTCAACGATGTGGACGTGGCGGATGTTTGTTTTCCATGTGCGTGTGAACAATTTTCTACGTGTGCGAGAATAACATGAATTTTTAAAGTTTCTGATACGCCGCCAATGTTTTGAATGCAGTACGCAGTTCATTAGTATGACAATTTATTGACAAAACAGCAATATACGAGCTTGTAAGCATTGATGTAAGGAACAATTACAAAATATCCTACATCGCCGTAAATTTTTGGGTCATCCAGTTTATCAGCTTCCTTTAGCAGTTTTTTACATGCATTACCTTCACATGCATATCTGATAGTTCTGTGCATCAAATTTTAATTTTTTCCGGCCACAACATGGCTTTTGCATCACTTAAAAGAGGAACTAAGCCACGCCAAAAGAGGTGGTTTGCAAGCCCTTATAAAACAGGTAATTCTGTAATAACACATTTTTGTAAAATTTTCACATCATCATTTTCAGTAAAGAGAGAGGGATTAATTGTACTACGACAGTTTTTGCTTTCTCTTTTATCTTTTCCTGCAAGACAAAATTTTTCATAGTCACGTCTTAAATCTCCAAAAGGTTTTACTCGCATAGGATTTTCAACATCTGAATTGGAAACTTCTTAAAAGTCCAACTGAGACAAAGTAGTATGGGCAAGGAAAAGTTGACAAAGCAGTATGCTGCCTGTTTATAATTAATAAAAGTTTGAAATGAAATATTATTTATTTTCGTTAGTTCAAACAATAGTTTAATATTCTCGTATGATTCTTGAATTTGGAACTACAAATAACAAAATCAATTTAAGCTTGCTTTTTTACTCATGGAATTAGAAATTTGTTTGGTTTAATTTTACCAAAAAATTAATTTTTTTTCCATATGGGGCACATATCTTTTTTTCTATTCTCTTCGTGAAAAGATTTATTTCTGTTCAATTTCAAACTAGGTGTTTTGTTAATAAAGGGAAGATACAGACTAATGTTATAATCTAAATAAATTTTACTTATTTAATAATAAATAGTAGGATGAGAATGGAAACTCGCATAAAATTAAACAACGCCTAAGTTAAACAATTAACCCTTCACTACCAACTTAGCCGCGGACCAGAAAATTATCAAGTAGAACGTCCTAGGCATTATTTTTGTGCAAAAATAAAGTATCTTCAAATAAAAATTTTTTTTCTTTTGCTGTTTTTCGCAATTTTCCGAAAAACTGAGGAATGAAATTTGAATATCAAATTTGGTACCTAAAAGTTATTTTATATCTTACAAAACAATAGAAAAAAGTGCTTATGCAAATGCAGCGGGGTGTTATCTCTTGAAAGGGGTCAGCTATGATTTTCAGTTTTGCAGATATTCAATTTGCAAATGATTTGCAAACGTATTATGAAACCCGATTTTGGATCCATGTTCACCCAAGGAGTTGGGTGAACAGTAACTCAACAGCAGATTTTGATAATATTTTATAGCGAAAAATAAAACAGAAATAAAATAATAAATGTTTCATTATCGCTCATCATATAGCCTAAAATACGATACTACGAAACTAGAACAAAAAGAGTGTGACGACATTTTAAATAGCCCGTTTACTAAAGAACATTAAATTATGCAAAATGTAATTATAGCAAAAAAAAAAATGTTATGTATAAATTTATATAAACATATTAAATAATACAAATAATATACATATATTATATATGTATGTATATACTCTACATAATAACTGCATGTTAAAAATAAATCGGTATATTATTTTATTTACATAAATATCTGCAATATTTTGTTGTGGGGAAAATATATTTCTTTTGCATTAACAGAGTGTCACTTCATTTTGCTCAGCGTAACTATGCCACAGTAGATGGCGCCACAATTTTAGTTCTGATTAGCTTTGCAATAGTTATTTCTGTTTTAACATGAATGTCAATATCTTCAAATAGATATTATACATAACAATGTTAATAGTATACACGGGATGGTCTTTTATTTCATACGTTTTTTCATTATTCTTTTACAAATATGAACATAAGTTTGGCATATTAACTTTTTGTTGTCTTTACAAAATAGAGTTACCGAGTTCATCAATGAGTTTTTTGCTTTCAAAACAATTCTACATAGTTATATAGAATTATTATTCTGATTAGATCTAATTTTTAAAAATTGTTTACAATTACTAAAGCATTATTATTCACATAAATACAAAATTGCACTCTTTAAATTTTCCATTCAAATTTTAGAAAATATCAATTCTAAAAACTGAAATTAAAATTTCCAATTATAAATTAGAAAATATTAACTGAATTGCAGAAAATCATATCAAAACGTCGGAAATAATAATTTTAAATTTAGAAGACATCAGTTGCATCTTTAATATATAAATTTTATTCGTTAAACACAAATACGTTTACATTTAAAAAATTGTTACATTTAAAAAAAATATTGGCATTGGCATAATAGCTTTTCAGTAACTTCTTTTAACGATAGTCGAATCGTTAAAAAAAGAAAAGCAAAATTATCAGTAAAATTTTTAAACGATATTCGCTATTGTTAAAGTCAGCTGTTGTTGTTATCTAAACGACAACCATTTTTGTGTTGTTTATTGAATCGATAAAAACTTAAATTTTTAGGTTGAAATTTCGTCATACATAAATAAAAATCATAAAGTAGTGAAAATATTTTGCTTCTATTAAAAAACTTTTTTATATAAATTAAAAAAATTAAATAGCATATTCAATTCATTATTTCATTTTCAAATAAATAAACAGAAATATTAGTAAAAAAAAGAGATATTAAACATAAACATAAAATCATCCTGTCAAACACGAAGTAATTTGTTTTTTTCTATTCTTCTTTGTGTTTTTCGCTTATTTTGACAGAGATGTCACTCGTTTATAATTTAAATAAATAGAAAAATAGAGATGTCGACTGTCGTTAAGATGTATGTACTTAGTGAATCACTTAATCGTTAGTGCAAACAACAATAGCTGTCGATATATTTTGCGATCGTTGAAATTTACAGAATCGGACTACAGAAAACATTGATTTAAATTCAATGAATTTTAGAAAATCTCAAATGATATTGTGACGGTGATCTGTTTTGCTCTGCACTGTAGCAAAAGAATTTCTGTTACAAGCAGAATAAGAAAGAAAAAAAAATAATAACCTTGATCTTGAAATTATTTTCAAGTTCAAGTATGTACATATAAACAACACCTTATATGGTAATATGTTAATGGCATTTTTTTTTGGCAAACTGATTTATGGCGTATTTTTTTTTCTTCATTGTGTTGTATGAAATCATGAACACATTCATATGCAATCATGCTGGTCAAACCACGTATTTTCTTGTATTGATCTCACTTGCTCTCATAGTCATATATGAGTGGGAGTGTTATAAATACTAGAGAATATTATGAATGCATATGAATGTTCTCAATGAATTGGTGGTGATTTTGTTTTTTAATAAACAGGTTTTTATCTGCAGATGAATGAATGAAGATGAGAAGGTTAATGTAATAAAGTTAAATTTAAATCGAGGAGTTGAATTTGGTTTGTTGAAACGTAAAGGTTGAGGAAAAACCTCTATTACATTAAATAATAATTTTAAGAAATTTTTAAGCAAAAATTAGTGTAGTAAAATAAAGTAATGTAAAGTTAAAATTAAAGATAAGACATAGTGTAATCAAATAAAGTTAATTCTGAGAAAAGTATTAATGTTCTAAGACTTAAGAAATTGAAAATTTAAAACTTAAAAGATTAAACAAATTGATTATAGTTTGAATTGTGAGTTCAAGCGGCGGTGATCGTTTATTGTAAATTTTGACCAAAGCTAACTGTTTTTTTATAGAACTAAAAAGAAAGTTTAATTAAATACTAAAGTTATTGTGCAATATTAAAACAAATAGTATTTAAAACAAAAAAAAAACTAAAATATTTTTACTGTGAAAAAGATTACAAAATAGTCGGTGGCGTCTTAAATTACAAAAGAAATTGTGGAAGAACCTTTTTTAAAGAACCTAAAAATCAAATTATATTTAAGAACTTAAATACTGTCAAGAAAAGAAAAGAAGGTTTAAAAAAATAAATAGTTGAAAAATAATATAAAATTATAAAACAACACAAGTTGATTAAACAAATTTTGTATGGAAATCAGCAACAATATCGTTATTAATGCAGCTATGGCCGATTTTTTTAATGGCATATTGAGAGACACAACCACGGCGTCTGGCGGCAGCAGCTTCATCAGTACAACCACAAGGCGGTAAATTTTTTTAAAATACAAATAATTTTCCAAATTAAAAATTTTTTTTCACATATATAAAAATTTTCTTTGTTTAAAATTTTCCTTATTAAATTTAAGAATGTTACTAGATTAATAAAATTTTGCTATATATAAAATTTGGTTAAAATATAAAATTTTTACTAACTATAAAATTTTCGATTATAAAAATTTTCTTTTATTGTAAAATTAAACTAAAATAAAATATTTCGAAATGTGAATTTTTCTAAATGTAAAATTGTCTAATTATAAAGTTTAAACAAAAATTTTTCTAATGCTAAAATTAACCTAAAATTAAATAGTGCTAAAAGTCAACTTTTGTTAAAACTAAAAATTTCATAAATTAAAATAATTTTCCTAAATATGGATAAAATTAAGCTAAATTTAAAATTCTCCTAAAATTAAAATTATGCTATACTTTAAAATTTTTCTAAAATTAACCTTTTCTTAAAATTAAAATTTCCCTAAAATTAAATTTTGATAAACTTAAAAATTTGCTAGAAATAAAAAGTTAAAATTAACCTAAATTTAAAATTATAGAAAATTAAGTGAATTTACAAAATGGTACCATATTTAAAAAAAAAAAACAAAAAAAAAAAAATTTTTTTTTTGTTAAAGCTAAAATTAAAACTAAATTTAATTAAAAAAAAAAAAAAAATACATTGAGTTGAAATCGCATTCAAACTTAATTTTTTTACAAAATTATATTAAACAAAATTTTATAACATTAAAATTTTTCTAAAATTGCATAAAAAGTCTTCTAATTATAAAATTTAAACTAAAATTTTCCTAATTCTAAACTTAAGCTAAAATTAAAAATTTTCCTAAATTAAAATTTGGCTGAAAATAAAATGTTGCCAAACTTAAAATTTTTTCTAAAAAGTGAAATTTTGCGATAATATAAAAAAAATAATAAAATAAATTTTGATAATTATGATTTAAATTTTTAACCCTTAAAATGAAGGGTAAATAAAAACTTTTTTTTTGTTAAAACCAATGTAGAAAACCTAACCAAACCTAATCTTTTCATTTTGTGGGTTACCTCCAATTAAGATGGAGTCGAGGTAACATGGTAGGGAGGGAAAAAGGGGCAGAACACCTCGTCCCCAATCCCAAGGTAAGTATGGCCATCCGTCCCATTTAGCGTCCGTTGTTTTTGACAGTTGTTTTTTTTAATCGCACGTGAAAATCTGTGGTGCGGTTTCCCTGGGCCTGAGCAAGACCCCACCCATCCGGCGAGCTAGGCCCCTACGCCAGCCCGTGCGACCAGCAAAGGCTCAGGGAAACGGAAGCGGATCTTCCACCAACGCCGTACCATTACAATATTTAAGAATTGCGAACACAAAAATTGTTACATAAATAAACGCAATTTGATGAGAATGTTATATATATATTATTTTGCACAATTTTTTTTTTTATGAAAATTTGAAGTTTTTCAGAAAATAAAGATAACAAATTATTTTATTTAAAATGTTTGGGACATTTGGTTTTTTGCGTTTGGCATCCCTAATTTGAATATTTATTATTATAAATTTATTCTCTATGTTTTCCAAATATGGCAATGTTTTAATAAAAAAGTTGAGAGAGCTTTTTTTGGTTATTATTTGTTACTCCATCCGACCTACATGACCGCAATGAAAAAATATTTCGCCAGTTAAAAGAAACTATACAGCCATCTCCAATTAGCACGATTTGATGCATATAGCCACCCTACACAACCATTACCTTTGCAATGGAGGTTAGGGCGAGCTAATTAATTAGCAAAAACTAAATTAAACGAGAAGTTATGTCATATAACCGGAAATGCATGCATATAGGTATATAACCTAAATGCATGCCGATCAGCAACCACAATGACCAAAAAGCAAACACCGAAATAAATCCGAAATAATAGAAGACGAAAACCAACACAAAGAATTTGCTGAAATAATTTGGTATTAAGTTTAACAAATTGCTTAATTTTTCCAATATTTTGTTTACATTTATTATCATTACTCAAACCAAGGTGGAGGGTATCAAAGATTAGGCACAGCCGAATTTAACACTCTTACTTGTTATACATATATTACATACGCCATTCTCATTTGTTTGTACGTTTAACGGTGATTTGAGTGCTGAATGAGCTGTACGACCACCATTCAATAATGTTGCGGCTATTCCGGACGAAGCAATAGCGAATGCAATTTTTCCTTTTTGGTTAGAATATTTATATGGGGGATTTCATGTCAAGTGCACCAACTTTTGAAACCGATGTCTTCCAATCGGGATGAAATTTGCACCAAGGTTAGTCCTATTGGATAGTAGTTTAGACACAATTTTTCAACAAGATCGGTCCAGATCTCTCTGAGTTTGAGGGGATCAAAATTTGACATTTTGGCCAAACAGGTGTTTTTTCTCATCCATGTAACTTATTACCTATTGTTCTTAGCAAATTTTCTTCCAAAGAGTTTAGATAGCTATTTCCTCAATATTTCGGAAAAAAGTACTTAAAAAAAAAAAATTAGTAGACTTTTTTTTTTTTTGCTAAATTAAAGCATTTTTTGCCTTTTTTTCAAAAAGGGCATTTTTTTTTCATAAGAAAGCTTATGATTTTTCCTTTAAGAGCTTTTTGGTCGCTTAGTGGGATGGGAGTGGGATATCTATCAAAATAAATGTTTTGTAACTCAAGACAACGGTTTTTCAATTTTTCACAAATGCACTATTTTGAATTTTTTCCTATTTGTGTGAAAAACCTTACAAATAAAACTTATACTGAGAAACTAGACAAACTAAACTTTCCGAAGGTATATAACATACCTAACTAAAATTTTATACCCTCGATACTGTAATACCCAGAATATGTTAACCTCAGGAAATAAATCGCTTTTTTCTACAGAAATGTTGAAAAATTATTATTTTTTATTTATTTTTAATAATAATTAAATTAATGTATAATAATAATATTAAAAATAAAAAGATAAATAATTTATTAAAATTTAATCTTAATTGCATTAGATCCATTTATATCATAACTATTTTTATACTTAATTTATTGTAGCTGATGAAGTACTTAAGTCTTGTAAATTTTTAAATACCCAGTCTTTCATCCAGCTTTTTTGTCGCCTTTATTTACTGAGTTTTTTTGTCAATCCTTTCTTGACGTTACTAGGTTCAGCTGTTGATTTCGCTGCTGGTTTATTTGTTGTCTTTGGAAAGAAATCGCATTGAATAGAGGCAGAAAACTTTTTCAACCTGAGTCTTCCATCGACAAGCGTTATAAAAGCATGTTACCGCAGCATCGAATCTGCTCTTCAGTGTTTTCAATGTTTCCTGATGATCCTCTTTGCTACTAAAAACTATTTTAGTTTCTTTACAATAACTCTTTGCCCAATGGAATAAAGCAGTCGCATCTAAGATGCGATCTTGATGAGAGCACTGGAGGCTATACTTCGCTGCATTTCTTTTAAGGTTTGCTCCAATACCATCACATGCTCCTTTACCATGATCAGTAGGATGAAAATGCCACTCAGATGGCATTCCAAAATCTTTTTCAAGGGCCATAAGATTTGCCAAGCTACTTTTGTTTTTAAAATTTTGACGAGCTCCGTCCGAAGCGTAGTATATCTTCTTTACTGTAAATTTAGATTTTAGAAATTTTAGTATTCTCTTCTGGTACTCATAAACTGCAACGGTATCATGTTTTAAATCGTCGGATATGATTGCCATACTTTTGTGTTCCAGTTTTTCATCTTTCATGTAGTAAATAACTACTGTGAATATAGTTGCTTGGTCGTTATTGAAGTGGAATGCTTGTATGGCATCCTGAAGAACATATTTATAGTTTTCTGCGAAATCATATGAAATAACGAATTCACCAGACTTCAAATGTATCTTCAAATCCTTGAAGAATGACCATTGCTCTTTGACTAAAAAGTCATGGTTTCTCAAGTTTAGCAATCCTGTACACATTTCTTCCACAAAATCATCCACATTTAAAATGATTGTTTTCAATGTGCATCTGTCAGTCTGAATCCAAGAATCAAATTTGACCTCCTCTATATATTCTCGATCAACAGAGTTGATTAAATTTTCATTGATGAATGTGGTTTTCGGGCAATTGGTACATTCACCTAAGTGGCAAGAAGTTGTTGCATTACGACACATAGTCAATTTAAGGCAATCGCGGAAATCGTGTAAATCTTCTGCCGAATCATCTGTTAAATACTTTAAGTTGATTTCCTTCAACATCAGTTTAACATTTTCATGGTAAATGCAAACGCATACTGTGTGAGTTCCGCTGCTTTCTGCCAAAACGCAATGTTTTGGCCTCATTTGGGTTAATGGAAATGTTGCAAATAACTCTTTCAGGTTACAGATAACCATTCGCTTCTGTTATGTTATGAAGGTATGTTACATACCTTCGGAAAGGTTAATTTGTCTTGAGTTAAAAAACATTTATTTTGATAGATATCCCACTCCCATTCCACTAAGCGACCAAAAAGCTCTTAAAGGAAAAATCCTAAGCTTTCCTATGAAAAAAAAAAAAAAAATTCCCTTTTTGAAAAAAAGGCAAAAAATGCTTTAATTTAGCAAAAAAAGAAGTCTACAATTTTTTTTTTTTTTTTTAAGTATTTTTTTCGGAAATATTGAAGAAATAGCTATCTAAACTCTTTGGGAGAAAATTTTCTAAGAACAATAGGTAATAAGTTACATGGATGAGAAAAAACACCTGTTTGGCCAAAATGTCAAATTTTGATCCCCCTCTAACTCAGAGAGATCTGGACCGATCTTATTGAAAAATTGTGTCTATACTACTACCTCGGTGCAAATTTCGTCCCGATCGGAAGACATCGGTTTCAAAAGTTAGTGCACTTGACATGAAACCCCCCATTTATAAAAACGTTTGTGAATTTTGTAACTTATAAAATTTAAATAAATTTGACGACTCATTATTTTTCGAACGCTAGCGCCATCTACTGACAAAAAAATTGATGACAAAAAAATTGAGACCTATACCAGAGTTGATTAAAACAATAAAAATTAGGCAAAGGAAAATTCGTGAAAAATATTGTATGAATAACTCCATAATTTCAAAAGTTATCAAGAAATATCGTAAAAGAAATAAGGTGACGCCTTAACATTTAGGCGGCAGGCCTCATTACATTAGCTACAGACAGGATAATTTAATTGAAGTAGAATTTAAAAGATGTCCAAAAATGGTAACTAAAGAGGTCATTAACAATCTGGAACTAAAAATATGTGCTCGAACTGTGTCCCGAAGAGAAATTGAGACTGATGTTGGTTGTTATCGTTCTGTGAAGAAACTACTGATATCAGAGGAAAATCGTCTGGCTCGCAAAAATTTAGCTAAAAAGCAAATGAACTGATCAATACGGATTTTGAATACTGTTTTCTTTTTAGATGAGTCCATATTTAATTTAAGAGCTCGTGATGGAAGAACGTTTTACTACGACCTAAGGGAGAAACTATGGACCCAAAATATATGAAGAAAACTGTGACAATATTATGGTATGGGGTTGCTTTTCGGGCAAAGGAATGGATTTAATTCATGTAGTAAAAGATACTCTAACTGGAATTGGATACAGTCAAATTCTAAATGACGGAGGAAAATATGCCCCTAGTTTGGAAGTTCCATCATGACAATGACCGAAAACACACCTCCAAAGTTGTAACCGAATGGCTACAATCTAATGCAGTTAGTTTTTTGGCATAGCCAGATCTCAATCCCATAGAAAATCTATAAGAAATTGTAGATCGAAAAATACTTACACGTAATTACACAAAAAGAAAAAAACAGATCTCAAGAGGCAGTTAGTTCAGAGTAGCAAAAAATACAAAATTTATTTTATGACAAATTGCCGGAAATCAAAAGACTGTTAGTCTCATTTCTTAATCTTTTTCTTTATCTTTAGTTAAAAAAATAAAAAAACTAAAAATTATTCAAAAAATTGCAATTGTCGTTCCAAATTTGGAAGTTGAATACTCTTATATCTTAAGGTCACACAAATTGGAAATGCAATCCAATCATAATTATTCAATAATTAAACAAACTGTATCTAACAAACTAATTATCTTTTTGAAAACTTACTTTGTCACATCATAGATCCAATGGAACTGATCATTCGAAGGCTTTTATATATTTAATTATTCCCCATCATCTTCTACTTTTAAAAACAAAACTATTAATATGTATAGAAATGCGAATGGAAAAACAGTATGGCGCGAAATACAGTCGAAAATCGTGTATCCGGGATAATCGATTTTGACGGTTTGTTTAGATACAAGTTCGAAATGGTTCTATTTATATGGAAAACAAAATGTGCAATGATGGTACCAAAAAATCTTTCTTCTATCGACGTCAGTTTTTAATCCGGACCTTTTATTTAACAATTTTTCTCGATTTTTCACATTTCTTCCAAAGAGAGTATTGATTTAGCTTATCATATGCCAGGTTTTTAACGATACATCTAATGGTATGTAAGACATTATAAAATTTCAGTGTTATTCTGTAAATCTTTTATATACATATATCAAATTAACAAAAAAAAAAGTTGACAATTCAATAGAAACTTTTAAAAAAATTATTTTTAATAAAAAGTTTAAATTCAATGCGAAAACTAAGATATTTTTTTGTCTTTTTATTAAATTAGAAAAAATTTAACTTCAGCAAAAAATATTATATAACTCAAATAAACACTTTAGTGCACTTAGTGGCTTTAAAGGGCCACTATACATGTCAAATCCACCATCAAGCATTATGGTGGTATTTGTTTGTATGTGTGACACCGACGAAGCTTGATGGAAAATCAAAAAATTGAAATTTTGTCGGTGACATGCATACAAACAAATTTTCACTAATACAACCATAATGCTTGATGTGAATTTGACATGTCCCAGTCGCACTTTTTTTTTTTTGAAAATGCTATAAAAAACTGGTGAATATTATCTCAAATTTTTTTTTATTTGAAAGTACAATCCTTCCGGTTAATAATGGAAAATAATTTCATTCAAATGGCTGCCTCGGCTGGCCATGCAGTAGCCTACACGATCGGTCCAATTTTTAAGCACACTATCGATTGTGTGCAGCTGTATTTCACAAATGGCTTCACGAATATTGTCCTTTAAAGCGTCAATTGTCTCTGGCTTGTTGGGGTAACACTTATCTTTGAGGGCACCCCACAAATAATAGTCCAACGGTGTAAAATCGCAGCTCCGAGGTGGCCAAACGACATCAGCTCTGCGGCTGATAATGCGATCTTCAAAAACAGGGCGCAAAACATCGAGTGTAGCTTCGGCTGTGTGGCACGTAGCGCCGTCCTGTTGAAACTAAATGTTGGCAATATCCTCCTCTTCAATTTTTGTGAACAAAAATTCGTTCAACATTGCCCGATAACGATCGCCATTGACTGTAACGGCCACTCCTTGCTCATTTTCGAAGAAAAATGACCCAATTATGCCTCTGGACCAAAATCCGCACCAAACAGTGACTCGTGTTGGGTGTATCGGCTTTTCAATGTATGCGTACGGGTTTTCTGTGCCCCAAATGCAACAATTTTGCTTGTTTATATACTCGCCAAGATCAAAATAAGCTTCATCTGAAAAGATGATTTTTTTTGGCAAAATCGGCATCTTCTGTAAGTCGATCGTAGGCCCACTTAGCGAAGCGAAAACGCATTGGATGGTCAGTTGGCTTCAACTCCTGAACCAATTGGACTTTGTATGGCGTCAAACCAAGGTCTTTATGCAAAATTCGTCTCAATGATGCCTCCGAAATGTTCAGGTATTGAAAACGACGGTGAATTGATGTTGATGGCGCTTCACGCACACTTTCTGCCACAGCAGCAATATTCTCGGGTGTACGCACTGTTTTTGGCTTTTCACGCTTTGGTTTATCGATGAGGATGCCAGTTTCTTTCACTTTTTTCACAAGATACGAACATACGGAGCTGACGGTGCTTCTCTTCTTCCAAAATCCGTACGCAATTTTCGCACACATTCTGCAACATTACCATGATTTTCCCAGTAATGTCGCAATATTTCCCAGCGTTGCTCAAGCGTATACACAACCATATTCGTTCAGCGGAAGGATAAAACTAATTATCTGTCAAATCAGACATGAAATAAGCACTAGTTGAAAAAAAAACAAGTAAGAAAATTATAATCGGTCTAGACCGACTATACGATACCCTATACCATGCCCTATCTCTTAGGCCCAACTAACTGGACATAAAAAATAAGCAAAAACCAAATTTGAGTCTGATTTTTATTAATTTTTTTGGCTGCAGATATGAAAAAGTTCATATCGGATGCTATATCTATATGGGGACTAGGTCCAAAAATGGACCGATCCTGATCATGTCTGGTAAAGTCTCTTGTATTTTGCAAAAATATATACAAACAAAATCTGAGAAGAATCAGTGCAATATTTTTGTTTTTAATAGATTTAAGTGAAGATCGGGAAGCTGCTCTATGCGGGGCCAAAGGGATCATTTTTGAACTACTCATTAATGGACGTAATGAACGCATACAAAACCCAATTTGAGTAAGATCTATATGACAATTTGGATCTTATGGCAATTTATGTCGATTTCATAGGGGTAATTTGTATGGGGGCTAGGTCTGTACATGGACCGATTCTCACCAATTTCAATAGCGTTCATCCCATGGCCGATAAAAGCTTATATACCAAATTTCATCAAAATATATTCATATTTGCGACCTGCAGTTTGATTACAAGCTTTACATGGACACACAGACGGACGGACGGACGGACGGACGGACATTGTTAAATCAACTCAGAAAGTGATTCTGATTCGATCGGTATAATTAAAGATGGGTCTAGGTCAAATATTTTTGGTTGTTACAAACAGCAGCACAAAGTCATTATACCCAAACCACATAGTGGATCCTTTATATGCGCTCATTTTCTGATCATAAAAGACTCTTTTGTCGGGAGAAAATGGTACCCTACCCGCGACTCTTCTTGAAGAGTTTTTATGACTCGCTCTTCTGACTCATTTTCGAGTCAGATTTTTAGACACTTGCGAGTCTTTTTCGAGTCATATTTCAATCATTTTCGAATCATTTATTAGTTATATTTCTAATCGTTTATGCTTGAAAAATAAAACATTTAAAATTATATACAAAATGAAAACAGAATTATTCTATTGAATGATAAATAAATTAATAAATGACATAAAATTAAAAAATGCATTTGTTAAAATAAGAATAAATATTTATAAAAAAAAACCAATTTGAATGTTTCCACTTTTTCACCCTGCACAAAATTCTTTTGTAGCACAGCGTTCATATCTTTGTCTGTGCATTTGAATTTGAGGTTGGAAATATCTGGGACGAAATTTATTAATTTAATTTTTTCAATAATTCAATTATGTACCTACTTTTAATGCTTGTTACTAAGAAGCACTTTTCGGAGCTTGGCTTGTTGCTAGTACCCTTCCAGCTGTGTAAAGTAGCTAATTGGTCCGAAAGTACTCTTCACCGCCTGTTTTTACAATGAATTGCTTCTGAAATTATATGTCAACGTATAATACTTACAATTTGCCTAAGCTTTACCTCATTTTCTTGTAGTTCGTCATCATATTTTTAAAAATCATCCACAGCGTCGAAAAGAAATTTGTGCACGTCTTTATATTCATCGATAGTTATGTTGTCTTTGTTGTGTATCCTGTTTTCAAGTTTCACAGCGATAACCTCCTCCTTCAATTCTTTACTTTCTTTTTTCATATCCGTAATTTCCGACTTCGAGGATTTACTTTCATCACGCAATTCTACTAAAAGACTTTGAAGGCGGTCGGGATTGGGGGACGTAAACATTTTGGACTAATGAAAAAAATCGTTTGTCTAAATGGAAAAATAATTAATTTAAATTTTCACTTACAAGTTGCTAAATTTTTAGTTGGTGTATATTGAAACTCTCCAGAGGTACATACATATATGAAATATTCTGCGACATTGCTAAGTAGGGGTGTGAAAAACTAATGAAGCACGAAAGCATATAACTTTTTTATTTATTAGATTTATAGAAAATTCAATTCACTTATTTAAAAAACTTATCTTCACACCACGATTAAACTGTTAATACTAAACAGAAATTCACTATTTTCAAATGTTGAACACTTGTTTCAAAAATAGTAAAACATCGTCACGTTATAAACAAAAGCAACAGCATAACAAGAAGTTGATCATCGTCAAGGTGCACAAAATATTATTCCAAAATAACGTTAAAAACAGTCACATTTCAATCACCTGCATGAGGTATTTGCGATTGCTGTACATTTTGTTATTGTATTTTCCATAAATCACTTTTGAAACGTAAGCGCGAATCATTTTCAAGTCATTTTTAATCGCGCATGTGATTAATCAGTTTTTGGTCATCAAAAGGGATCGAAGAAGACTCAGTTAGATGATTTTTGATAAAACAATCTTCCAAATACTAACTGGGATTAGCATCCGCTTTTATTAAAAACTGCTTCATAACCTCTAGCCATATATTCTATTAAGCTGTTAAGTATTTGTGAAAATATAAAATTTTAGAAGTTTTTAATTTATTTTCACCCACCGTATATCAGTATCTATTCACGATTTAAGTGAATTCCGATATTCGTCTTATTTCCGATTATAGAAATATTAAAAATGTATCTTCTTTTTTTAATCAAAATATGTTTGTGTCCAAATTCCATATTATTGTGATAACGTGTTAACAGAAATATGTATCTTTTTCCGCCATATCCCCTAAACAAATGTAGTTTTTATTAAATAAAATCAAACGCCAATAATCCGCACTCTCAAATTTCAATGGCAACTAAACGCCAAAACACGGAACATGCTCATACTGCTAATTAATTAATGGGGAGTCACCACATTTTACTGTGCATATATTTGAATTTTTGTGTTTATTGTAATGCTGCCTACACACGAGGCAATCGGTTGAAGCAATGGTTGTATCAACAATGATATACACGTAGCAACGGTTGCCTCAATTAGCCAGAAATATCAAAAAGTTTTGATATTTTTCGTTGGTTGAGGCAACCGTTGCTACGTGTATATCATTGTTGATACAACCATTGCTTCAACCGGTTGCCTCGTCTGTAGGCAGCATAAATCAATCGATTTAAAAAAAATATTTTTTTAATCGTTACCGGATAGTCGAGATTCGACTGTAATGTAATTCATATTAAAGAAAAAACAAAAAAAATATCGAAGGTCTTATCAGTTCAGCTTGGTAGAAAAATGTTAAATGTATAATCTTAATATATATACATATATATATATGTATGTATGTATGTATATTGGTACATATGCATGTGTATATCTGTATTGAAATTACAACAAAGGAATACTGCAATTTATTTTATATGCCCTTTCAGCCTGTTTATACCCTATACCACTATGTGGTTTGGGTATAATGACTTTGTGCTGCTGTTTGTAACAACCAAAAATATTTGACCTAGACCCATCTTTAATTATACCGATCGAATCAGAATCACTTTCTGAGTTGATATAACAATGTCCGTCCGTCCGTCCGTCTGTGTGTCCATGTAAAGCTTGTAATCAAACTGCAGGTCGCAAATATGAATATATTTTGACGAAATTTGGTATATAAGCTTCTATCGGCCATGGGATGAACGCTATTGAAATTGGTGAGAATCGGTCCATGTTCAGACCTAGCCCCCATACAAATTACCCATATGAAATCGACATAAATTGCCATAAGATCCAAATTGTCATATAGATCTTACTCAAATTGTGTTTGTATGCGTTCATTACATCCACTAATGAGTAGTCCAAAAATGATCCCTTTGACCCCATATAGAGCTGCTTCCCGATCTTCACTTAAATCTATTAAAAAACAAAAATATTGCACTGATTCTTCTCAAATTTTGTTTGTACATATTTTTGCAAAATACAAGAGACTTTACCAAACATGATCAGGATCGGTCCATTTTTGGACCTAGTCCCTTTATAGATATAGCATCCGATATGAACTTTTTCATATCTGCAGCCAAAAAAATTAATAAAAATCCCACTCAAATTTGGTTTTTGCTTATTTTCAATGTCCAGTTAGTTGGGCCTAAGAGATAGGGTTTCTAAATTCATGGTATAGGGTATCGTATAGTCGGTCTAGACCGACTATAATTTTCTTACTTGTTTTTTTTTTGGTATATTCACGCCATGGATTTTGTTGTAAACAAAGAACATTAACCCCTTGCCTTATGTATTAATTTAAAAGAAACGTGAGTGTGGAGACTATTTAATTTTAATGCAAGTCCGTGCGGGCATTATCAGTGTTAATATATTTATAAAAATAACGGTTGTTTGTTAAGTATAGTAAATTTGCTACTACTTTTGAAGCATTTACATCTGTGGCAGGCATAGCCTTTCAATGTCGAATTTGACACAGAAAATATTTGCGGGCGGCACTCGTCATTTCCACTTAAGAGGTTAATGAGATTACTGTTTGTAGTGCCCTTACAAATGAAAGTCAGAGTCATTATAATCGTATGAAAGCCAGTTCTTAAAACATTACTTACAAAAAAAAAAAAAACGAAGTGCTAGCTTCGAAGACTTTAAAAGTTCAGATACCAATATTAATAATAATAAGCTTAAATAACATATAAAATATTAATCGAATAACATTTTCAAATATTTATTCCGATTTATATTTCGTATACATTTAAACATTTAAAGAAATATTTTTAAATTAAAATAATTTAACCCATAAAAACAAAGTTTTTATTAAAACTCTTTCCTTACGGATATGAGTTTTGAATATCTCCGCGACTGTGGGTGACTGTATGTGACTATCTTAAAATTAATCTTTGGCCACAACAAGTCTAAGGACAAAGTTTCAGATCCATCGGAT
The DNA here is from genome assembly GCA_963682025.1 of Cordilura impudica. Classification (NCBI taxonomy): domain Eukaryota; kingdom Metazoa; phylum Arthropoda; class Insecta; order Diptera; family Scathophagidae; genus Cordilura; species Cordilura impudica. The sequence goes on along the minus strand of OY821519.1, from coordinate 151,636,657 downwards.
GAGGGGAAGTGGGGTTTTAATCTCTCAGTGACTGTGCGTGACTATGTCAAAGTAAATCTTTTTTCACAGCAAGTCTATCGACCAAGTTTCAGATCGATCGGATAGGGGAAATGACATTTAGATCACTCCGTGACTGCGTGTGACTATGCGTGACTGTGCGTGACTACCCTTACTTAATCTTACTTTGATAAATAAAATACTATTATAAATAATTATTATTAAAAAATATTTAAGTGAACATATGGAGGAAGCTTTATGTGTGGACTATGATTTAAAAAAGCTCGTACGCAATTTATTAATGAAATAAATAGTCATCCGGATCTTAGAGTAATGTCAAATTCACAAGTACTGAAGGGGAACATTTGGCAATTTTAAAAGCGATTGTCTTTCGATTGTCCCATTCGATTTCTACATTTGCGTACAGGTTTTTATGGACACACATATACATAGCTACATAAAAATAAGAGGGCAATTGCAAACATGTGTAAAAACTCATTAGTGTACAATCACAGAGTGGTATGAATTTGGTACACAAACATTTTAGAGATCAGAATTGAAATGTTTTTGTAAATAAAATTTGATGTGTTAGTTAAATTTTTAAATTCCTCATTTATTATTTTTTATGCTTACGTTTGATTAAATGTTTTCGAATAAGTGTCAAACATTTTATTTTAAAAAATATGCAATTAAGGAGTGAGATCGAAAAACTCAACATACATAAAATATTATAGTAAAGAAACCATTGATCCTAGAGTTTTGATTTTGTTTTAAATTTATATTATACTAGCTGGACCCGGAAAACATTGTTTTGCCCTCAATGAATTTTTAATTTTAGTTAGAATCTGTATATATCTATATAAAAAAACGTTTGTGCATTTGTTAATATTAATTGAAAACTGTTAAAGAAAAACCATGTTTTATTTATGAAAATTAAAATAAATATTTATTGTAACATATGTATGTACATATGTATAAGAATGACCAATATATTTCTATTATTGTAATTCTAAAAAGAGTGAACAATATTTTTAGTTTTATTATTCTGGCAGTAAATTAATAAATTTGCAACGATTCTCCTTGAGATTTATTAATGGTCATGGCAAACGCCTAATCTGTTCGGAAATTGCAATCTTTTGAATGTTATCAGTGTGTCGGTAGGAATCATAGGAATTCTTGGCAGCAAGATATGTTCTCCTTTAAATTTGCCTTTAAGAACTGTGGCCTCAATAACATTGGGTATTATTCTCTCAACAATTAACCTGGTTCCATTACATAGTCTCGGAGCGTTGAGGTTACGTAGCAAAATTATTGGAGAACCAACTTGTAATTTTAATAAATGTGGAGGTAGATCGGGCACATCAAGTGAATTCAAAAATACTGTTGGATAATTGACTGCTTCATTTTCTTCAACAACACTATCCATAGATTTGAAAGAAAACATTAATATTATCGACATCGAAATTTTTTGCGGCTCAAATAGTTCTTTCACTTAACCAAGTAGTTGTTTTGAAAATTGGTCAGCCGTTGGATCATGGATAATAAAATGAGAGCTCCACCAAAAAGTCTTTCATTGCCTTTCAAATCTTTTAAAATTCTATGTAGTGCTTCTAAGGAATGTTTGCAAGCCATGTTACATTCATCCCAAATAATAATATTGCATTTTTGCAGAACTTTTGCCATATGTTTTTTTATATTACATACGGCATTCTCATTCCTTTGTACGTTTAACGGTGATTTGAGTGCTGAATGAGCTGTACGACCACCATGCAATAATGTTGAGGCTATTCCGGATAAAGCAATAGCTAATGCAATTTTTCCTTCCTTATTGGTTAGAATATTTGTATATAAAAACATTTGTGAATTTTGTAACTTATAAAATTTAAATAAATTTGACAACTCATTATTTTTCGAACGCCAGCGCCACCTACCGGGTCCAACAAAAAAATTTTTGGCATCATCTAACATACATATATGTACATTCTTAGTTTCAGTAAAATCGCATCGTAAATAAGAATATTCGAAATGACTTTACCCCAGCGCCACCTATCGGGTCCATTTATACATACAAAAATTTCTTATGATAAGACATACATACATTCTGAATTGCAGTCAAATCGCACTGAAAATAGGAATTTTGTTTATAACTAGACCTCAATGCCAGCTAGAGACATAAAACTAAAAAAAAAAACACAGAAGAGCTCGAATCAAACCTATGGCGCAAATCTTAGCTCGACAGCTCTTATGGTTCTGGAGATCATTCGTTACAAACAAATGCACCAACGTTTTTATATATATAGATAGATTTAAGCTTAAAAAAATATAATTTTTGTATTTCAAATCATTACTTTTCCCGAAAGACGAGTGTGAGTGTTGACGATTATGATTACCAGGGATGTCAACTTTAAAATATCAAAAAGCACCAACACCGATACAAAAAAACGCGTAATGTTCAAAAAAAGCACTAGATTTTTCATTTTTTTATTTTTGCCTTTTACAGTAAAAGCCCTGTTATCTTGAATGCTTGGGGACGAGAGCATTCCGGGTAATTTATTTGCGCTTCATTTTATTATTTTTAAGGATTCTCATTTATTTTTTTTTTTCAAACTATCAATTCAAATAGAATAACGCATATAACAGAAGAAAAAAGTGGTGGAAAGTATATTTTCTGTGAATCGTCGAATAAAAAAATAATTTCTATTATAATAGAGAAAAAAGTAAAAATACTAAAAATTATATATTAAAGTTAAATATTCTTTGTATTCTATGAATCCTCGAATAAAAGAACAATAATTTTTTATGTATGTTAAAGTCATCATCGCTTTCATCCAGCCATAAAGTTGTTTTAATTTCGAATTCTTATATTTTATATTAGTTAAAATATTTATTTCATCAGGGATTTGATATCTTTCGCAAAAGAAATTTTCTCTTTTCAATCAATTCTTAATGTGAAATATAAAGTATTAACTGAATGATATTCGATTTCTTCGGTTCATGTCGGTTCATGTCGGTAAAAATCCTTTCAAGTTCAACGTTTGAATAAGGGAGCGATAAAAGTTCAATAGCATTATTAGATAAAGCTCCAAATGGATTTAAATCAGTTGCATCGTTCATTTCAAAATTCAGTTATGTCCAACATTTTGTTTTTCATCAAAAAAATTTCAACATTAGATTCGTGTGTCTCACGGAAAATTAAAGATTTGGTGTCACTGATGTAAAAAATAAGCACTAAAATAATCTAACCCATAAAAACAAAGTTTTTTACTAAAACTCTTTCTTTCCTTATGTATATGAATCTCTCCGTGACTGGGCGTGACTTTGCGTCACTGTGTTTGACTATCTTAAAATTAATCTTTGGCCACAACAAGTCTATGGACCAAGTATCAGATTAATTCGATGAGTGGAAGTGGGGTTTAAATCACTCCGTGACTGTGTGTGACTATCTTTAAATTAATCTTTGGCCACACCAAGTCTATGGACTAAGTTTCGGATCGATCGGATGAGGGAAAGTGAGGTTTTAATCTCTCCGTGACTGTGCGTGAATATGTCAAAGTTAATGTTTTTCACAGCAAGTCTATCGACCAAGTTTCAGATCGATCGGATAAGGGGAAATGGGTTTGAATCACTCCGTGACTGTGCGTGACTATGCGTGACTGTGCGTGACGACCCCAAAATTAATCTATAGTCACAATAAGACTATGGGCCAAGTTTCAGATCAATTAGATGACGGGGAATTGGGTTGCCCAATGACAGACAGAAGATAGATAGACAGAGAGTATGAGTTAAAAGAAAAGAAAGAGTCTAAAAATCACTAAGCACTCAATTGAAAAATGTTCGCGTCTAAAAGTTTAAAAATCACAAAAAACAGTGCTAAATGCACTGAGTTAACAACTCTGATAATTACTTGTCTATACTAAGTAGTATAAACTTGTTTAAAAATGTAGATATGCATCGTATGTATTTATGCATTTAATGATATTAAGCTGTTTTACATATTTTATTTATTTTTTTTCATTACTAATCATATCCAGTTATCATCTATATAAATTTGTTTAAACAAGTAAGAAAGCTATGGTCGGTCTAGATCGATTATACGATACCTTATGACAGTAGTTTCGAGAAAGGGGTTTAGGCCATAATTGGACAAAGAAAATAAGTACGTACATACATACATACGAATTTGAAATGAATATATGCCCTGCAGATATGAAAAAGTTCATATCGCAACCGATTATGATCGTATTTATTAAAGTCATTAATTTTACTCAAAAACAGAAATAAACAAAATTTGGGAAAAGTCGACGAAATATGTTTATTTCTGATATACATCGGGACTTTGACTAAAATTGCTCCTACAGAGTTATAATAAAAGGTTGTTTTTTATAAAAAAAATTTTGGTAGTTACAAACATCACCACCATCTCGTTGTAATCTGACCACAGAGTGGTATAGGGTATAAAAACAAACAGGTTGTTCATATACAGAAGATAAATGCTCTATTTGTGATGTTGACTCAACATTGTTGAGTGTAATGCTTTTAAAAATCTATAACAAATTAACAAGAACGTAATGAAACGTCCTGAAGCACACTGACTGAAACGGGGCATAACTTATAAAGTAACAAAGCTTTTTTTTACTGATGCTACAGTTTCTGCAGCCACCGACTTTGCATTGCGGCCTCTGAGTAATTAGTTTTATTTTAAAGTAAAGACAATATGTCAAGTACAGACAGTGTCATGCGTCATACGCATAAAACATTGTTAAACTTTTTAATTTTAGGTTTAAAAACCAGTTAATTTCGTAAATGCGATTTTTTTTATATAAATAAGAATATACACATCAACTACAAATACAATTTATTAAATAAATAAATAGAATAAGTGACTGGGCGTAACACTAAAAAGTAAACAATTGAATGTACCAGGCGTTAATATGAAAATATTTCAAAAACTACTTTTTTTACTCATTTGGGTTCTTCTATCATAACTAAACCTGTGAAAAAATTCAAGTCCATATTTGTAATATTCAATTCAATTCTTTGTATATAATGTAGTTATTTTCCAAAAAAAATTAGTAATTTCTAGAAATTAGTAATCCCTAGAAATTCTTTTGTAGCACCCTTTTATATATTTATGTATGTATTTGTTTTTGCTTTATGTAAATGAGGTATTAAGAAACTCATTCATATTTCATATTTGAATAAACTTTAAAGGAAGCTTTTGAAATATTTATTAAAACTGAATGGTAAAAGTTTTGTCTGATTGTACTTTTTATTAAGATTAAGTTTAAAGTTAAATAAAATAACAACAAAAACAAAAACAAAAAAGTAACAAGTAAGAAAATTATAGTCGGTCTAGACCGACCATACGATACCCCATACCATGGGTTAGAAACCCTATCTCTTCGGTCCAACTAACTGGATGTAGAAAATAAGCAAAAACCAAATTTGAGTGGCATTGTTATTAATTTTTTTTGGCTGCAGATATGAAAAAGTTCATATCGGGTGCTATATTTATATGTGGACTAGGTCAAAAAATGGACCGATCCTGACCATATTTGGTAGAGTCACTTATATTTTGAAAAAATATATACAAACCAAATTTGAGAAAAATCTGTGCAATATTTTTTGATAGATTTAAGTGAAGATCGGAAAGCAGCTCTATATGGGGCCTATGACTAAGAATTGTCCAAGAGGTATTATTTTTGGACTACTGATTAATGGATACAATAAACACATGCGAACCCAATTTTACTAAAATCTCTATGATAATTAGGATCTTATGGCAATTTATGTCGATTTCATAGGGGTCATTTGTATGGGGACTAGGTCTGAACATGGACCGATTTTCACCAATTTCAACAGCGTTCATCCTATGACCAATAAAAGCTTATATACCAAATTTCATCAATATATATTCATATTTGCGACCTGTAGTTTGATTACAAGGTTTACATGGACACACAGACGGACGGACGGACGCACGGCCGGACGGACAACGCTAAAACGACTCAGAAAGTGATTCTGAGCCGATCGGTATAATAAAGGATGGGTCTAGGTCAAATATTTTTGGTAGTTACAAACAGCAGCACAAAGTCATTATACCAAAACCACATAGTAGTATAGGGTATAAAAATGCGCATAGTTGAAACTAAACGCATATTCAAAAATATCAACCAATATTAAAAAATCTAGTTGTGTTGTGTTTTGGTTTACACAAGTTATATTCACAGCAAATGGCACGTATTTGAACATGAATTACCAACGTGATACGAAATTGAATGTTCAAAAAAGTGTGGCCAATATAATCAAAAATGCAAAAAACAAAATATTGTATTTGATATACCTCACCTGTACCTCTAAAGTGAGTCAACTCAAAATTTATAAATTTTCAGTAGAAGCAAAAAACGGTTTTTTTTTTAATATTTACTACAAAATTTAAAAACAGTTGTTTCATTGTAAAGAATTGCGAATAATAAGTATACAACAGTCGCTGTTTTTGCGATTTTTTCAGTGATCATCAAAAATAATAAGTTTTTTGGGTGGGACTCAAAATATGTCTTTTTAGTCGATTCTAACTAAAGAAGCTACTCTTATAACACAAAGAGGGTTACAACTTATTTTTTTTGCGAAAGACTAGAAAATCGATGTAAAATTTTTACAGTGGATAGATATGACCACTGTGTATCGTTTTCTTGCAAAAAGTGAAAATTGAAAAATTTTGAGTTGACTCACTTTAGAGGCGATATGAAATGTAATTGAAAGACTTTTAAGATCTTGATCTTATTGCAAACTTGTTCAACAGAGATGTCGAATGTAAGATTCTTATTTAACTTACATTTCACATCAAGATGAATCCAATTATCTGAAAACAATCCAGATACATGAAGATTAATAGAATGATATGAAGAAAATGAAAAATGATCGACTTATTCAAGTTGAAAAAAGAAGTAAAAAATGGGGGGTTTCCAAGCTAAGAGGATGTGTAACAACTTCTGCTCATTATGATAAAATACCAGAAAAGTTGAATCCCTTCATAATAAATTGTCCAATTAAATAAATTTCTGTTTTTTATACTCTCCACACCAATGTGCAATTCTTGCGCCCATTAGGGTCATAGTTGCACCAAAATCATTTTTCTTTCTTTCATAAAAACCAAGTTTGGAGACAAATTCCAGAAAAATATGAGCCGAAATCAAAAATCTCAAAAGGGAGATCGATGGGCAAATTCAAGACGAACATTTTGAAAAAAACCCAGCTCAAACTATGTGAGGTGTAGAGTAATTTGAATGTAACAGTGGCAATTTGTCCCACTGTAAATAATAATAGAAACTGACCAAAAAGAAAAGCAATTAACTCAAAATTTAACTGGTATTCGAATTTAAAGTTTCAGTATCGGCAACAGCTTTAAAGTGGTAGAAGTACCCAACATTCGTTGTAATATTGAGTTTAAGATGTAGTTGGAGGGTATCAAGGATTCGGCACAGACGAATTTAGCACTCATACTTGTTAAAATAACAAAGGCTTATAAGATATTCCCTACTGCGATGTGAAATTCTTTCCTTTCGTAGTTTTTCTAGCTATTTCCGAATCTAGCAGTAATTCGAATAGAATATAATATTAGATATATTATAATATTATTAATATCTGAAGATGCCAAAAGTCGTAATTGTTTTTGCCTACATGAAAACTACATTCAGATTTAAGTGGGGAAATAAAAGTCAAAATTTAATTTAAATACCTAAATCTTTACGGTATTTTTTCTTATCAGAATTGTGTCCCCTTATGACAAATTTAGGTACACATATACGAAAATTCAGTATGATATTAAATTCAAACTTCTCAAAAGAAAAATAATGAAATCTTTTAACTATTGTACTTGGAAAAAATTGAAAATGTGTAAATGCAAAAATTATATGAAACTAAAACAAAGAATCCAATGGAATTTTTCGTTGCTTCCGCTAGGATTTTTATTAGTGCAATGTTTCACATACCACGAAAACATTTTTATACCCTATACCACTACGTGGTTTGGGTATAATGACTTTGTGCTGCTGTTTGTAACTACCAAAAATATTTGACCTAGACCCATCTTTTTTTATACCGATCGAATCAGAATCACTATCCGTCCGTCCGTCCGTCCGTCCGTCCGTCCGTCTGTGTGTCCATGTAGAGCTTGTAATCAAACTGCAGGTCGCAAATATGATTATATTTTGATGAAATTTGGTATATAAGCTTTTATCAGCCATGGAATGAACGCTATTAAAATTGGTGAGAATCGGCCCATGTTCAGATCTAGCCCCCATACAAATGACCCCTATGAAATCAACATAAATTGCCATAAGATCAAAATTATCATATAAATCTTAGTCATATTGGGTTTGTATGTGTTTATTACATCCATTAATCAGTAGTCCAAAAATGATCCCTATGGGACAACTCTTAGTCATAGGCCCCATATAGAGCTGCTTCCCGATTTTCACTTAAATCTATCAAAAAACAAAAATATTGCACGGATTCTTTTCAAATTTTGTTTGTATATATTTTTGCAAAATACAAGAGACTTCACCAAACATGGTCAGGATCGGTCCATTTTTGGGTCTAGTCCCCATATAGATATAGCATGAACTTTTTCATATTTGCAGCCAAAAAATTAATAAAAATCCCACTCAAATTTGGTTTATGCTTATTTTCTATATCCAGTTAGTTGGGCCTGAGAGATAGGGTCTCTAAACGCATGGTATAGGGTATCGTATATATATTTTTCTTACTTGTTTAATTTCGTTTTGAATATTTAACAAAATAATTTGCAACATTTCTCATTTTCTCTCATATTATTATTGTTAGTGACACATGAAAGAATTTGTCGATTTCATGATTAATCGGAGCAAAATACATTTCGATTGATTTTTGTTTAAAAAAAATAATACTATATTAAAATTTAATATACATACATTATTAAAATTTAGCAAATTGGTTAATTTCTAACTCAATCATATTTCTTAATATTTTAAAGTATAGTTAACTTTTCTAATACGATTACAGATATATTCGAATATTGTTAAAATTGAAAATTCCTTAAATTACGAGGAAACGTTCATTAAAATTCATCAAATAGATTTGTAACTTTCATTTGAGATACCACAAAACTCTTTAGCTTATTAAATATAAAAGTTATTAGATACCAAACTTTTATTTTAGGATATTCTAATAAAATTTCACAATATAAAAGGGTTTAATTTATGTTGCACCAATTATAAAATTCCATCAAATATTTCTACTAAAATTAAAATTCAAAAATGATACATTTTTAATTGAAAACAGGTAAGAAAATAATAGTCGGTCTAGACCGACTATACGATACCATATACCATGTGTTTAAAGACCCCATCTTTTAGGCCCAACTAATTGGATATAGAAAATAATGAGTGTACTTCCGAAAAACACATACCTCCGATCGGTCTGAAATTTGGTATACTAACGTATTTTGACCTGGTACTCACGAATATTACAGTGAAAATTGCCGCAAATGCCGTTTACAGTATAAAAATCGGAAAAAAATTTGTTTGTTCCGCTGTGCATTGCCGTACTATCCTGATCGATTTATTTAGATTTAAACTTCTACAGCGGAAAATAGTCAAAGTTCAAGTACTGCAGCGGAAAATACTTAGAGCGAAAAATCTGCACAATCTACTACAGCGTAATCATAAACGAATAATGATTTAGATCGTTGTCGTGAACGTAGCTAAAATTGTCGGCAATTTCCAATTTTGAAGCTCTTTGTCGCAAATTTTTCTTTAAAAGGTTTAAATAATCAAATTTATTCATCGTGCCTTCAACAAACTGAAAATTTCTAACATTATTAGCTCTTATTGCACCCTCAACCATAACACTGCCGCTACTATGTTTGAACGTTTTATAAACATTTTTTGGGTACAATGCTGCAACCTTCTTTTTTCGCACAAAACGTCATCCATCGTATCCAAATATATTGAATTTTGACTCATCTGTAAATATCACGGGGTACCAAAACACTAGTGGCTTCGAGACATACTCTTTTTCATACTCCAGTCGCTTCTTTATATTTTTTGCTTACAACAGAGGCTTTTTTGGAGTTTATACCCTTTTATGCCTTCCGAAAGTAAAAGATTTGTTAAGGCCTAGTTACCCAGTTACCCACACGTTGTAAAAATATAACCGTATCGTATCGTAACGTTGGCAATTATAGAACGTCAAAAACGAACCATGATGCATGTTGCTGTGTAAAATTAACCAAACTTTATCAGCTGTTCACAAATGTCACGTACAAACGTAGCAAAAATCTAAAATCAACAGATGCTATCGATACGATACTTTAGCTTAAGTTGGGTAAGCACTTGTATGTGTTTTTCGTAAGACAGGTTGAATCAGCTGATTCGCGCCGATACCATTACGCGTGGGTAGCTAGGCCTTTACAATTTGTGGGTGTACCTGAATAATTCAATATTCGCGCAAGTTTTGCGCTATTTCGATTGCCGATATTTTGAAATTTTCACTAATGTTTCGAACTATTTGCTTTTGCGTTTGTAAAGATGAAATTTTTTTGGCTTCCTATTCCACTTGGTCTAATTAAAAACCCATTTTTCTGGTACATATCAATAATGAATTTGACGATAGAGTACTGCTGTTTTACAATTTTATAAATTTTCCTCAAAATCTTTGTCTCTTCCCAAAGATTTATAATAAATTGTTGCATTTCTAATGAAGTTTGCTTTGAATCCATATCTTTATTTTTTTTTGCGTAAACTGACTTGTGCGCAGTTAAAAAAGAGCAATCTGCGAGTGGCATACAGAAATGAAAACAAAATTGAGTTTGATAACGGGTTTGTTATTGCGTAACAGTGCGTTTACATCTGGAAAATCTGGTAGATTTTAGTTGAAATCTATTGCAAAATCTATAACATGTACATCTAACTTTTTTGACATTTTGTGAGATTTTGTTTCCACAACAATAAACAGCTGATTACAATAAAACATATAAACTAGAAATACAAAAAAAAAAAAAAAACATGTGAGTCCGACCACAGGGAAGATGCGTAAACATCTAGTAATTAAAGACTTTTTTATGTCATTTTTTAAAATCAAACAGAAAGCGTCATCTATGTATCACTTATAGCAAATACTGTTTCAGCTAATTCAACAACCCTTTGCTGTAAAACGTTAAAAATATCCTAATATAAACGTATATAGTTGATACATAGATGACACTTTTAAAAAAGTGGCATAAAAAAACAATTTTATATCATAATTCTTTCACCAATACAATCATAAGTCACACACCGATTTGTGTTACAGCTCTCACCGATTTGTGTTACGCTGTTTATACCCTATACCACTATGTGGTTTGGGTATAATGACTTTGTGCTGCTGTTTGTAACTATCAAAAATATTTGACCTAGACCCATCTTTCATTATACCGATCGAATCAGAATCACTATCTGATTCGATTTAACGATGTCCGTCCGTCCGTCTGTGTGTCCATGTAAAGATTGTAATCAAACTGCAGGTCGCAAATATGAACATATTTTGACGGTATATAAGCTTTTATCGGCCATGGGATGAACGCTATTGAAATTGGTGGGAATCGTTCCATGTTCAGACCTAGCCCCCATACAAATGGCCCCTATGAAATCGACTTAAATTGCCATAAGATACAAATTATCATATAAAACTTATTCAAATTGGGTTTGTATGTGTTTATTACATCCATTAATCAGTAATCCCAAAATGATCTATATATATCTATATATATATAGCTGCTTCCCGATCTTCACTTAAATCTATCAAAAAACAAAAATATTGCACTGATTCTTCTCAAATTTTGTTTGTATATGTATATTTTTGCAAAATACAAGATACCGTACCAAACATGGTCAGGATCGGTCCATTTTTGGGCCTAGTCCCCATATAGATATAGCATCCGATATGAAATTTTTCATATCTGCAGCCAACAAAATTAAGAAAAATCCCACTGAAATGTGGTTTATGCTTATTTTTTATATCCAGTTAGTTGGGTCTGAGAGATAGGGTCTCTAAAAGCATGGTATAGGGTATCATATAGTCGGTCTAGACCGACTATAATTTTCTTACTTGTTTTGTAATTGTATTGTGAAATACAATGATGTTTACACATCAAAAAAAAAAAAACAATAGGAAAATGGAAATATGAAAAATTCTAAAAAGGAAAAGATTTTATAATAATATTATGCATCAAAAATTAAAAAAAGCACAAGCTGCGAAAAAAATCAGCATTTTTTAAATGTATTGTTTGGACAGCAAAAACAAATTCATTTTCCACAATTATTATATAGCAGATTGGAATGGGCACATATCAGTATAAAAAGTTATAACTTTGGGTATAATGACTTTGTGCTGCTGTTTGTAAATACCAAAAATGTTTGACCTAGACCCATCTTTTATTATACCGATCGGCTCAGAATCACTTTCTGAATCGTTTTAGCGATGTCCGTCCAGGTATATAAGCCTTTATTGGTCATAGGATGAACGCTGTTGAAATTGGTGAAAATCGGTCCATGTTCAGACCTAGTCCCAATACAAATGACCCCTATGAAATCGACATAAATTGCCATAAGATCCTAATTATCATAGAGATCTTAGTAAAATTGGGTTTGTATGTGTTTATTGTATCCATTAATCAGTAGTCCAAAAATAATCCATATTGGACAATTCTTAGTCCTAGGCCCCATATAGAGCTGCTTCCCGATCTTCACTTAATCTATCAAATTTGGTTTGTATATATTTCTTCAAAATATAAGTGACTCTACCAAATATGGTCAGGATCGGTCCATTTTTTGACCTAGTCCACATATAGATATAGCATCCGATATGAACTTTTTCATATCTGCAGCCAAAAAAATTAATAACAATGCCACTCAAATTTGGTTTTTGGTTATTTTCTATATTCAGTTAGTTGAACCGAAGAGGTAGGGTTTCTAAACCATGGTATAGGGTATCGTATGGTCGGTCTAGACCGACTATAATTTTCTTACTTGTTTTATTATAGATTCGTCATTTTTTTTTTTTTTTTTTTGTTAATAATTAATATTTTATTTTCTTTTTATTCAACTTGATTCCTTTTATTTTTAAATGTCAATTTTTCAGTCACTGCGTTGTAATTTTCTACTACAATATTAAAAAAACACAGTAGTATCATTTGGTAGTGCCAAAGTTTGACAAAATTTTGTGACATTTTGCACAAATCTAATAACGAGCTAGATTTTGTTTTGTATAGGAAATCTAGTAAAAATGAGCTAGATTTCGCTCGAAATCTCGAATATACTAGATTTTGCTTAAATGTAAACATGAAGAGTGTACAATTTTTTTTTTTTTTTGGTTTCATGATATGCACTTTTTTTTGTTTTTTGTTTTTTTTTTTTTATTTATTTAAAAAAGTATCATCATTACAATTAAAATAATTTATACATATATTTAATATCTACAGTTTTTGAGATTTTACTAAAAGTATTGCAACAAATAATTTACTTTTTTTAATAAGTGAAAAAACATTTGGAAATATTTACATGTAGGTAAAAAAAGATAGGGAAAAAACCTTTAAGTTTTCTAAGAAATTCTGTCTTTAACCCCTTCTTGCATCTTCTATTCAGAAGTTACAGAAAAAGTTATTTGCACAAATTTCTTATTAAATTAAAACTTGAAGACCTGTTTCTGTCTTCGAATCTTGTTGTTATTTTACTAATGACAGTTTTAAACAGATCTTGTTTAGAATTTCTGTGTAGCAGTGCAGTTGAGTATCTTCTAGGCAGGTTGTATATAATCTTCAAGTTTTTATTTTGGATAATTTGTAGCTTTTTAAGATAAGTGTTGGCACATCTCGTTGACCATACCTGGCAGCCATATGTCATTATTGGTCGTATACACATATTATATAATAACAGCTTATTTTTGCAATTTAGTTTAGATTTTCGGTTAAGCAGAGGGAAAAGCGCTCTTCCGCACTTTAATGCCTTATCACCCGCTTGTGTGACATGATTTTTGAATGTTAGTTTTTTATCGAAAACTCCCAAATATTTGACTGAATCAAGATTGGAATTTCAGTCCCTTGCATACAAAGTGTTATTTGCGGAATTCTTTTTGGTGACTTGTTAAACGGGAAAATAATTGCTTGTGTTTTCCCATAAGTTATCTTTATTTTCCATTTGTTGAAGTATTTTTCAGCATGGCTTAAAGCTTTTTTCATGTTCTTCACTATTGCATTTGAAAGTTTTCCACTCGTTATTAATGCGGTGTCATCTGCATAGAAGGCCGCTGTTTGGTTTCTTAGGGCTTTAAAGTCTGAAGTATATATAGAGTACAGCGTTGGTGATAAAATTGATCCTTGCGGACTCCTGCAGGAATATGCCTTTGTGTAGATTTTTTGTTATCCAAATTGACTGCAAAGTATCTGTCTGATAAAAAACTTTTTATAATTTTTTGTAAATATATAGGGTAACCAAATTTATTGAGCTTAAAAATAATTCCATTGTGCCATATGGAGTCAAAAGCTTTCTCAATGCCAACAAAAGCTATTCCTGTGCTTTTACGTTGATTTTTGTTGGTATTTATTAAGCCCAACAAAGTTATAGCCAAAAACTAGTTGAAAAAATAGAGAGTGTGCAAACCAGCAAAGATTGGTGGAAAATTGCCAAGGAGATACGTAATGATGATTTACCAACAGAATTAGCTATTCAGGCAGAAGACTTTAGGATTTATTTCAAGCAATTGTTAAGATAAGATAATATCAGTAAGATAAGATAAGATAATATCAGTATCAGAAATTAAACAAGTGCTGAGTAAAACTAAAACTAATAAAGCTCCAGGAGAAGATAGAGTTCCGTATGAGTTCTATAAAAATGCACCAGACGAACTGTTGGAAGAGATAACAAAAACTTGTAATGTATTATTTGATCGATGCAGTGTTGATGATTCGTTTAATTTGAGTATTATTTATCCAATCTATAAAAAAGGCGATACTTCATTACCAAATAATTATCGTGGTATATCATTTATGAACTGTTTACCGAAACTTATGATGGGATTAATAAATGAAAGACTCTCGAATTGGGTTGAACGTAACAACATTATGAATGAATTCCAAGCAGGATTTTGTAAAAACTATTCAACAGCAGATAATATATATAATTTAACATCTATGGTGCATCTGAATTTTGCGAATAAAAAGAAAACATATGCCTTTTTCGTAGATTTCAAAGCAGCATTTGATAAAGTGTCAAGAAATGCTTTAATTTATAAGTTGCATACATTGGGTGCCTCATCAAAAGTTGTTAAGTTTATAGAATGTATCTATGAAAAAACGCGGACAGCAGTTTGGACAGGTAGTGAGCTATCAAAATCATTTGCTACAGAAAGTGGTGTAAAGCAGGGGTGTTTGCTATCACCTTTACTATTTGCCTTATACCTTAATGATTTGCATGATTGCTTAGAAGGTGGAATATACGTTGAAAACATTAACATAAGATTGTTATTATATGCAGACGACATAGTGATTTTAGCAGCTGATGTAAAAGTGCTGCAGAAAATGATCCAAAAACTTGAAGACTATTGTAAAACATGGAATGTTGAAGTAAACTTGGATAAGTCAGAAATTATGGTTTTCAGAAAAGGGGGAAGATTGTCTAGTAAAGAAAAATGGTATTTTAATAGCCAAGAAATCAAAATAGTTTCAGAATACTGTTACCTAGGGGTTTGGCTTACACCAAAAATGGTATTTACGAAGCATATTGAACAAAGAAACATAGCAGCAAAAAATAGTATCAACTTAACATGGCAAAACTTTTTAAATAAAAACACAATATCAATTGCTTCTAAATGGAAATTATTCCTTGCAGTATGCAGGTCAGTGCAATCGTATGCAGCCCAAATATGGGGGTTTACAAATTTTGAGTATGTTGATAAGCTACAAATATATTTTATAACCAACTTATGTGTTATTATCCGAAACAGGTATGGAAAATGGTCATTTATACACCTTAGATCTACATATGAGATATATCAACAAAACCCTGTTTGATTACGGAGAAAATCGGTTGCCTTATCAATTTTCTAAACTATTGATTCAAAAAAAATCTGCTTTGGGTAATTGAACTTAACAAGCTCGGATTAGAATTTGAAATTAATTGGACAGAAGCGAACATTAATAAACAACAATGGAATAACAATAGAAAAAACCTTTTAATCTCCTTGAAGTCAAAATATCAAGAGCAAATTTGCAACAAAAAGGCTCTAACAACCAGGATATATTCAAAACTAAATGCAATTGAAGGGAATAAATACATATCTAATGAAATTAAACTAGAAAATATAACTTGGATTTTTAAAGCACGAAGTGATTTGATAAAATTAAATGGTAACCGCTTTGAAACGAATTTGTCTAAATTATGCTCTTTATGTAATTCAAGGGAAATTGAAAATATATAACATTTTGTTGGTCGTTGTAAAACGCTAAAAGAATTCAGAATTATGTACTTCAGTAAAGCTTACCTTACAGAAGACGAAATCTTAAATATATTAAATGGTGTAAATACAAATTGGAATCTCTTAGCAAATTATATAAAAACATGTATAAATTACAGAAACTTTTTGATAACAGAGTTTAATACATAAAAACATTTATCTCGATTAGGAAATTAAATTTTTATATTATAAGCGGCTGACGACGATAGTCAGAGTCGCATATGGTTATTTTTACCTTTTATTTTATTTTTAACTTTTATTTTATTTTGTAATTATTTTATATATATTGCTGAAAATAAAATAAATACTACTACTACTATTTATTAAATTTACAATTCTCTTCACCTGATGTTTCGTTGAATGTTCTCTTCTAAAACCAAACTGCTCATTACTTAAAATATTGTTTTGTACTGTAAATTCATTTAATCGCGTTAGTATGATTTTTTCAAAAATTTTGCCTAAACCATTCAACATACTTATGGGACGATAGATTTTGGTTGATTTTTTATCTTTTCCTGGTTTAAGTATTGGAATTACCTTGGCAATTTTGAATTGCTTCGGATTGAATTGCACCAATTGAAAATTTTTGCAACAAAATTGGAAAATACTTTTGACATCCGTTTTAAAACTATTGGTTTTATTCCATCTATACCAGGTGCTTTGGATTTTTTTTTGCTTAAAAATTAAAAATTTTACTTCGTCCACGGTTGTCAACATATCAGTTACATTGGTAGGCACAGATTGTAAGTCTAACCATTGAATGTGTTTCGATACCATACGTTCAACTGTCGATGGTTGATTACAAGTTATTTGGTGTGAATTTTCAAAAACATCCGCTATAATATTTGCCTTTCTTTCATTATTGAATACATCAGCGACATCTATTGTCAAATTTTCTACAGTTGCTTTATTCCCTCTTATTGCTCTGTTTAGCTGCCAGAACTTTTTGTTTTTTAATAAAATTATACCAGTTGTCATTTCTGTCATTTGAACGTGAAAGTTGATTAAAATATTCAGCTGTTTAACAACAGATGATAAGTAATGTCTCCGAAATGTTGGTTGCTCTTTGTAATTTACGTACAAACCTTTTACTTTGGCAAATTAAGTATTAAGTTAATTGAGAAATTTTTTTTTGCCAAATTTGTTTCTCCTTAACTGGAATTCTTTTGGAAGCCTCTTGGATTATGTGAGTAATTTTATTTATAATTTGTTCAATGTTTGACTCGGTTATAATTGCAGATAGTAAATTATTTCTTCGAATCTCTTGGTCTACCCATTGATTTATTTCATTCCAATTTGCCATCTGATACAGTGGAATAAGTATTTTTCTTTCAACAATGGAACCATAAATTTGACATGTAACTGGAACGTGATCAGTGTTTAACATACCTGGATGAGTTTCTATTGCCGAAATATTTAAGTTCGAGTTTGTAAGAAGAAGGTCAATAACTGATGCTTGTGTGGGTGTTGAACGCTGCCCAAATCGAGTAGAGGTGTTGGACGAGTGGATGTAATAATTGGAATTCATTTGATGGTTATATAGTTTTCTACCAGCAGTGTTGTTTCCTTGGCAGTTCCAACTAGTATGGTGAGCGTTAAAATCGTCGGAAACAAAAAATTCAGACGTTGTTGTGGTGGTTTTGTTTAAATCTTCAATGAAGCTGTTAGTGTATCGTGGGCAGTATGCAGCTGTAAATCTAACTGGCCGGTTATTAATATTTATTACAGTGGAAACATTTTCAATAATTGTTGTTGACAATATTGATATATATTGGTGTGGAATTGTATTTTTAATCGCTATTAATACACCTCCTCCATGGGTTAATCGATCTTGACGGTAGATTTTATAATTAAGCAATTTGAATTTGTGTTTTTGTTTTAAAAAAGTTTCATTAATAAAAATTACATCGACTTTTTTTTCATTTAAAAAGTGTTCTAATTGATATATAGCTGTTGGATTAGTTATGCCTTGGGCAGTCCAAAGCATAACATTGATTATATTAGTTGTTGTTTCTTTATACGACATGTTTAAGCATATTTCCAAGTACTCGCAGCTTGTCATATTTGTTTTTACATTTTTCTAGAGCATCGACTGCATTAAAGAAAATTTCTAATAGCTTTTCATTAGAGAGATCATCGTTATCATGATCTATTATTTGAGCTGCTTTAGCTTTTGCTGCGTAGGAAACTTTATTGAGAGCATTATGTGCTCTACTACTTGATGGAATTTCATCGGTGCGAGGAAAAATACGCACCTTATTAGTTGATGACATATCACGGTTATTTGGGATATCGTCATCCCAGATGAAAGGACAGGTTCCGAATGTTGTGGCATTTTACGAATGTGTTGTTTTCTGGAAACTCTTTGTCGTATTTCTAGGTACTCGTGGCGCGATGGACAGTTTATGTCATCTGCTCGATGATTAACATTTTTCAAGTTATTCTTAATACAATTAAAACATTTATATATCACAGGGCCGTCACTTGCAACTTTATTTAATTGGCAACATGAACAGTCATGTGGACCTCCACAACCTAGACACACATTTTTTCTAAAACAATTTGATGAGCCATGACCATATAACGCACAGTTTGAACACTGTGTCGGTCCTCTTGCACGTCGCCGGGGATTTCTCCAGTGGACCACTATACCATAAAAGTATTTTATCTTAAATACTTCTCTTTTAGAAATCTGACTTTTTTTAAATTCTAGCATATACAAAGCATCGTCAGATGTGGATCGTGTGGTTTTAATTTCATTTATGTTTGTTGGTTCTATATTGTACGTATTTTTGAACTCCTCAAGAATCGTTTTTAGTTCAAATTGTGGTAGACCAAAAAGCATAAGTTTTAATTTCTTGTTGTCTTTAACTGGATGCGTAAAGAATTTAATTTCTTCGTATTTAAGTTTTTTTAAAGCTTCATTGAAGTCAATCAAAGTGTTTGGCTGGCTTCACTTTTGTACCTATCGACATTCTCTTATACTTGGAGTTCGAGCCCAATATCTTTATGATATCAGTGAACTTATGACCACTATCAACAATAATTGGAGGAATATTGTTTGCATATCCACTTACTTCATCTTCTTCTTCGCTGGTGTCGTCATCCATGTCAGATAGCACTTGGATTCTGTTATTTTCTAGAGGTTTGGGAACTTTAAATCTAGGGTTGTTACCCCAGAATTTTTTGCGTTTTTGTGTGGGGACCATTCTCAATTATTGCAAATAATTGAAATTAAAAAATTAATTGTTTGTTTACAAAAATTTAACACGTGAGAAAAGTTGAATTTTTAATAACACGACCGTATGTTGAGAGTGTCAACAAACAACTGTTTGTTTTTTGTTAATTTTTGTTAAGAAAATGATATTTTCACAAATTTTCTTCAACCTTTTTGAAAACTGAGTAAAGTGTACAGAGTTTCAAAGATAATGCGGCATAAACTTATGAAGTGTACTGTAAAAGTTTTTTATTGGTTTACTGTATCTCAATTTTTTTTTAATTTCGTTTACGACGATTATATTATCGCATAAAATTGATCTATTAGCTGAAGTGTGGAAGAGATCCATCATGTCCCATTGTAAAAAATTTAACGATTGTATTGATAAGTGTAAAAGTTCAATAAAATCAACTTCAAAGCCCAACAGCTAAAGTGTGTGAAGTTAAATTCGAAAGTTAAATTCGTTTTGACGTAACACTGTGAAGTTAAATTCGAAAGTTAAATTCGCTTTTACGTAACGAAAAGTTAAATTCGTGTTATGTAAAGTTAAATTCGCATTGAAAAGTTAAATTCATCTACAATTGCAAAGTTAAATTCGCATGGCATAATTTTTCAGCAAATTTCAAAAATGTGACTATTTTATAGATTTAGTTTTTTTTCAGAATTATGACTATTGCGGAAAAAAGGCCTTGGTGCGTCGTAATGTTATATGCCATTTTCAAGCCACGTTCATGCTCTTTCGACAATGAATGAAAAACGGAGCTTGGTGCGGCGTAATGTTATATGTCATTTTTAAGCCATGTTCATGCTCTCTCGACACCTCTATTTGGCTTTCCCGAATTGAATTTCAGAACGACGCACCAAGCTCCGTTTCTCATAAATGGTCAAAATTAAGAAAAAAAAAACTAAATCCATAAAATAGTCA
This sequence comes from Cordilura impudica, assembly GCA_963682025.1. Taxonomy (NCBI): domain Eukaryota; kingdom Metazoa; phylum Arthropoda; class Insecta; order Diptera; family Scathophagidae; genus Cordilura; species Cordilura impudica. The sequence goes on along the minus strand of OY821519.1, from coordinate 151,615,991 downwards.
CATGTTTTATTTTCAACATTTTATGGAAAAGTTCTAAAATTCAATTCAGAAAAGCCAAATACAGGTGTCGAAAGAGCATGAACGTGGCTTGAAAATGGCATATAACATTACGACGCACCAAGCTCCATTTTTCATAAATGGTCAAAATTAAGAATAAAAAACTCTAAATTCATAAAATAGTCACATATTTTATTTTCAAAATTTTTTGGAAAAGTTCTGAAATTCAATTCTGAAATTTCGAACTTAACTTCACACACTTCAAAAGCTAAAGAAATTTAAATTTTCAGTAGCGCAAGATGATGAGCGAGATGTCTGTCTACATTATATGTAAATTTTATTTTTTGTTTATGTTATGTTTTTCTATATTTTATGCGTAAAATTTGTAAAATATTTCAATACCTAACAATTAAATTAATTAATCAAGTTAATAAGTTTTTATATTGAAAAATTAACGAAAAACATTTCCGCATTATCGAAAAATCACGGAATCACGAAAAACTAATTATAGTATACACTCCACGCCACTGTTAAGAGGGTATATTGTTGCAAATAAAAAGACACAACCTTTCGTTTTCACGTTTACTTTATTAATGCCATTGCATCATTTTTCAAAAAATCTTATAGACTTTTGCTTATTCTAGTTCCTCAATATGTAAATTACAAAAATATAAGTAAGAAAAGGACAAGTATAGTGGAATAGAATAATCTAGAAAAATACATGATATAGAAACCGTTATTCTGAATAATGAGAAATACATTCTAGGAATGCTGACAATAAATAACATAATGCAGTAATAATAAATAACATAGTACAATAATAACACTGTGTGACAGAAAAAAATACCTGCGATGCGATACTTTTTTCTGATAGGCATTGTCGAGTACAACAAGACCCTGTCCTTGAAATTTGCGAAACACCTCCAAAATGTTGAGTTTGGTAAAAAACCGGTTTTCGACCCTTTTGCACATATAAGCCAGTAAGTTTGTTGAGTATCAACCGATTTTGAATTTCTAAGCGGATCTAGAAACAAGAAACTGAAGATATGAACACAATATTTAAGTAATATTGAGACGTCTGTGCGTATTCCTCCAGCAAACTTATTTTGTTTAAAAATATTCTCTATTTTTCGACTTTGGAGATGTTTTTACTCATTTTTTATTTAGGAACCGTATAATTTATGTACTTATTATGAAAGTATGATTCTTTATGAGTAAAATTCAGCTTTGGATTAAAAAATCTGGTAAAAATTAACTGAGTTATTAAACTTTTTTTTAATAATAAAAAAAAAATGGTTACATCCATGGCAAACAAATTTGGATTTGATTTCACGTATTATTAGCCGTTTCCGTACTTCAGGCTCATTGACTCCCATACAAAAAGGTGGTCGGCCGCGGAAAACTAGCAAACAGGACGACCAAGCAATACTTCGATCAATAAAAACAAGTAAGAAAATTATAGTCGGTCGAGGATCATTTTTAGACTACTCTTTAATGGATGTAATAAACGCATACAAACCCAATTTGAGTAAGATCTATATGACAATTTGGATCTTATGGCAATTTCTGTCGATTTCATAGGGGTCATTTGTATGGGGGCTAGGTCTGAACATGGACCGATTCTCGCCAATTTCAATAGCGTTCATCCTATACCAAATTTCATCAAAATATATTAATATTTGCGACCTGCAGTTTGATTACAAGGTTTACATGGACACACAGATGGACGGACACACGGACGGACATCGTTAAATCGAATCAGTTAGTAATTCTGATTCGATTGGTATAATTAAAGATGGGTCTAGGTCAAATATTTTTGGTAGTTACGAACAGCAGCACAAAGTCATTATACCCAAGCCACATAGTGGTATAGTATAAAAAGGATCCCATTATATCACCTAGGTCTATTGCAAACCAATTGCAAATAAATGTTTCAATAAGATCCATCTAAGGATGAGCTGTAAGGTGGGTTAAAATGACACTGAAGTGCAAAAAATACCCTTTATTTCTGCCAAAAATAGACTAGCTAGAAGGGAACTTGCAAAGGAACACATAAACTGGAGTACAGCCCAATGGAAGACCGTACTTTTCTCTGATGAGTCGAAGTTTACTTTAAAAAGTTCTGATGGATTTAGGGTGGTGCGCAAAACTAAATGACAACGTCTTAATCCTTTTACTTGTTGTTTATTCTAATTTGCAAAATCCCTAATTTTCTGCTTTGCAAATGTTTATTTGCTCTAGGGATCCCTAGTTTAGAGTTTGTTTAATTTTAACCATAATCAAAGTTTTTCGATACAAACTATAAGTATAATTCAATAAACATAAATTTTCGAAGTGAAAGACATCTAAAGGGCTTTACAAGTTGAATGGGAAAAAAATTCACATAATTAATCGAATGTTTGTATTCATTGAATCTTATTTTAATTTTAAACAACAAATGCTTATTTATCTCTTTGTACCCTCCACACCGCTGTGCAGAGGGTATATGTATATAGGTTAGTCATTCCGTAGCGCATCGAAATAAATTCCGGGGACCCCAAAACCATATGTTTTTCATAATTTCTAGCAAAAATGCTATTTAGTTATTTAATACAATTATTTCAAAGTAAAAAATAATATTAAATGATTTCGTTTTTCTATTAATGTTAATAATTTTTTATCAACTAATATTTTTATGGATGATTTTTTTTTTGTCCCTGATAATACACATCATTCCCCTGTAAAATCTAATATTCCTTAAAATTCAAATTTACAAAGCATTGTAGATTTTCAACAATTCAATTTAAAAAAAAAAAAACATTATATCTACTGCACATACATGTGGCAGGCTTTTCTCCAACAAAAGTAATACAATGAATTCAGTCACGTTTTGTCTTTTGTAATGAGCTTTTCCAATTACGTTGATCATTCCCCGGTGCTGTTTTTTTTTTATCACTTCAAATAGTGAGAATGAAACCAATTCTTCATCTTCGAGAGGAAGTTCGTAAAGAAAAACTGTTGGCAACAAGAAACAGAAAAAAAATATTCTACGACAATAAACAAAAAAGATAACATCATTCGTGAACTGAAAAGTAAAAGAGAAATGTATAAGAAAATATATAACAGATTGAAGGCTACAAATAAAGCTGCTTTAGGATCACCAAATTCTAAGATAAATAAAATTCTTATGAACGCTGGAATATCTCATAGTCCAGAAATTAAAAAAAAAATTTTGTTCGGCCAAGCTTTACGAGAGCAGTTAGTCAACAATTTCAAAAGTATGAAATCGGATCGAGAAAGGCAAATGTTTACAAAAGTAATTCGCGTAAAATTAGAAAAAAATATAGAATGCACAATGCACAAGAGAACATCAAAAGATTACATGAATACTTCATCTTTGATATATTCTCGAAAATATAGATATGACTCCATTAAAAATAGGAAATCAGTGCAGAAGTTTCTCGAGCTTGATACTAATAGCCGAATTTGTCCTAGCAAGCGTTTATCCGAAAAGGGAAAATGTCAATGCCAAAACGATTCTTAAATGACATCTTAAAGAATTTGCATTAAAAATTTTTGAAAAAATATCCGAATAACATCCTAGGTTATGCAGCGTTTTGCAAATATTGTCCATTTTGGATCCAGCTAATGAGTGTTATCGACCGCGAAACATGCAAATCCATACATCACGTTACTAACAAAGTCCATAATGAAAAAAAAACCAGGCGATGTAATTAGATCTATTTGTTACAAAAAGGGAAGCAAGATGCATTTGAAGAATGTGTAAAGATTTTATAGTTACTTTTAAGGATTTTGTAAGCACAGAACCTGCATACTACTTCAAATGGGGATGTACTAAAGAAACGTATTTTGATAAGAGAAGCAACCAAAATAAATCTGTGACAAGAAATCTAAAACAAAAAATTGAATGCCAATTGCAGGATATAGTATGCATTTTTGAAAAACAATATTTGCAGTGTGAATGTTCAGGACTGAAGGAGCGGCGCTTTGATTTTTCCATAACCTGGGCTGCACAGAAGATGCTTTACTCGGCAACCTTGCGGACTTCTTGAGGGAATCTGGCTGATTCACAAGGGACGCATAGCCGAGGAAAGAGCTCATTTTCGCTATCCGTTCTTTTCCATACTCTATGCATAATCTATCTGTACTTTCATAATCTCTTATCCTATCTTTCGAGACTTTCTAAAGGGTATCACAATGGGCCATATGGCCTCCGAGTGTATTCACCTTCGGGCGGACAACACATCTAACCTCACCTAACCTAACCTTCGTAGTTATGCCACATTTTCAAATCATCCTTTAAATTGATATATTGCATGCGATTTAAAATTTTTGTGTTTTAGATGTTCTCAAGGTGAGTCAAGTACAACTAGAAACATCCATATTATAGCAATATTTCAACGAGATCACATGACGTGTAAGCGTTTTGCAGTGGAAAAAAGTAGTATGTCAGTTAACAATTAACCGTTATATCTGCAATTTAATCATTATGTTTTCAGGATTTATGATAACACAACCGAAATATTAGATAAAAGTTTATTAACTCTAGAATTTAAATTTTCACTTTTATTAATTAATATAATCGGATAATTAAAAAACTATTTAATGTCTCGATTATTTTTGTTATTTGAATAGCAAGTTTATTTACTCTTAAAATCCGAATTGTTTAGATAATATTGTATTTTGATTGTTGGATAACTTGAATATGGATGTGAAAATAACAACAAAAATGCACAATTTTTGCGGTTCTTTTTTTATTCTATTGCAACCGAAGTTATAGTCAAGATAGGACCAATATTTTAAACACTATGCTATGAGTTACAGGAAACTGTCTTATTGTTAGCTTCAATAATTTGCAGCTTCTAATCAAATTTAAGTGAGATTGTCATCGATTTGATGACAGAAAATATTTCAAAATTGATAGGTTTATTTGTATGCATACAATAAACGCACATACATAAATTAAATTTGAATAAGTCACGACTATATACATACGTATGATAATCTGAATGTCAGTGTACTCATAGATTTCATTTATATGGAGACGATTTCAACAATTTCAATAGTAATTGACCTTCAGCCAATTAAAGCTCCCAACTATTAAATGTTCTCCTAAAATAGGCCGTAATACAGATCAAAATCTTTTCAATAATATTTAATCGTTTTTTGTTTTCTTTGCAGATAATTTAAAATGTTTAAGTGCCCGGCGATATAAAATAACTTATTCATGTCTAATTGTAGAGATCATTCGATTTGTGTATGTAAAAAATGCATTTAAACAAACAACACAACAAATTGCTTCATAATGAAAAAAACGATAAAAAAATTCTAAATTACGCAACAAGTACGACAACACCCAGCAGAACAGAGATACCAACACCAATATCAACCTCTTTACAAGTTGAAGCGAGTACAGGAAAGATAAAGAATACAGCAACAATTGGAGACACATTTAAGGGGGCAGTAACCAGTTGTGCATCTTCTACAGACTCTGGTGTAAATATTAGTGATAATGAAATACCAGCCTCTCCGTCACCAACACCTCAAACTCTATCATCGTCATTTACAACAGCAATAACAACAGTAAACCCATTTAATCAACAATATTACAGAAATAACAAAAACAAAAATGTTGATAAGAACAATATAAATAACTTCAATGATATAGATGACGAGGATGTTGTGCAAACGTCAAATAATTCCAAGAATTTTGATAAGAAATTTAAAAGTGAAGATTCTCAATATGGGGAGCAGCCGCAATTAATTGCCAGAGTAGAAAGCAGTAGTAATGAAAGCAATTATTTTCCATATCGAACCAATAATCAAAATGCCATTAAGAGTGAAAATGTGATAAATTTTAGTGATCATCCGAAAACACGAGCTGCGACAACGACGAAAAATGGCACAAAGTCAATACAACAGAATAATGGATTCATTGGTCCAATACCAGGGACAACGTCACCTCGTTTATCTATGTCGTCCACAAATAGCTCTACACACCTGCCGCCAAAAATGCACAAAAATAGTTCACCTACCGTTTCAATACGCAGTATAGATTCCAGTGTTATTGATTCCGATTCCGATTCGGATCTGAACGGTGACATTGAAGGTGTACATGAAAATTATGTGATAAAAAAGTTAGGTACTCAGGTGTCTTACCCGCCCAGACATCCCGATATTCCAAATATAAATAAAGGTCATACAGTTCTTAATCAGCATGTTGTACCACATGGCGGTGGCCAATTACCGCCATCACCCATCGCTGCTTTATCAGCTATAGGCAATAGTCTGGGTGTAGCCCAAGCGCTAGGACCAGCGCCAGCCAGCTCAGCTCTGGCCCAACGTCCTCAAATCGGCAGTATAGCACTAAGCAACTCAACTGATGTCACCTTTGGCGATAAGCACTTCTATGAAGGTCCCGTGACAATCCAACAATTTCTAATCGACGGCCGTGATAAGTGGCAAGACAGCAAAGCTAAAGACAACCCTTTATTCCAAAATACTGATACTCCTAGTCATGGTGAGTAGTACTGAGAGAATAATAGACACTTATGTAAAACCACAATTTCATAGAGGAGCTTAAGTTAATTTGTAATCAAAATCATAGATGAACTTAAGTCAAGCTATTGTCTCGTTATTGTCACTAGGATTCTTCCTTATATTTAGTACATTTTTGTAACGTATTCCAACGTATCTTTATTTCTATTTTAAATTACAATTTTTTAAAAGATATGAAATTAGTTTTTCGCGATCATAAAAAAGTTCACCCACAGAATAAATATAGCAACTTTTATTTAAGTATGTACAATATATATAACCTTTACAGGAGAAATTTTTGTTAAAAAAATTGTTTTAAATCGCACACAACTACAAATTCCATACCGAACCAAATACCTTTGGATAATTATCATCCTTGATATCATTCATCACGATAGACCCCTTAGAATTATTCAGCACTGTTTTTTAAAAATGTCTTGCTCTTTTCTTTGCACTCTTTTATAAGTAAAGCTGTTGCCAAAAATACTTCTTTGAGCCCTAATATGAAACAAGGAAATTACAGTCGGTCAAGACCGACTATATTATACTCTATACCATGCAATTACTTTTCTCAAAAACATATACAGTGTGCGACAAAACATATGCACGGGGATGAGGATTTCGAACTGTTTTATTTATTTATAAAATAAATTAACTAAATTTACTAAAACGAATTAAAACAAACAAAATTTGATATCAAAAATAAAAAAATTCCTATTATATATTTAATACAGTTTTTGTACGCAACAAAATAATAGCACATTTTTTGTTTATTCAATAAAAAAGCAGAATTTTACTAATATTGAGTTGCGTAGTCTTTATTTTTTAAAACTTGTCCTTTAGGTCTGCGTACTAGCCTAAATCCATCAGAACTTTTTAAATTAAACTTCGACTCATCAGAGAAAAGTAGTCTTCCATTGGGTTGTACTCCAGTTTATGCGATCTTTTGCAAATTCCATTCTAGTTTGTCTTTTTTTGGCGGAAATAAATGGTTTTTTGCACTTCAGTATGATTTTAACCCACCTTCAACAGCTCGTCTTTGGATCGATATCATTGAAATATGTATTTGCAATTGGTTTGAAATAGACCTTGCTGATATAATGGGATCCTTTTTTTTTATTAATCGGAGTATTGTCTGGTCGTCCCGTTTGCTAGTTTTCCGCGGCGACCACCTTTATGTATAGAGTCAATGAGTCTGAAGTACGAAAACGGTTAATAATTCGCGAAATCAAATCCAGATTTGTGTGCAATGGAAGTCAATTATTCGCCTCTTTTAGAATCATTTATTACTTTTTCTTCCACTTGCACTGAGTGCTTGTTATTAGCCATTTTTTTTATTAAAATATTGCAAAATATGACCAGCGAATCTGAAGGATCAGGAACGTGTATAAACACGTGCCAAATTTCTCTAATTGTTCTTACAATGTCCAAAAAATAGTTTTTATTATTTAACGGTAACTGTTGTTGGTAGTCTTTTACATTTAAAGAAGAATGCAAATATCTATTTTTTCGTGCTTTTGTTTTATCGAGGGCAAAAAGCATTGTTTGTAAATTTAGTATTCTTTCGTTTTGTTTTATTTTATTTTGATTTATATCTTGTATTATTAAAATGGGTCTATCTTCGTTATAACTAAATAAAAAAGAATTCAAATCCCAGTTTTTCTATATAATTAAGCTATATGTCGCACACTGTATTAAAACCAATTTAACAAAAAACTCTGAAACTTTAAATTCGAATAGTAATTACATTTTAAGTTATAATTATTTCTTCTTACCAAAAGCAACGATCGTGTCTTCTATAGAAAGAATTAATTGCATTATTTTTCTCTTACCAGATAATTTCCCTAAATACTTCATAGAACACCTATGAAATTCATTATTTAATGCAGCCGGCGTTATAATACCCAAAGTTTGATCCATATAAAAATGTTTTGAAACCTTAGCAGACATACTATAACTCAAAAAAATTTCAAAAGATTCTTGGCTAAAAATGTTTACATAATAAAATTAGAAAAAGGAAGTTTTAAATTGTTTTTATCTGAATTGCCTAGTAATACGGGTATGTTAATTTAAGGATACATTAATTAAAATAAAAAAGCAGATAATAAATTAAAGTCACCATAATTAAAGTCACTTAAACATATACCCGTTAAAAGCTTATATATACCAAATTTCAGCTAAATATACATATCGCACACCTAGTTCAAAAGTGACTCAAGTCAAAATTTACATTTTTCGGGTTTATATGCTTAAACTATGCACAATACACTTGTTTATCTATAAAAAAAATATCAGTGTGTTTTGTTGTTGTTAACTGTTGCTAAGAGACAGTTATGTCTTGCTTTATGTTTTAATTGTTTATATATATTTATATAATAGTGACCTTTAGTTTGCGTACCAGGTTCACCTGTACTAACAGATGGCCTCCTCGAAGGAGCATAGGGCCATAACAAGGTTGTTCCAATAATCTCGATCTTCGGCTCGCTGCTTGACTTCGTTCCACTTCATAAGCAATCTCGAAAGTTCTGTACTTAAGAACTATTTAGCAGATATCCCTGATCCTCCCGAGGGAGAAAATAGCTCTGTTCATTTACATGATAATTTGTAATATATATTTATTCCTATTTATTCCTGAGAGGAACATAGGAGGAACATAATTTGTAATAATTTGTACAAATTATCACAAAATTTACTGGATCCTGTTCGTTTACTTCAAAAACCGAGAACAAATGAGAGCGTAAATTGACAGTTTATTTTTTGAAAACTTGTTAGTTTTTAATGGATATATTTTTGCCAGTAAGAATTAGCAAACAAGAAAAAACATATGTTTGAGTTTTGTGGTAAATAAAGAAAAAATACTAGAATTTTGTGCAAGAGTTTTGAATAATAACTCTGAGGAAATTAATGATAGAAGAAGTAAGTAAATATTCATAAATTTTAATCTTTTAAAACCGGTTCCTGCCAAAAAAAAATGTATCTGCCAATTTCTTTCATAACAAATGTTTATTTTCAAAAGCAATTGGTAATGATATTAGTTTCAATGAATATTTTTACATGTTAAATAAAATAAATTCTTCTAATTAAGGTATATTTCTATTTTTAATTTAGAGTTTCACTTCCTCACATTCAAATGTGTTTACAATCAGCTGTTTCTATGAAACTTGCAAATTCTTACAAATTTCTATTCGTTTACTATTTTGGATATTTAGGTTTTTGAGAACTAATTTTTCTTTCTCTCTGAAATGTCGGTTTTTACTGGGAAAGTAAACGAACAGAGCTAATATTATATCTTTAATATATACGGATGATGTTTTAATTGCTACTTCCAATCTGAAGATTAAACTGGCGTATACATATATTGATAAATTCTTACACTGTAGAATTAACACAATTTTTTGACAAATGGAAATTGAAAGTACATATCAATAAGTCTTTATGTTCAATTAATTAGGTTAAAAAAACATATTTGCTTCCAAATTCCCGGTATTGGAAATAAAAATTCTTTAGTTTCCTATTTTGATTTTAATTTTTCAAGAATCGTTTACTTTTTATATACATGTTGCTTACATTTTGGATAAAGCACACAAGCTTTTGTTTCTTATTGTAATTTTCTTAGGCGCAATAAAGTGGTTAAGACCAACATAAAATTAAATTGCTATAAATTAATTATGCATCCTATTTTATCATATCCTTATCAAATTTGGTTCCCAGTTTTGTCTCACCAAATGGAAAGATTGAGAATTTTTTAACGTAAGATTTTAAAAACATGTTCCGGATTAAAAAATATAAAGCTTTATCATGGTCCTATGAAAAAAGTTTCAAATAGAAACATTGATAAAAAATGCAAAATGAAAATAATTGAAAACTTTGTTTATTAACTTTTGTCTTAAATATTTGGATGGCTGTAATAATATTGAATTTGTTGAAAGATTTCTTCTAATTGAAAGATATTATCCTCCACTACACTTAAAAGATTTAGATGACGATAATGCAGTTTTTAATAATTCAAAATTCGCAGAAGATTAAATTATGTAGATATAAATAACACAGTTTATAAAACTTTGCAACTTATACCTATTATTGTTGATACATTCTATGTAATATATTGTGTTTTTGTTTTTTTTTTTTGTTTCCTGTTTGTAAGATTTTCTGCTTGTAAAAAGTTGGTTATGATAATGATACATTTTTTTTCCTAATTTTTCATGAATATTTTTCTTAAGTAAAGGGTTTTTCAATAAGAGCGCTACAAAAGTTTTTTTAAATAAAACAAAAACGGTTTTGGATATCAATGAAATTCTTTATTCCTGTGAAAGTACGTTCGATGCCATTATGTACGGAAATCGATCACTTTTGCATGGCCACCACGGGCACGCTTGCAGAAGTCCGGACGCTGAACCCAATTTTCGACGGTTTTCAAGCATAAATCGGCCGATACTGCTGCAATTTCACGTTCGATATTCGTACGAAGTTCATCAATCGTCGTTGACTTGTTGGGCATAGACCATAGACTTGACGTAGCCCCACAGGAAATAGTCCAACGGCGTCAAATCGCACGACCGAGGCGGCCAATCGACTGGACCATTTCGTGATATAACACGTTCTCCAAACTTGGTTTCCAATAAATTGATTGTGACATACGCTGTGTGGCTTGTGACGCCGTCCTGTTGGAACCACATGTCCTCCAAGTCCATATCATCCAATTGGGGCCAAAAATATTCGCTTACCATTGAACGGTAGCGATTCCCATTCACAGTAACGTGACGGCCCAATGACGCCGCCGGCCCATAAACCGCGCCAAACCGTAATTTTTTCGGGATGCAATGATGACTCGTGGAGTACGTGTTGATTGCTGTCTGACCAATAACGCATATTTTGTTTATTGACGAAGCCATTCTGCCAGAAATGAGCCTCATCGCTGAAGATGATTTTTGAATGAAAATCCGAATCATTTTCAAGTTGTTGCTCAGCCCAATTCACGAACATACGACGCTTCTGGTGGTCAAGCGGCTTCAGTTCTTGCGTCAATTTGATCTTGTAAGGATGTAGGCCAAGATCTTTTCGAAAAATTCGCCCAACGCTTGAGAACGACGTGTGAGAGACCCATTTGAGCTTTCTTCAACTGAAGCCTCAGCGGCAGCAATATTCTCGACACAACGGGCACTTCTTTGTCTCACTGGCACGGGAACATTTTGTACTGTGCCTGTGGATTCAAATTTTTCCACTAGACGCTCAATTGTTGATCTGCTAGCACGATTATGACGACCATAAATTGGACGTAGCGCTCTTAACGTTGAGGACACTGACTCCGAATTTCGGTAGTAAATTTTAATAATTTGGACTCGTTGTTGGCTCGTATATCTATCCATCATAAAATGGCAAACCTTACTGAAGAGAAATGGCAAAAGAGCGGCAAGAAATATGGCGTCGTTTGCTGTCCCTGTCTTTCTACTTTTGTAGCGTCCCTGTTGAAAAACCCTTTATTTATTTACATAAACATATTATTAGTTCTTAAAGGTTTAATTTTTCTTCTTTTCTTAAGGCATATTAATCCTTCATAATTGCAATTTGTATGAAAGGAACTTATTCATTTTTAAACTTTTTCTTTTATTTTAATTCATACTATATGTCTGTCTGTCTGTCTGTCTGTCGAGGGGCAACCCCATTCCTCCTTATCCAATCGATCTGAAACTTGGCCCATAGCCTTGTTGTGACAACATATTAATTTTGGAGTAGTCACGCAAGTCACGCGTGGTCACGCACAGTCACGGAGTGATCTAAATATCATTCCCCTCATCCGATCCATCTGAAACTTGGTCCATACACTTGCTGTGAAAAAAGATTAAATTTGACATAGTCATGCACAGTCGCTGAGAGATTAAAACCTCAATTCCCCTCATCCGATCGATCTGAAACTTTGTCTATAGACTTGTTGTGGCCAAAGATTAATTTTAAGATAGTCACACACAGTCACGCACAGTCACGGAGATGTTCAAAACTCATATGCATAAGGAAAGAAAGAGTTTTAATAAAAACTTTGTTTTTATGGGTTAAATTATTATAACAATATTTTTGGATCACTAAATTGAGAAATTTAAATTAAATAATATTGGATCAAAATGTCTCTAATAAGTCGACATAAACACCAAAAGATGAGCATTGTTGCATTTCATTTGAAGGTAAACTGGTGCGATGGATGTGTTCGGGGTTTCCAACACCAGGGTTCCTAAGTTTGTTCCGTACTTTCATCACAATAATTTTTTTTTTTCAGCTTAAAAATAGAAGAAAACAATTTTAATATACTTATATGCATATAAATGCAAAAAAAAAAATGAATGTTTATAACGATTCTTTAAATATATTTTAATTATTTATTTATTATTTTATTAACTTACAATTTAAATTATAAGGTAATATAGGGTTAGAGCAATAGCTACTATGGCCTTCAGTTTTGTGGAACAAGTTTATATAAAACAAGTAAGAAAATTATAGTCGGTCTAGATCGACTATACGATACCCTATACCATGCGTTTAGAAACCCAATCTCTTAGGCCCAACTAACTGGACATAGAAAATAAGCAAAAACCAAATTTGAGTGGGATTTTTATTAATTTTTTTGGCTGCAGATATGAAAAAGTTCATATCGGATGCTATATCTATATGGGGACTAGGTCCAAAAATGGACCGATCCTGATCATGTTTGGTAAAGTCTCTTGTATTTTGCAAAAATATATACAAACAAAATTTGAAAAGAATCTGTGCAATATTTTTGTTTTTTGATAGATTTAAGTGAAAATCGGGAAGCAGCTCTATATGGGGCCAAAGGGATCATTTTTGGACTACTCATTAATGGATGTAATGAACGCATATAAACCCAATTTGAGTAAGATCTATATGACAATTTGGATCTTATGACAATTTATGTCGATTTCATAGGGGTAATTTGTATGGGGGCTAGGTCTGAACATGGAGCGATTCTCACCAATTTCAATAGCGTTCATCCCGTGGCCCATAAAAGCTTACATACCAAATTTCATCAAAATATATTCATATTTGCGACCTGCAGTTTGAATACAAGGTTTACATGGACACACAGACGGACGGACGGACGGACGGACATTGTTATATCAACTCAGAAAGTGATTCTGATTCGACCGGTATAATTAAAGATGGGTCTAGGTCAAATATTTTTGGTTGTTACAAACAGCAGCACAAAGTCATTATACCCAAACCACATAGTGGTATAGGGTATAATGATAGGTATTTGTTGTTATATGAAATGATAGGTATTTGTTGCTTTAAGAAATTTTATTAATTTTGTAATATTTTCAGGAGATGGGTTAGATAAAGTTCTAACTGGATCCATTTTGCCAAATATGACTTGTCTTTGATTATTGAACTAGGGGCAGTCTACAAGGATGTGTGAGGGGTTTTGAATGGGAGATATGCAATTGCAGATTTGCGGAGTAGGAATGTTCATCAAATATACATGTGTTAGTCTTGAATGTCCGAGTCATAGTCGTTCAAATTTGACAATTTCAATTCTTTTGCAAGCAATTTTGTTTGTTAAGAGTGTATGTATGTTAGTCATATGTTGGTTTAGATTTTTTTACTAAATTGAGGTGAATAAATTAATTTTGTAATATTTAATAATTCGGTGTGGTAACTAAAGAGAAAAAGGTAGCTTCTCTTACAATAAGATCTGCCAACTCATTTCCTTTTATACCACAATGACCAGGTACCCAAATTAATTTTATATTAGCTTGTCTGTCAATTTAGAGATTTCTGATTTCGGCAATATAGTGGGTTGCGTTATTTATGTTTGTTATTGATTGCAATGATTGCAGATTTTTTTGCTTTTGGATATACATGTTTTATTGATTCATATATAGCTATTAGTTCCGCAGAATATATAGTACTAAATTCAGGGAGAATGGCAGATTTGATAATCATGTTTTCTGTAGTTATACTAAATAATATAGATGTATCGGTTTTTGAACCGTCAGTAAAAAAGAATTTGTGATCATAAAAGGTATTTTTAAGTTCGTTGAATAAAATTTGGTATTGCTCTGAGCTGCAATTGGATTTGGTATGGTTGTGTAGGGTGGTATTTATAATGCAGTCATTCAAATGCCATGGTGGGTGTTGTATGGGACCAGATTTTATTATATCAAGTGGAAGACCTAAATTTTTGCAGTGTTGTAATGAACGATATATAAATTGATGGTATTCTTGGTATTATTTTGGAAGTTTTACATTTTCTAACTAGTTGAAGGATGGGTGTTTTTGAACTAAAAGCTATTGATTTTATAAGTTTTGCAGTTAATATTTTTGTTTGTGTTTCTATTGTAACAATGTTAGATTCGAACAGCATATTTATACCCTATACCACTATGTGGTTTGGGTATAATGACTTTGTGCTGCTGTTTGTAACAACCAAAAATATTTGACCTAGACCCATCTTTAATTATACCGATCGAATCAGAATCACTTTCTGAGTTGATTTAACAATGTCCGTCCGTCCGTCTGTGTGTCCATGTAAAGCTTGTAATCAAACTGCAGGTCGCAAATATGAATATATTTTGATGAAAATTGGTATATAAGCTTTTATCGGCCATGGGATGAACGCTATTGAAATTTGGTGAGAATCGGTCCATGTTCAGACCTAGCCCCCATACAAATTACCCATATGAAATCGACATAAATTGCCATAAGATCCAAATTGTCATATAGATCTTACTCAAATTGGGTTTGTATGCGTTCATTACATCCACTAATGAGTAGTCGAAAAATGATCCCTTTGGCCCCATATAGACTGCTTCCCGATCTTCACTTAAATCTATTAAAAACAAAAATATTGCACTGATTCTTCTCAAATTTTGTTTGTACATATTTTTGCAAAATACAAGAGACTTTACCAAACATGATCAGGATCGGTCCATTTTTGGACCTAGTCCCTTTATAGATATAGCATCCGATATGAACTTTTTCATATCTGCAGCCAAAAAAATTAATAAAAATCCCACTCAAATTTGGTTTATGCTTATTTTCTATATCGAAGTAGTTGGACCGAAAGATAGGGTCTCTAAACCATGGTATAGGGTATCATATAGTCGGTCTAGACCGACTATAATTTTCTTACTTGTTTTTATTGGAGTTGAGCGGAATGCTCCAAGAGAGAGTCTGATGGCAGAATTAACTAATGTCTTAATATTGCGTAACATAGAGTTGGGCGAGTTCCCGTATATTGGTAATGCATAATTTATTTTTGACAAGATTACTGATTTAACCACCGAAGTGTAGGTATTGCAATTGAGTTTTGGATTGGATAGACATTTTACGATCTTGAGTCGAGTAGATAGCGAAGTTACTATGTGATTAATGTGATTGACCCAACTATACCTCTGGTTTATATGTAAGCCGAGTATCCTTAGAGTATTGGTTTGGGTTATCAATTATCAATTATAAGGTTTTTATACCCTATACCACTATGTGGTTTGGGTATAATGACTTTGTGCTGCTGTTTGTAACAACCAAAAATATTTGACCTAGACCCATCTTTAATTATACCGATCGAATCAGAATCACTTTCTGAGTTGATTTAACAATGTCCGTCCGTCTGTGTGTCCATGTAAACCTTGTAATCAAACTGCAGGTCGCAAATATGAATATATTTTGATGAAATTTGGTATATACGCTTTTATCGCACATGGGATGAACGCTCTTGAAATTGGTGAGAATCGGTCCATGTTCAGACCTAGCCCACATACAAATTACCCCTATGAAATCGACATAAATTGCCATAACATCCAAATTATCATATAGATCTTACTCAAATTGGGTTTATATGCGTTCATTACATCCACTAATGAGTAGTCCAAAAATGATCCCTTTGGCCCCATATAGAGCTGCTTCCCGATTTTCACTTAAATCTATTAAAAAACAAAAATATTGCACTGATTCTTCTCAAATTTTGTTTGTATATATTCTTGGAAAATATAAGAGACTTTACCAAACATGATCAGGATCGGTCCATTTTTGGACCTAGTCCCCATATAGATATAGCATCCGATATGAACTTTTTCATATCTGCAGCCAAAAAAATTAATAAAAATCCCACTCAAATGTGGTTTTTGCTTATTTTCTATGTCCAGTTAGTTGGGCCTAAGAGATAGAGTTTCTAAACGCATGGTATAGGGTATCGTATAGTCGGTCTAGAGCAACTATAATTTTCTTACTTGTTTTCTTTTGTCGGACTTAATAATTAGATTGAAATCATCTGCGTAAGCAACAAAATCAATATCTTTATGAAAGCAAATAATGGTACACAGTTTGTTGTATGCGATTAAGAACAGTATGACTGACAGAGGGGATAATTGTGGGATCCATTATGCAAAGAATGTGGGGTTGAGTAACAGTTACCAAGTCGTATAATAATTTTTCTATTGGTCATCAAATTTATGACGTAATTTACAATATGTGAACCCATCTTCCATGAAGTAAGTTGGTCAATAACAGCGTGTATGCCAATTCTGTCGAACGCTCTCTCAAAGTCTAGTGATATGAGTGAAATGTGTTTGCGTCTTGATAAACTGGTGGTGATGTGAGAGTCTATATATAAAAGTGGATCAATTGTTGATTTTCCTCTTTTAAAGCCAAATTGACTGTGGTCAATAAGATTGTTTCTTTGCAAGAACCACCACAGTCTATTGGCAACGATTCGGTCCAATATCTTTGAAAGACAAGAGTTTAGAGAAATCGGTCTATATGATTTAACTTAAGATTTGTCCGATCCGGTCTTTAAAATGGGATAAACAATGCTGTTTTTATATTGTTGAGGAATATAGTAGGTAAATATATTGTTATATAAATTTAACAGTCTATCATTCATATCAAGAGGGAGGTTTTTAATCATTGGATATGACACTCTGTCCATACCAGGTGTTTTACCTTTAAGTTTACTTAAAACTGTCGAGAGTTCTAACATGTTGATGGGGTTTTCGATAATTAACGCTTTGCGAGTTGGGGTTATAGAGTAAGCGTCCTTTGTGCTTCTGTTATTTTGGTTTCTGAAATTTTGCGTGAATTTCAAATCTGAAGAGTAATCAGACCAAAAGGCTGCGAATTCTTGGGCCACATCTAATCTCTCTGTCAGCATAATATTAGGGTTGTCTTACTTAGATACACAACGTATTGAGTTTGTTGATTTGAAACCCGTAAAATTTTTTATATTTGACCAAATTTTAGCAATAGGCGTAAAAGGGTTGATAGTGGTACCGAATTCATTTATAGATTTTGCTTTGGAAAGCTTTTAAATTGGGCTCTAATTTCTTTAAAACTTATTAGTTTGATAAGACTCATGTCACGTTTGTATTTAGACCAAGCTCTACTCTTATGGGTCTTTTTAAAAGTTTCTAGATTATTATTCCACCAGGGGACTTTTTTACAGGACATTTTCCAAGTTTGAGGTATTGCAATATTAGCAGATTGGAGAATGATTTTGGAGATGTTGGCAGCTTCTTTATTGATATTTTCACTTATTTGACGTTTGGAATTGAAAAATAAACACTTCCTTTTAAATATTTCCCAATTTGCAAGAGCTGTCTTAAATGTAGG
Organism: Cordilura impudica; assembly: GCA_963682025.1. Lineage (NCBI taxonomy): Eukaryota > Metazoa > Arthropoda > Insecta > Diptera > Scathophagidae > Cordilura > Cordilura impudica. The sequence goes on along the minus strand of OY821519.1, from coordinate 151,597,844 downwards.
TAAGAAATTAGAAGTATTGGGGTGTGTATTGTGAAAAAGGGAGACTATAATCGGATAGTGGTCACTTCCTTGAAGGTTATCCAAAATAAGCCATTCTGAATAGAGTGGAATGGGAGGACTGCAAAATGATAGGTCTAAGTGGGAGAAGGTTCCGTGAGTACTAAAGTGGGTTGATACGTTGTGGTTAAGAATAATGTATTCCGAATCATTTATAAAGTTAGCTAAGAATGTTCCTCTAGTGTTGCTGCTGGCTGATCCCCAACTAGTATGCCAGATATTAAAATCTCCCATGATGAAATTAGGTAAAGTAGATTTCTTAAATATATCATCAAGATTTTGTCTGTTAAAAGGTTGTGTTGGTGCAATATACATATGTAGAGAAAATGTTGAATTTGAATTTTGAAGCTATCTCTATACAAATAGTGTCTATTTGGGGGTGGTGTCCTAGGTTAATTTGTTTGTGCTGTAAGGAGTTATGGACTAGTATGGCAACACCACCGTATCTAGTATTTGAAGTGTCTTTTGAATAGATTGTGTAGTTAATTGGTACACTTAGATTTGTTATGTCATGTATTTGAGTCTCTTGTGTGCATAGGATCTTTGGTGCTTAGGTTTTTTAAAGGATTTGTAATTCATTATAATTCTTCCTATAGCCATTTATGTTCCATTGTAGAATTTTTAAAGTCATTTTTTGGTGTGAAAAGTGTAAGTGAGTTTTATAATGTTAGGACTGCACAGTGGTTGCACTTGTATGAAGGAGAGCGACAAAAATAGTTAGAATTAAGATATCATTTTTAAATTTACACAGTATATTTCTGATGATATAAAAACGACATCCTGATTAAATGGGCGTGGTCGCTTGCTCCCACCGCCCATTTTTTATATTTCTATTAATAATATATTCATTAAAACGTATGTTTGTTTTTCGACATAGGCAATTAAGCACTTTATTGTTATAAAATTAGAGACAACAAATACATATTTCAAAAATGTTTAAAAATATAAAAAAAAAATATTTCATATGCACCTAAAAAAATGTTGTTTTTAAATTTGCTACTCTTGCAGCAATTCAATCTCAGATCTAAACTTGCTTTGAATTGCTGTTTTTCTTTCCATAAATTTATTCTTTTCATCTTTTGACCTAATTTGCCATTTATTTATACCTATTCTATAAGCAACGTGAATGAAATACTCGAAAAAGCGAATATATGAATGTAAGGGTGACAACCCAAACTCATAATGTTCTTTGTACACCACTTTTTCTAGACATGTTTCTATATCATTCATCTCTTTCGGTTTTGCTTTACATATGTAACATTTAGCAGATGACGTTTGACTTAAAGCATTGCATACTTTACCATCAACCAAAGTCAATTGCAATTTGTTTTCAACATATATTTTCTGATCCGATTTAAAATACTCTGTGTATTTCAGCATATCAATTTTCTGCTTGAAATAATCTCTCTCTGCAATACAAACTTGAGATGTTTCTTTTTTAAATTGGAATCGAATTGGTCTGCAGTACCGAGTCGATGATGGGCGAGGATTTTTCCATATTATTTTTGCATCTTCAGGTTTTGCGGATTTTGTCACTAGTTGAAGGGGCACGTAAGATGTTACAAACAAGCAATTGTCATTAAGAGTGTTGTTACTAAAACGTTGTTTATACTCATTATAACCAGAGCTACCATCAAACCCCAATTTTCCTATCAACACAAGGCTGTTTACATTAACATCAGATATGTCTTTCCACACTTCACATTGTAGATCTAAAATATGTGAAGCTGTATGGTCGAGCAAATTTTGTAAATCAACTTCAGCCTGAGATTCACTTACTGTGATAGATTCTGATAGATTGGATAACTGTTTTTCTTTTCTCTCAAAACCTTTTCGTAACTAGGAAACATATTACAGGAAACCTTAGAGTTTATAAAATTTCGTATGTGTAAGTACTGATGTTTTGTTAAATTTGTTTCAACAATTAGTGCAAGAACTTCAGCAACATTTAATTCTGAACAAATTTGTGACGGTCCTGAATATACACCACGTAAGGCATCCGCTGCAGTCACATCGGTTTCTGCCAACCTTGCTAATCTACGTTGTTTGGTTTTCTTAGAGGAACTTGAGAAATCAGATGTAGGGCGTCCACGTTTATTACCTATGAATGCGTCTTCTTGTAGCAGTATATTTACAGTGTATGATTATATAATTTATGCACAGTGTACCTGTCATTATTGTGAATTTCTCTAAATATTATTTAAAATTCCAGGATAACGGTTTTATAATTTCCATGTTTTCTAGAATATTCTTCTTAACTATATATGTCTCTTTCTTACTTATGTTATCCCTATTATGCTAATAAAATAAGTTCTAGTTGCTAAGCTTTGAATTGTAAAATGGTGAGGCATTAATAAACTAACGCTGAAGGCGAACAGACGCAGTTGATTTGTTCAATTTATTTAAAGCCTATAATCTCAGAAGTGGGATCGAGAAAAAAAAAATAAAAAAAAATATATATAGAAAATTTTTTATAAACGGTAAAAAGAATAATTTAAAAAAAAAAATAAAATTTAAGAAAAAAAAGAAAAAGTGATCGGTAATTATGGAAGGTGCTAGTGGTACTTATACGGCTGCCCAGTTGCGTCATTGGCTGCAGCATCTGGGCTTGCCATCAACAGGTACAAAAAACGCGCTTCTTCTAAGACTGAACCAGTTACCGGATAATGAAAGAGGTGCATACCCAATTATGGAAACAGGTGAAAATGCTGATGAAATAACGAGTGTGGAGAATGAAAATTTTGAAAATGATTGTGGAGACAAAGAAAATGATTGTGGTGTTAAACGGAAAGAAAATGATTGTTTGGCTCAACAGGAGGAAAATTGTTTGGCTCAACAGGAGGAAAATGATTGTTTGGCTCAACAGGAGGAAAATGATAGTGCAGTACAACAAGAGGGTGCAGTCTCCCAGCAACGCAGCAAATTCAATAAGGGTGGAAATGCATTTTTAAATGAGTTATTGAGCAAAGAGTTGGAACTCATAAAACGTGAAAGAGAGTTGCTTCGCAAAGAAAATGATTTATTAAAAATCATTGCAGAAAATGAAAGGCGTCAAAGCGAGTCGGTTGAAAAAGATTTTTCTTCCGTAAGGGTTTCGAACGAAGTGGAAAAATTGTACTTGGGCCCTGATGACAAAATAAATGTATCTTTTAACACCCTTAAAGATATGATTTCGGATTATGATGGTGGACTGTTTCCTGAAATATGGATAACCCAGTTTAGAAGCATAAGTGGTGTATATAATGTAGGGGAAAATACAGCAAAGGCCCTACTAATGTGTAAGTTGAAGGGAAAAGCTCAGATGTGGTTACACTCAAAACCAAATTTCATTCACGAAAGCACAGATAAAATTTTGAACGAGATGAAAGAAATTTTCTGTACAAAGGAAAATAAAATGATGATGCGTCGCAATTTTGAGAACCGAAAGTGGAGATATGGTGAATCATTTGTAGATTACTATAATGAAAAAGTAATTTTATCAAATAAAATTGGTATTGATGACGATGAGCTGATTGACCAAATAATTGAAGGCATTCCTGATAACCAATTGAAAGTGCAGGCTAGTTTGCAATGTTATACAAACAAAACCCAGCTATTACAATCATTTTCGAGAATTGAATTGAAGCAACCAAAACAATTTCAACAGAAAAAAGGTGACCAGTCAAATTCGGAAAGTAAATTCAGATGTTACAACTGTAATTCGTTCGGGCACTTTGCAGCTGAATGTCAAAAGCCAAAGAGACAAATGGGAGCTTGCTATGGATGTGGAAGTGTATCTCATCGTGTTGCAGCTTGTCCGGAAAGAAAGGTAGCGGTCCAACTGGTTGATGGTAATGAATATGTAAGGTATTTTAAGTTTTGTTTATATTCTAGTTTTAATTATGATTTTTCTTTAGAATGCCTAATCGATTCGGGTAGTGCGGCCAGCTTTGTGAGAAGATCAAGTATTGTAGGATTAGTGAATTTTGATGATCTTTTATGTTCCAATATTGAATTTTTTGGTATTAATAAATCTAAGTTAAATGTTTATGGAAAGTTTAGTTGTTTCACAAAGGTAAATGATAGGGTTTTAAGTTTGGAAATGTTGGTCGTACCGGACGAATCGATGGCATATGAATGTGTATTGGGTAGGGATTTTTTGCGTAGTGCGGGATTTAAGTTCATATCTTGCACAGGGGTTAGTGAAGAGAAAGATGAATTAGATTTCGGAAGGGCTATTTTATCTATTGATGTTGAGGATAATGATCGTTTTGATTTTGTTGTAGAGAATGGAATTGAATATAAGGATAGAATTAGATTAGGTGAATTGTATAATAATTATTATGTACGACCTGAGCGTCCTTCTAAACCAAAGATATATAGTGAAATTAAATTGAGATTGAATGACGAGAAATGTTTTAGTTGCAGTCCTAGAAGACTGTCGTACGCGGAGAGAACTGAATTGCAAAGTCTATTGGACGAATATTTGGATAAAGGATACATACGGCCGAGTGAATCAGAGTTTGTATCACCGATTCTGTTGGTAAGAAAGAAAACAGGGGATTTAAGGATGTGTGTAGACTACCGCGTTTTGAACAAGGTTACTATTAAGGACAGTTATCCTATTCCTTTGATTGATGATTTGTTAGATAGGCTCTCTGGGAAAAAGTTCTTTACGAAATTAGATTTGAAAAACGGATTTTTTCATGTTTTTGTTCACAAAGATTCGGTTAAATATACATCCTTCGTAACACCTTTGGGTCAGTTTGAATTTTTGAGAATGCCATTTGGCTTGAAAAACGCACCATCTATTTTTCAGAGATTTGTGAATAAGGTTTTTGCTGATATGGTGAAGGATGATAAAATCATTATTTATTTAGACATCATGATTGCAACGGTTAATATGGATGATCATTTTAGAATATTAAAGGAAGTCTTCGAACGATTGGTTGAGAATAACTTAGAGCTGAGGCATGATAAATGCGAATTTTTACTGACATCGGTGAAATATTTAGGATACACCATTGATGGTGATGGAATTAGAGCCGATGAGAAGGGACTGCAGGCTATAAGGGATTTTCCTATACCTGACAAACAGCATGCAGTACAGAGTTTTTTAGGTTTGTGCTCGTATTTTCGTAGGTTTGTCAAGGACTTTTCGCTCATTGCAAAACCGTTGTATGATTTGACGAAGAAGGATAGAAAATTTGTTTTTGGTGATATTGAGTTAAATGCTTTTGAGTTACTTAAGGAAAAGTTAATGGAGTCGCCAATATTAGCGTTATACGATCCCAATGATGAAACTGAACTTCACTGTGATGCTAGTTCTGTTGGTTTTGGAGCTGTATTACTGCAGAAAAAAGAAGATGGTAAGTTCCATCCGATTTTTTATTTTTCGAAAAGGACGACAGAAGCGGAATCAAAATATCACAGCTTTGAACTTGAAACATTGGCTATAATTTACGCATTGAGGCGTTTTCGGATATATTTACAGGGACGTAAGTTTAAAATTGTAACCGATTGCAATTCTTTGACATTGACACTCAACAAAAGAGAACTAAATCCAAGAATTTCGCGGTGGGCTCTGGAACTCCAGAATTATGAGTATGTGCTGGAACATCGATCGGGTAAACGGATGCAGCATGTTGATGCATTAAGTAGGAGCACTAACATAATGATAATTGAATCAAATACATTTGAAGAGAACTTGGTTATTTGTCAGAATAGGGATCAGAAGTTGGAAGATATAAAGAGCAGGCTTCAGGGAAGCGAACATGGGTTGTATGAGATGAGAAATGGTGTGCTGTATAGGAAAACGAAGAGTGGTGGATTGTTGTTTTGTGTCCCTGAGGATATGGAGGATCATATTTTATATAAGTATCACGATGAAATGGGTCATGTTGGTATTGATAAGATGACTGAGCTCATACTGAAAGGTTATTGGTTTTCGAAAGTCAGGGCGAAGGCATCGAGACATATAGAAAATTGCTTGAATTGTATTGTATACTCTTCTAAGCATGGTAAGGAAGAAGGTTTTTTGCACAGTATTCCGAAATCGAATGGACCATTTGACGTGATACACATAGACCATTTTGGTCCGGTAGACAATGGTAGGGTGGTGAAACATATTCTTGTCGTCATTGATGCATGTACTAAGTTTGTTAGGTTGTATCCGACGAAGACTACTAATTCGAAAGAGGCTATCTTGGCATTGAAGAACTATTTTAGATCTTATAGTCGCCCCAGGTGTGTGATAAGTGATAGAGGAGCTTGTTTTACGTCTGGGGATTTCGCAGATTTCTTGAAGGAAAACAATGTTGCTCATGTGTTGATAGCTACCGGTTCACCTCAGGCTAATGGCCAAGTTGAAAGAGTTAATAGGTCGATAGGTCCAATGTTAGCGAAGTTAGTGGATCCTGAAGGGGGAGTCTATTGGGACACAGTACTTGAGCAGGTAGAATATACCTTGAATAACACGGTACATAGGTCGGTAGGAGAGCATCCTAGTGTAATGTTGTTTGGTAAGGGGCAAAAAGGAAAGGTTGCTGATTTGTTGAGGGAAACTCTTTGTAATGGGGAAACTTTTCAGGATGATCGTGGTGCGATCAGGGATAGGGCAGCCGAAAAACAGAAGAGACTGCAAGACTACAATGCGCGATATGTTGACAGGCGGAGAAAGCTGCCGACTGAATATAAGGATGGTAACTACGTAATGGTGAAGAACTTTGATTCTACAACTGGTGTATCCCGAAAGTTAATACCAAAGTATAAAGGTCCATATAGAATATCGAAGGTATTACGGAATGATCGTTACTTGATCGAAGACGTAAAAGGGTTCCAACAGTCGCGTACGCCCTATAGGGGCGTTTGGGCGGCATCTAATATGAGACCTTGGTTTAGAGGACGTGAAGTGTCATGTAAATAGTATGAGATCGGGGGATCTCATGGTCAGGACGGCCGAATTGTAGCAGTATATTTACAGTGTATGATTATATAATTTATGCACAGTGTACCTGTCATTATTGTGAATTTCTCTAAATATTATTTAAAATTCCAGGATAACGGTTTTATAATTTCCATGTTTTCTAGAATATTCTTCTTAACTATATATGTCTCTTTCTTACTTATGTTATCCCTATTATGCTAATAAAATAAGTTCTAGTTGCTAAGCTTTGAATTGTAAAATGGTGAGGCATTAATAAACTAACGCTGAAGGCGAACAGACGCAGTTGATTTGTTCAATTTATTTAAAGCCTATATTCTTTAGGTGACGAAGATATGGTGTTCAGTCTTAAAGAAACGACTTCTTTGGTAGTCAGCCAGTCTGAATGATTTTTTAAAACCAGTGATTTTATGCGATTATTTTTTTTCCAAATGTAAACAATTCTGTCGCATAAATATTGGACACGTTTCAATAATTCAGAAAACGCACCTTCCTCGCATTCAAAATCAATGTATTTGACAACTTCGTCGAACACTTGTTGGGCTTTCACCGAATTCGAATCTTTTTTAGAGCACCAAATCTCGAAAACTGACAGACGAGAAAATATGCATTGACGGGATGTTTCTATATAAGAAAAAAGTACAAAATACCTTTCAATAACAACAAAAATATCACTCTGATTAAATCAAACAACATTCGTTACATGTACTAAAAACACATTAAACACAGAGGTTGAGTTAGTATATTCAATATATAAAAAGATGCAAAATCATGCACCCGAATAAAACATAATCTTAAACTGAATACATCTGTTAACATTTACAAAATAATTCGGTTAGTCAGATGGAGTCTGAAATTATTTAAAACTCTATGTAATTTTTACGTAAATTAGCAAACCATGTAGAAAAAAGTACTTCTTCAAAATCTGTATTTTACTAAAACAACAACACCATTTATAAACTTATTTTTTCTTAAAAACAATGTCAATACCATTAACATTAATTTCCATTTTTAATAATTTTAGTAAGCACTTTAATAAACTTTATTTTAACAATTGAAGTTTCACTTTGTTTTCTTTGTTCTTTTAATCAACTTTTTACTTCTATGAATATTCACACTTTAGTTGTTTATATTTCAAAACTACCGTTAGAAATTATCAAAACAAATTAAGAAGAGGGAAATTGGATGACATTAGAGCCTATTTAATTTGCTAAATCGCCAATATATTAAGACAACTTTTTTTATTTTTGTCATATGGACGCAACCACAGTGGACTGTTATGAATTGATATTTTATAAGCTGGCCACGGAGGTGGTACATCAATGTGAGATATTAGTGAATTTATGATATTGAATAGCTTGGTAATGTAACTTTTAAGTACATATAATGCGTATATAATTAAGAACAAATTGAAAGAGTAATAGATACATAAAAAAAATCATGTGACAAAAAGGTTATTTCATATAATAATTTTTTCACCAAACAATCATAAGTCATACCGATTTGTCTTAATGGTCACATCTTACGCGTAAGATGTGACTCTCACATGTACGCTGTTTTTGTGATTGTATTGTGAAATAGAAATTTACCCCCTGCGCGTATAGATGTTTACACATCAATAATAAATTTGCATGCGTATAAAATTGTGTAAATATTAGTAACAGATGCACTCTCAGATGTGTGTAGCAGTAGGTAATGGGCGTAATATTAATAAAATTAAAGGGCAAATTTGAGTAATAATACTTGCAAAAATATTCGCCGTTAAAATTCTGTAAATGAGTGGAAATACTAAAAAGTAGAGCGTGCAAGTTGATACGAATATTATAAATAAGTGAATAAAAATAATATTCATATATAATGTTGATTGTAGTACAATATTGTGTTAAAAACCATAACAATGACAGATATAGTCGTGATATGATCAGAAACACAGTCTTGTGAAAGAATAAGTAACAAATTATTACAATAAGAAATATTTAAATTAACGAGCAGATTCCGCACTCGAAATTCGAGTGCAAATTCTAGAATATTTTATTTTTTAATTTAATAATGGTATGTTTCACAGCTCATTTTAAATGAAGAAAACAAACTCAACACATTAACGCTAACACATTAACAAATTTAATAAACACACAGATGGCATTGTTTAATTTTATGTATGTGTTAGTAGCAACTTTAAACAATCATAACTCCAAAAAAATATTCCAGACGATGAAAATCTGTAAATCTGGGTAACAGCGAAGAAGAAATAGCTTTCATATGATGAATTTTTGTCAAAATCGGGGTAAAACAGTGAAACTGACATCGGTCACAATAAATTGCCTTGCCTATTAATATTAAAGATGAGAATAATTAGAAATGTAGGGGGTGTTAATGTTGATAAGTTTTGAAATAATAATGATAATATGGTTTTTAAATTTTAGACATCATTTTAGGAGTAGTCAATTTGGACATCGCTTTGCTGCTTGTTGTTTTTCCTTTGTTTTTTTGGGGAATTAGTGGATGTATTGCGTGGATTTGCGATCTTCTTAAGCTGTTCTTGTATTCTTTTGGATGTTGTTCTGTTAAAGGTGTTTGAAGACCCGATTCAGAATCAGATATGGCATCATATCTAAATGTTCTTTTATTAGCTGGTTCTTTGTTTGTAGAGGTAGTGGATTTAGTAGCTGTTAACTTTTTGTGTGAATATGCATAATTGATGTTTATGTTGATGACTTGTTTGGTGATGTTATTTTAGCAGTAGAGGAGTGTAGTGATCCGTCATGTTGGTGGCGTTCATTGTAGATTTTAAGTGCAGATTTATTGTCAATTTTGTGGATTGTTTTTATGGCTTGTAGTTCTTTATGTTTGATAAAAGTTGGACATTTTTTGTCTTTATAGGTGTGATTGATATTTTCAATTTTGTGTTTTATACAGTTGACACAGTTGATTTCATATTTGCACTTATCGTTTTCTATATCATGGTTTAAGTGGTATTCATTTGTAGTAACAAATTTTTTTGGTTTTACAAAATTTGGCAATGTGAACAAATTTTTGGCAATTGTTGCATTTAGTTGGGAGAGGAATGTATGGCCGAACATTAACTTTTTGGTATCGAATTTTGATGTCGCTGGGTAGTGAAGAGGATGCAAATGTAAGAATTATAAGGCCGGTTTCAATTAGTGTTTCGTTTACTTTTTTGTACATTTTTTTAGTTTCGCGTACGTTCTCGGTTAATAGTTCATTTGTTATTTCATTTTCGGCAATCCCCCGTAGGTCATTGCAGTAGATTACAACTTTGGTTTGGTTTAGTGTTTTATTTTCTGTAACTTCTACTGTAATCGTATCAGAGAGAGCAACGAATGTTGTTAGTTTGTTTGCCTGAACATAGTTTTTTGTTTTTATTAACAAGCTTCCACTTAATAGTTTCTTACATTCCTTTACTTCGCTGTTACATGTGTTGTCGATTGCTTTTTTCAATAAAAAGGGAGATACGTTTGTAATAGTGTCAGTGCTATTTGTTCTTGTCATTATTAAATAAATGGGACTTAGTTGTGAGAAATTGAATGTTTTTGTTTTATCCGATTTAAGAGAAGGTGATGAATTCACCACACGATCTGGTGGCTTATTCATTGTTGTTTTAATTTATTTTCCACTCTTTATAAAGCAAAACAGGTTTTATTTTGTTAATGTGAATATTAAAATTAAACGATTATGTTTGCTTGTTTCTTTATTTTTTTTATTTGACTTTTATTTTGTTGAATTTGACTGAAATCAATTCAGTTGTTTTAATAATTGAGTATAAAAGTATATGATTAGAACTGGGTACACTTTGAAATTTTTTGATCGATTTAAATTTGTCTGATAGCAAGACGTCTGCTTTGAGTGAAGCTTAAAGTCGAACTGTCTTTAAATATAAAGCGGGTGTAATTAAACGTAAATACTTAATTTTGTAGATTTTGAAAATAAAATTTAATAGACAATTCTAATATTGGCGATCTTAGAACAATTTAAACCCAAATACCTATTTAAATAAAATACGATAATGTAGGTTGGAAAAAGTCGTAAATTAATGTATAACAAATGATGTCTTTCATTATTAAAATGGGAACCGTACCCAACATTGGTTATAATAGTCAGCTTAAAACACAGATGGAGGATAGCAAAGATTAGGCACAGTGGAATTTAGCACTCTTACTTGTTATTTTTATATTTGCAGTGAACTATTTTTTTATATATAAACACTGCAAAAATGATGTATTATTAATAAAAAGAGAGGTGCAATTCCGGGAAACCAGATAATTCGGATTGAGGTCTGCACTCAATCTGCATTATTGAGCTTTTAATGTATACCAATTTTCAAAGCATTTGTCATCATATTTTGGTTTTATTTGTGCTTCCAAAATGAAATTGAAAAATATATTAAGTTCTATGGAGACTTTTAAAGCGACTAGAACCTTGTTCGTTAGTCTGTTGACTTAAAAATTAGAATTAAAATATTTTGAATTTACAATTACTGCCATATTTGACCGTGACCACCGATCTGTTTAGCAATTATTATAATTTAAAAAAAAACATTACTCGTGGCTTTTAAATGAAATGACGGACTTTGAATATAATTTGGTTGCTTTTTTATATCCTATACCACTATGTGGTTTGGGTATAATGACTTTGTGCTGCTGTTTGTAACTACCAAAAATATTTGTCCTAGACCCATCTTTTATTATACCGATCGACTCAGAATCACTAGCTGCTTCCCGATCTTCACTAAAATCTATCAAAAAACAAAATATTGCACAGATTTTTCTCAAATTTTGTTTGTATATATATAAGTGACTTTGCAAATATGGTCAGAGTCGGTCCGTTTTTCGACCTAGTCCCCATATATATATGGCACCCGATATGAACTTTTTTATATCTCAAGCAAAAATATTAATAACATTGCCACTCAAATTTGGTTTATGCTTTTTTCTATATCTAATTAGTTGAACCTAAACGCATTGTATAGGGTATCGTATAGTCGGTCTAGACCGACTATAATTTTCTTACTTGTTTTTGAATGTAAATTTGTCCAATTGAATTTGTATACCCTATACCACTATGTGGTCAGGGTACAATGACTTTGTACTGATGTCTGTGAGTCCATGTAGACCTTGTAATCAAACTCCAGGTCGCAAATGTGAACATATTTTGATGAAATTTGATATGAAAGCTTCTATCAGCCATAGCCTGAACGCTATTGAAATTGGCGAAAATCGGTGCATGTTCAGACATAGTCCCCATATAAATGACGCGTTTGAAATCGACTTAAATTGCAATATGATCAAAATTATCATATAGATCTCGATCAAAATGGGTCTGTGTGTGTTTATTACACCCACTAATCATTTGTCCAAAAATAAACCCTATAGGAAAATTTTTAGTCATAGCCCCTATATGAAGCTACTTCCCGATTTTCACTTAAATATATCAAAAAACAAAAATATTGCGCAGATTTTTTTCTCAAACTTGGTTTATATATGTTTTTGCAAAAAATAGGCGACCTTACCAAATATGGTCAGGAGCGGTCCATTTTTCGACCTAGTGCCCGTATAAATATAGCATCCGATATGAACTTTTTCATATTCAAAGGAAAAAAAATTAATAACAATGCCACTCAAATTTGGTTTATGCTTATTTTTTACATCCAATTAGTTGGGCCCAAGAGATAGCGTCTCTAAACGCATGGTATAGGGTATCGTATAGCCAATCTAGACCGACTATAATTTGATCACATTCACCACCCAGAAAAATTATTTACGCTTCGACCTACACCATCCCTATATTTGTAATGTAAATCAGGTGCCAGAACTCATTACAAGGAATCGAGATGTTGTGTACAATATTTTTCAATATCAATTGGTTCTTACATTAATGTTAATAGAGGTATCTATAATAATAATAGGCTAGGCGATTTCTTGTGACCGATGTTTTGTTCTACCATTTTATCCCGATTTTGACCAGACGTATATTATTTGAAAGGTATTTCATTTTATCCGATTTGCAGATTTACAGATTTTTAAATTTTTTCCTTTATTTTGAGTAAATTGCATTTAAATCTGCTACTAACACATACATAAAATTATACAACGCTATGTGTGTGTTTATTAATTTGTTAATGTGGTTGTAATAAAAATGAGTTTGTTTTTTTGTTTTGATTTGTGAATTGGCTATAATTGATTAGCATACCTTTTGGGTCTTTATTTAATGAAAAAATAAAATTTCCTAGAATTTGCACTCGAAATTCGAGGGCTGCTAGTTAAATTAAAAGCGTTTACCGCACAAAATCTTTGTATGTCTTTCACACCACTTTGCAGAGGACATATGTTAGTTTATCAATCCGTTTGTAACTTATCGAATTAAATTCCCAAATAAGTTGAGATAAATTATAATTAAAAACAAACATAATTTTAATGTGGAGGAAATCAGTTGAAGTAAGTTAAGAATGAAAGCGAAAAGAATTTCAACAAGAATTTTTTGTTTAATTTGCAGTTATTGAAACTGAAAAAATTATTTTAATTATTGAATTAATAATTGATATTATTAAAACTGACAGTTTAAATACAAGTAAATTGCCAGGTTTAGTAAAGATTTAAAATTTCAAAATCAAATGAAGTCTGCTCTAACAATTTTATAGTCAAAATGAATCTTAATAAGTTAATAAGACTAGACTCTGCTTAGCAGAATATCTAACAGGTGTGCCAAATTTAGTGAACCCTTGAGACAGTATCTCAATAGAGCAGGGAATAGACGAACCCCACAGGGAAAATTTTGGAGATCTTTATAAAATTCCAGATGTTGTAAGATTCCTTATGAGAAGATTAAGATTCCTTAAAGAGTTTGCGTCGTGGAAAAAAGTGTAGTGAATTTTAAACTTATATGAGCCTCTCAAGGGAACTCCAAAGTACTTTGGAATTCTCAATATTTTCCCAAATAAGATAATGGGAAATGCAGACACTGCATTAGAATTGTATAACACTCCTCTAAATTGGGACGCTATTTGTTAATGCCTGACAATGCATTATGTAGACAAGCGGGACTTAGGAACATTGGAATACCAAATGTCCACACTCATTCAAGAGAATAGCTCGGTCAAACAATTTTATCAGTAAGTATATTTACATCTGACACTTATTCTTGGAAAACTTGCCTGCATGAACGCCGATACAGACGCTGTGAAACATTTGACAAGGAGTTATCGCGAAAAAGCACAGAACACTTTTGTCAGAGGACTTCAAGGGGATTTTGTCGAAGCGTAAACTTCCACCATCCTACCCATCTCTTTTGCTATATTTTCGTATGCTTTGTTCTTTAAATCCTTAAGATTAATTGCTCATATCCCACAAAAAAGGGGAGCAATGGTATAAATTAATTATTTTTGATGTATTCTCCTTTTTTATTATAGCATCCATATTCACTTTTTGTTTTGTTTACAAAATAGATTTACCGAGTTCATTGTTTGTGAGCTGCCTTTCTCACCGAAAAATCGAATTTTTTCATAAAAAGTGATAATATTTTTCTATCCTTGTTAAAGTATACATATCACTTTTTATGCCACTACCGGTTTTCTGTGGTCAGACGTTTGCTATAAATTTTAATAATCGGGGAAATCGTTTGCCTCATAATTGATGGTTTTAAAAAGACCTTTCGGGTTTTTATTGAAACTTCCAATATCTTTTATGCACTTTTCCTTTACATTTCAAAATAAAGTGTCCGCCATCTAACGTTTTTTATACCCTATACCACTATGTGGTTTGGGTATAATGACTTAGTGCTGCTGTTTGTAACAACCAAAAATATTTGACCTAGACCCATCTTTAATTATACCGATCGAATCAGAATTACTTTCTAAGTTGATTTAACAATGTCCGTCCGTCCGTCCGTCTGTGTGTCCATGTAAAGCTTGTAATCAAACAACAGGTCGCAAATATGAATATATTTTGATGAAATTTGGTATATAAGCTTCTATCGGCCATGGGATGAACGCTATTGAAATTGGTGAGAATCGGTGCATGTTCAGACCTAGCCCCCATACAAATTACCCATATGAAATCGACATAAATTGCCATAAGATCCAAATTGTCATATAGATTTTACTCAAATTGGGTTTGTATGATCCCTTTGACCCCATATAGAGCTGCTTCCCGATCTTCACTTAAATCTATTAAAAAACAAAAATATTGCACTGATTCTTCCCAAATTTTGTTTGTATATATTTTTGCAAAATACAAGAGACTTTACCAAACATGATCAGGATCGGTCCATTTTTGGACCTAGTCTCTTTATAGATATAGCATCCGATATGAACTTTTTCATATCTGCAGCCAAAAAAAATTAATAAAAATCCCACTCAAATTTGGTTTTTGCTTATTTTCAATGTCCAGTTAGTTGGGCCTAAGAGATAGGGTTTCTAAACGCATGGTATAGGGTATCGTATAGTTGGTCTAGACCGACTATAATTTTCTTACTTGTTTTTTTTTTCAAATAGTGCTTATTTCGTGAATGGTAACACTTAGCTCATGTCTGATTTGACAGATAATTAGTTTTATCCTTCCGCCGAACGAATATTTTTGTGTATACGCTTGAACAATGCTGGGAAATATTGCGACATTACTTTGAAAATCATGGTAATGTTGCAGAATGTGTGCGAAAATTGCGTACGAATTTTGGAAGAAGAGAAGCACCGTCAGCTCCGTATGTTCGTTATCTTGTGAAAGAAGTGAAAGAAACTGGCATGCTCATCGATAAACCAAAGCGTGAAAAGCCAAAAACAGTGCGTACACCCGAGAATATTGCTGCTGTGGCAGAAAGTGTGCGTGAAGCGCCATCAACATCAATTCACCGTCGTTCTCAAGAATTGAACATTTCGAAGGCATCATTGAGACGAATTTTGCATAAAGACCTTGGTATGACGCCATACAAAGTCCAATTGGTTCAAGAGTTGAAGCCAACTGACCATCCAATGCGTTTTCGCTTCGCTAAGTGCGCCCGCGATCGACTTACAGAAGATGCCGATTTTGCCAAAAAAAAAATCATCTTTTCAGATGAAGCTCATTTTGATCTTGGCGAGTATATAAACAAGCAAAATTGTCGCATTTGGGGCACAGAAAACCCGCACGCATACATTGAAAAGCCGATACACCCAAAACGAGTCACTGTTTGGTGCGGATTTTGGTCCAGAGGCATAATTGGTCCATTTTTCTTCGAAAATGAGCAAGGAGTGGCCGTTACAGTCAATGGCGATCGTTATCGGGCCATGTTGAACGAATTTTTGTTCACAAAAATTGAAGAGGAGGATATTGGCAACATTTGGTTTCAACAGGACGGCGCTATGTGCCACACAGCCGAAGCTACACTCGATGTTTTGCGCCCTGTTTTTGAAGATCGCATTATCAGCCGCAGAGCTGATGTCGTTTGGCCACCTCGGAGCTGCGATTTGACACCGTTGGACTGTTATTTGTGGGGTGCCCTCAAAGATAAGTGTTACGCCAACAAGCCAGAGAGAATTGACGCTTTAAAGGACAATATTCGTGAAGCCATTGGTGAAATACAGCTGCTCACAATCGATAATGTGCTTAAAAATTGGACCGAACGTGTAGGCTACTGCATGGCCAGCCGAGGCAGCCATTTGAATGAAATTATTTTCCATTATTAACCGGAAGGATTGTACTTTCAAATAAAAAAAGAAATTTGAGACAATATTCAGTAGTTTTTTTATAGCATTTAAAAAAAAAAGTTATTTGGCGGACCCTTTATAAAACTTTATACAATTATCGATTGTTTCGTGTATACATATAACATTCACAAATTTATTAATAAAATTCCATAATTTCTTACCAAATCAAAAAATTGTAATTTTTAGGCAAAAATCGCTAAATCTGTATTTTTCTATTTTGAGCAGTAAAAATCGTAAAAATAAGCAAAGAAATCAATGAATCTAGCAACAATGCGTTGAGGTAAAATAAATTTAAGTAACGCCCGTCCTACACAGGCCACTGCCACTGCCACTACAGCTGTATATCAACGAAAAAATTTTCGAATTAGTCAAATCTCTCGCCATTAGCATTTGTGCTTACACATGCCACTGCAATCTCATTTTGAAAATGTTGTCGAAGCGTAAGCTTCCACGATCATACCCAGCTCTTTTGCCATATTTTCATAGGCTTTGCACTTTTAGTCGTTAAGATTAATTGTTCATATCCCACCTTTTCCAATTTGGCGTCCATATTCACTTTTTGTTTTGCCTACAAAATAGAGTTACTGAGTTCATAATATAGCCGCATTTTGGGGGAAAAGGTTAACGTTTATTATTATTAGTATTATTTTGATAATATTTATACTCTATAATTAACAAACTTACGTTTTTATATGCGCATTTCAAGAAATAAATCATAATAATACATTTAACAAGTTAAAACTTTAATAACAATTTTGCAGTAATCCAGTTAATTTATATTAAATTTTCAACAGGGTAACATTAATCACCTTTGGTGGCAGCAATTAATATCACGAAAAATTTGGTGCCATTAGTGTGACCACTGCGAAAAATGTGTGTGTATTAGTAAAAAAAAAAATGTAAGCGTATTGAGATTTTCGAACTGGCAGTGGCCTGTGTAACGGGCGAGTGACTGAAGAACAACCAATGGAAATTAATGGGCGACACTTCACTCAATATAAGATGTACGTAATTTGAATTTAAAGGAGAATTTTTTTTGTTGGTTTGTGCTTCTATAGCAAATATTAAATTCATAAAACAATTTAAATTAAATACATAAACCTGGGGTCTATAAATGAGAGTTTCCTCTCAATTGCAATAGTACCTGCTGCATGTCATACTGAAGACCACAAAATAAATTTTATGTGCGACTCTTTTTCACTCAATTTTAATGGGAATTTTCAGTAGAATTGTTTTGCTTTTTTGTATAATAAATAATTAATTCATTGAATTATTTTAATTAAATACATGAATCTAAAATTTTACAGAGAGATTAAAAATAAAATATATTATTTCATTATTAATACGAATACTAGCTGCGTTTTGTTCAGTAATTCATAACTTTTTTACTTGAAAACAAACTCGACCAATAATTATACGCATCATGGAGAATTGTGGAAAGTGTAAACGAATATTCGAAGTGCAAGAGCGAATCCTAAGTGTGGAATGTAGTGGACCGTGTTTGGGTTATTTTCATGCACCATGTACGAATCTCAATGCTGCCCAAATCAATTGTATACATTCAGTGCAAAATATTAAGTGGATGTGCGAAACTTGTACAAAGTTATACCCAGAATTTTGGCAAATAAACACAATTGAAAGAAACTTTTCATCCAATATTTCTAAACAGGTTGAACTCCAGGACAGTATACTTGTTGATATTCAGAAATGTCTAAATCGTTTAGAAAACGAATCACCAAACATAAATTCAAGTAATTATAACAAACATATGAAACTCAAATATTTTTAACATGAATATATATATTTATATTACCAAATAAATAATTAATAAATTAATATTTATTATTAATGTTATACATATTTTATAACTTCGATACACTGTCTGAGTGATAACCTTGTCTTCAACCGCAGTTTACAGATCCTCATTTTTGTCAAATCTTTTATCATCGAGTCACTGTATAAAGTTTGTATAGAGAAAATAATCCGAGGGGCCTAATTTTTTTAATTTGGCCATCGTAATAGCAAATATGTTAACTGTTATCATGGTGGAACAGCACTTGTCGTTTCGCCATATGAAGTTTGATTTCATTCTACAGTTTTCTTATGTCCAAATTTTCAGTCAGTATACGATAAACAGCATTATTTCTGTCTGCTAGTCGAAGGTCAGCCTCAACTATTTTACGTATTTTCTTCACCATTTTTGATGTGGGCACCTCAATTGGTCAACCACTGCGATATTCGTCTGGTTGGTGACTCAGCACATACAAGAAACACTTTTTGTAATTCCAATGCAAGAGCAAAATTAATTTAATTTAAAGAATTTTTCACAAAATCAAAACTATTTCGAAAATATGCAATAAAAAAACAAGTAAGAAAATTATAGTCGGTCTAGACCGACTATACGATACCCTATACCATGGTTTAGAGACCCTACCTCTTCGGTCCAACTAATTGGATATAGAAAATAAGCATAAACCAAATTTGAGTGCAATTGTTATTAATTTTTTTGGCTGCAGACCGATAGCACCGATAGGTGCTATATATATATTTATACATGAATTTTTTTTTGAACTACTGATTATGGATACAATAAACACATACAAACCCAATTTGAATAAGATCTATGTGATAGTTTGGATATTATGGCAATTTATGTCGATTTTATAGGAGTCATTTGTATGGGGACTAGGTCTGAACATTGACCGATTTTCACCAATTTCAATAGCGTTCATCCTATGGCCGATAAAAGCTTAAATGCCAAATTTCATCAAAATATATTCATATTTGCGACCTGTAGTTTGATAACAAGGTTTACATGGACACACAGACGGACGGACGGACGGATGGACATCACTAAAACGACTCAGAAAGTGATCGGTATAATAAAAGATGGATAAAGGTCCAATATTTTTTGCCAGTTACAAACATCACCTCAAACTTAATATATCCTAACCATATAGTGGACAACTTTTGTATTCATAAATTTTTGCAGAAAATATCTAACCTTGGGTCAGAAAAATTGTTCTGGTGCACACGGGCGTAAACTGGCGGGTGTATAATGGGGTATAGTAGTATAGGGGAGGGTTCGGACTATAGAAGAGTGCAAGATGTTTTCTGACTGCATTTGACTGGCAGGAGTTATGCTCTATTAAGTAGGAGATTTTTGGAAAATTTGGACCTTTTTAAATTTTTTTTTTTTTTTAAATTTCGGAATGACTCAGTGATTTTACATTTTTAACATTAGTAGTATGGAAGCCACAAAATTATACAAAATTTATTTCACTTCAAAATCTTTTAAATCAAAAAAGTTACAGTCATTAAAAAATTTACAAAGAAATTTTTAATATTAGCAAAATACTGAGAAAGCCCATTTTCGAAGACACTGTTCGCTGTGATATAGTTGAGATAGAGTCGCAATTTTTTGGCTCCCGAGGTTTACTAGTATTTACTTTCAAATGAATAACATAACTTTAAAATCGGTAACAAAAAAAAAAATGTTTTTTGGCCGCCTTCTCAAAATATGGTCCACTGTGCGTCGTATAATTCAAGATTAGCTCAAATTAAATTGCCTTCCTTAATGTTCCTCAACGTCCGACCCGTTACTTCAATCATCTTTCCATCCAGTATTTCCGCTCAATCTACGCAAATGCTGATCCGTTTAGTAGATTATCTGTGAATTTTAATGATCTTTATAATTTCATGGATTATTCTTTAAATATTGATGTTATTAAACGTAATATAATTCGGTTTTTAAATACCTAGTTTTAAATACTATTGTAATTTTTATATATGTATGTTATAAAGTCTGAAAGGATTTAATCCATAGACTAAATAAATTAAATAAAAATTAAATAAATAGTATCGTCATGCTCTTGATGTTGAACCGTACTGTTATTTACGGAATTTTGACTTGACGTGACAATTTTTTCATTTGAATTAGCGCCAAAACGAGAAGTTCCATCCATGCAGACCAAAGCCTTATCTATAGCTAACATCGCCGGTACCTGAAATACTGCCATACCTTAGAAACACATTTGCATTTGAATATATTACTTATAGAAATTTTAATCATTAAAAACTTATTGTTTTCCATTTAGCGTAATCATGAGTTGGGGTACCAGCAGCATCTAACTCCAGAAACAAATTTGTCCACAAGCCTCTCCACTCGCTTTTAGCTTTTGAAACATTAAGGTGGGCTTTTGCTAAAGGGTAAGGTAAGGTAAGGGGAAAAATAAGTAGCCGGTTCAAAAAATATTTCCGTACGTTCGTAAATAAATTTTCGAAAAACGTTTCTTCTTTCGAATCGAATTACATAATAACCCCCCAGCTTTATAAGGGAGCTAGACTAAGAATTGTCCTATAGGTTGTATTTTTGCACTACTGATTAATGGATGTAATAAACACACACACCCATATGATAATTTGGATCATATGGCAATTTAAGTCGATTTCATAGTTGTCATTTATATGGGGATTATTTCTGAACATGCACTGATTTTCGCCAATTTTAATAGCGTTGGCTGATAGAAGCTTACATAGCAAATTTCATCAAAATATGTTCACATTTGCGACCTGTAGTTTGATTACAATGTTTACATGGACATACAGACGGACAGATGGGCGGACGGATATCGCTAAATCGAATCAGAAAGTGATTCTGAGTCGATCGGTATAATAAAAGGTGGGTCTAGGTCAAATATTTTTGGTAGCTACAAACATCAGCACAAAGTCATTATACCCTGACCACATAGTGGTCAATACGATACCCTAAACCACAAGTTTCGAGAAATGGTATTAGTTTTAACTTTGCTAAGGTAATAATTCGATATAGAAAATACTCGTAATAATAAACCAAGTTTGAATGGTATTGTTATTAATTTGAGCATATCTGATTACGTTCTTCTACAGGAACCAGGTCAAAAAATGGACTGATCATTACTGTATTTAGTAAAGTCACTTATTTTACTCAAACCATATGCCAACCAAATTTGAGAAAGATCTATCCAATATGATTGTTTTTACATATGAACGATAACTAAAAATGGTCCAATTATTTGGGAACTTCTTATTTGATTGATATTATCATATAGATCTTACGACAATCAGTAGCGATCGTTCTGACATACCAAATTTCATCAAAAGATATTTATATTTGCGATATAGACAGACGGACGGACGGACGGACAGACTTCGGTAAATCGACTCAAAAAGCGATTCTGATTCAATGGGTACAATAAAAGGTGGCTCTAGGTCTAATATTTTCAGCACAAGCTTACTACATAATGGTATAGGATATAATTATTTTAAACGAGTAAGAGTGTTAAAGTCGGTTGTGCCGAATATTTGATAGTCCCACCCGTGATCTAAAAAGAATATTATAACCAAGGTTGTTAATACTAAGATTCCAATTATCGCCAGATTTTTTACAATGATGTTTAAAAGTATTTATAAGATAATTAACACAAATTTGAGGTATTTTCGTGCATCTTTAATTGTAGGAAATTATTAAATGCAATGAGCATGAATGCAAACACATACAATTACATTTTTGTTTGTTAGTTAATTAGCGACGCATACACATTTTTTTATTGTTATTGTTTTTCCAAATGTACAATAACCCTCCTATCACACATCACACTGCAAGTTCGAAAAACTCAATACACTCACATTTTTTTACTAATACACACACAAATTAGTTAACAATAATAAAATATGTAATAAAATTATGTATTTATGCATTTTCTCATTTCAAGGTTTTGTAATAAATAATCTCTCAAACTTGACTTCAAAACTGAAATTCTCTGAATGTTTTTTATATTTTGAGGTAACTTATTATATTCAAATCCACCAACATACTTAATTTTTTGCTTTGTGGTTTCCAATCTTCATCTTGAAACTCGCAGATTCGAACTCTTTGCCGAATTGAATCTAGTTTGATTCCTTAGAAAAGTAATTGTATTGTGAACAATAATTTTCACCAACCTGAAAACAAAGACCAATGATTGTAATTTATGTATAAACCTCTTATAGGTAAAATATTCTTTGCTATATCTTGGTGCAAGGATAGTGTTGAATACAGTAGAGGTAGATTTCTACTGCTTTTGTCTGAACTCGTTGCAAAGTTTTAAGTTCGATGGTATTTTTACAGCCGTATATAATTATTAAATAGTTAAAATGACTGTACTAAAGCCTGATAAAGCAATAATTTTGTCTTCGCATTAAATTTGTTTTTAAACTTATATAGTAAACCAACAAGAAATGATATTTTTTTTAGTTCCTTGATATGTAAATTCCACGACAAATTACATTGTAAATTGATTCCCAGAAACTTTACTGATAAGCCTTCAACTATCTCATCACCATTTACAAAAATACTAAAGCTAACAGCGTTGTTATTGAAAAAAGTTCGGAACCTAACATGTTTGGTTTTCCTAGAATTTATAACCAATAGAGTGCAAATTAGAGTGCTTTGAGCACCGCGTGATGCTTGTACGGTTAAAGCACACAAATTTCACCTGGATACAAGAATATCTTTCCGTACAGTTCAAGGTTTACAATGTCGTTGTTTTTTATATGAAATTAGTTGGAGCTAAGGCCCTTTCTCTAAACTCATTGTATAAGGTATCGTATAGTTCGTCTAGAATATAATTATTTACTTGTTAAATATAAAGTAATGTCTTATATGGAATTGAGTCGAAAAGTAAGTTATTCGTGAATGAGAAGAATATTAATTATCCTAATTAATAAATTAATTAATTTATCCAGATAATTGTCTGCTCATATCATGAGAGTAGCTCTGTTTTATAGCAACAGGTGAGACAAGGAAATTAGAAAATCAAAAAGAGACTCCGACAGTCTCTGATTAACTCCTCACCGGGGAGATGGGGTTGTAAATATAAACGAATATTGATAGCAGGTCTTTCGTCCGTATGTACTTATTTGAATTGCTGCTTATGATTAATTTTCCGGTATTGATCTCAATACATGACAAAACATGTGACTCCTGCAGGAAAGTCGTTAGCGTATCATGTGTCAAATTTGATTCTGATAAGGTTTGGTGGACCATATAATTATTTGAGCCATTTAAATCATCTGGGGTTGATGAAATCTTCCCTGCACTTTTACAAGTTAGTTTTTTTTTTTGGAGTCTATGGTAACTATCTTTTTGCAAGTTTTTCTGCAGAAAGGTTAATCTGGTAAAATGCCACCAAAGTTACCAAAACGGTATAAACCTATCAGTCTTACATCCTTTATTGAGAAATCTATGGAGAGCTTATTGGATTTACATATAACAACCACCGTCGCCACAAGACTCAATACGCTTATGCAAAGGACAAATCTACTGTAATGGCTTAACATCACCTTATTTAGATAGAAGGAAATGGCATTATGTGCTTTTATTGACGTTGAGGGAGCTTTTAATAACAATAGTTATGGCTCAATCTCAACTTGAAATGTGGTCATCATGGCGGTGTACTGTCTCTTAATCGTGGTATCAGGGCTATTAGATATGGACAATTTAGTAGTTGTTGTAAACGGTAAATATCATCTCGGATATGAATAGTTCTCCTGACTTGATAAAGGACTGGCGCATAGGGTCTATTCATTAACCCTATTGAAATTCATCCTTGGAATAGTTTTTAAGAGGGGTAATTTTATTCGGAACTCTAGCCATGTCAACTATTTAGGGACAAAATCAGGGTTCAAACTCAAAAATTTAATGGATATACAAAACGATCCTTAGACCAATAAGTATATACCAGCATATTCCAGCGCTTGAAATTCGAGTGCAATTTCTAGGCAGCTTTATTTTTCAACTTAGCCAATTCACAAACCAACACTTTTATGACTTATTATTATTGTGAATGAAGATAACAAACTCATTAACAAACACATTAACAAATATAATAAACACACACATTGCATATGTATAATTTTATGTATGTGTTAATAGCAATTTTAAATGCAATTTACTTAAAATATAGGAAAAAATTTAAAAATCTGTAAATCTGCAAAACGGCTAAAAAGAAATACCTTTCAAATAATATACGTTTAGTCAAAATCGGTATAAAACGGTAGAACAAAACATTGGTCACAAGAAATCGTCTACCCTATTAATATTATAGATGTGACAATTTTTTGGTAGCCGAAAGTCCAAAAAATAAACACTAAAACCGAACTTTGCAAACTTCAATGGCTAGCATGTATATTGGTTAGTGTCCATTATTGTCTCTAAAAGTCATTATCGGACTATTCTTAAGCAACCTTAGTTTCTCATAAATTTTGGACACTTAGGTTCTCTAAACTTTAATGGGAACTCTAACATTTTTCAGACAGCAATAAATTGGACATGCCTTTGGTACAAAAGGGTACAAAAGTACCCTTTTTTAAAAAAAATACACTTTTTTAAAAGTACCTTTTTAAGTACCATTTTATAAAATTCCCTTTTTTTTAAAAGTACCCTTTTTAAAAAAGTACCCTGTTTTCAAAAATTACTTTTGTTGAACTCTGAATTGTCCTGTCCTTTGATGAAAAAAGGCAACTATTCCAATTCGTCGTTCAATTTAAATTTATTTTCAGCTCCTTGCTGTCTGAATACTTTCACCATATAAACGGTACTAACTAAAATTTAAAACTATATATACCATTAAGGCTGTGAACAAGAAGTTACTCACTCATTAAAAAAGAAGGAAAGTTCTCAATTATTTTAAATTAAGGGAAATATATATAAAAGAGGGGTGTCTTTCATTCAGTTGTCTAGGATTTTTTCGGCATTTGCTACGGCTGTAGCCTCAGGTACAGACTGTCATCAGACAATTTAGCTACGGCTGGAGCCTTGCATTGCAAAGCTCGTTGGGTGCATATTCAAACTGGCATCGTTCTCTCGAGGAGAACGTTAAGGCAATATTCTTTGTTGGTAAGAGATAACCCCAAACTCAACGCTCTAGATTGGCGGCAATACTTCAGGGGGTGGTTCAGAGCAAGGAGGAAGCATTTTGGTTTGCCAGTCGTCTAAATGAGAAAAGAAAGGAAGAAAAGAAATACATACAGTAATAAAAAATATCTAGTACAATTGAGATCTTTAAGTTTTCATTTTTAGTGTAGGGGCACTTGGTGGTTGAGTTTTGTGGTTTTCAAAGATTTTTCGTTTTTAGTGTGAATAGGCAATAGGTAATATACATAGCTTCATTTTTAGTTTGTATTTCAGCAACTCGTATTTTGCTGTCACGTCCAAAAATAACGTTGGTGACACGAACAAGAAACCACTCAATTGGTGGTAAGAAGTCGTCTTTTACTACGACAATATCTTTATTTTTCAGATTATATCGTTATTTTTCCATTTAAAACGGCGTTGGCGGCTTTCCATCGTCGGGAAAATATGTGTTGAAGTGCCTTTAGTCGTTTCCAGCGTTTCAAAATGGGAATTTTCTCTAGTGGGGGTTCTGCATGAGCTTCTGGCGGTGCTGTTTTTGGAGCGGTGCTGTTATGGAGAAAGCGGCCTCGAATTTAGTACTGATTCGATGCGAATAAGAAGGGTGGTGGATTCTTCGAAGGTAAACGATAATTTACAAGTTATCTTTTTTAGATGAGACTTCATACTTTTCACGGCAGCCTCCCATAGGCCACCCATGTGGTATGAAGGACCAAGTGAACCAAAGTGGTATACTTTTCAATCAATGCGTTTTCTGCTGACTTCAGAAATTCATTGTGGCTTTTGAGCAGCATATAACTTGTGCCGAGAAAGTTTCGACCGTTATCGGAAAATATGGTCTTAGGGAGATCTCTGCGGCCGATAAATCTATGGAAACAAGCTAGAAAGGCATCGGTTGAGAGATCGGATCAGGTTTCTAAATGTACGGCTCGAGTGGAAAATCACACGAACACAGCTGCATAACCCTTTATAATTTTGGCATTTCTCAATATAGAGGATTTGATGCTAAAAGGACCAGCGAAATCGACTCCAGTGTATGTGAAGGGTAGGAAGAAATTTGCTCGTTCTGGAGGGAGTGCGGCATTGATTTGGTGCTGAAACTTGTGTTTGGAAATCGTATACGCCTTGCATTCACGTATACATTTTCGAAGGATATTTTTATTCTTGGGATACAAAATCCTTGGCGAATCGCTCACAGCATGATGCGATGATCAGAGTGAAGCAGAATTCGATGAGTAATTATTATTGGATGACGTTCATCGTAACTTAAACCAGAATTATTGAGCCTGCCACCTACCCGAATAAGATCGTTCTTGTCAATGATAGGAGTCGAGGTAACTAGTTTGCTATGGCGGCTCAGCGGTTTCTTTTCTTTTAGGCTTTCGTAGTCCCGATAAAAAACATTTTCTGAGCAATAGAGATGAGTCAGATTTCCATAGAACTTCAGCCGTAATAAACTTTTCGGTTGAAAAGGGGTGTTTTAAGAAGACGGTTGATAAATCAAAGTTGATAACAAAGGATTCGTAATGTCCGTTCAAATGAGGAGAAGTTTGTAGACTTCTTTGTCTCTAAATCTATTGGATCAAATGTCCGTGATATTCGCCAAAGTGCTGTGGAAAGTTGTAGATAGGTGGGCATATGCCACCTTAATTGATTATTTGTCAGTCCCAGCGGAGAACATTCACGTGTGCCCAGGTCTGCAGGATTTTCCTCAGTTTTAACGTGCTTCCAGTGATTCATGCTGGCAATGCTTGATTTCTGTTACACGATTTGCAACAAAGGTTTTGGCACTTCGTAACTAAGTTTCGTATTAGCTTAGCAATCAATAAAGCTTCACATAGTTCGAGCTTAGTTTTTGCGACAAGCAAATGACTATTAATTTTGCTCTCTATGCTTTCCGTTCTGATACATCTCATGCTACAATATGCTTTCTCTGAAGCATCGCAGAAATCATGTATCTGAACACGATACCAATGGTGAAAAATCTATCCATCTAGGAATTTTTATATTTGAAATAAATGAGAAATTCTGCCTAAATGAATTCCATTTCGTAAGTATAAATAGAGGTACGCTCTCGTCCCAATCGGATTTTTCTTCCCACAAATCTTGCATCAAAATTTTTTCACTTATCACGATGGGACCTAACCAACCAAGAGGGTCAATCAACCTTGCTATTACTGACAAAATTTTTCTTTTTTAGGTAGAAGGAGTAATTTCAATAGGCTCAACAACATAGTTGAATGAATCCGACCACGCATTCCATCGGATTCCTAAAGTTTTTATCGTACTGGAATCATCTAAATCCAAAAAGTCCTCATCTAGAAGATCCTCCCGGGGCAAATTTTTGAGTAAAAATTTAGCATTTGCCGTCATATTTTTAAGGGGAAATCCAGCAGATTTTAGAGCCTCAATAAGTTCACTCTGTTTGAACTTGGCTTCTTGTGTCCACCGTTGATAAAGACGATCTGCTTCATGCACCAAAATTTGTCTTACATTTTTTGTATATCACCAGTGAAAACATATTTGTAATATCGACATCTTATAACAAGCTGCATCAAATCTTTTTGAAGAGCTGGGCCTTGGTGAAGCACGTCATTTAGTGAGAATCCCCTTCCAGTCTTTTTGGAGGCGTTAAACACTACTCGAACCTTCGTAGTTTTACTTTCATTCTTAATGACTGCGTGATGAGGGAGAAAAAACTAAGAATGTTTTTCGGCTTTGGGCTCATAATGTACAATTTGTTCTATGTGATTCAGGTCCAAATACTCCTGGAGAACTTCAGAGTACTGAGATTTCAAATCTGGTTTTTTATCAAATGTTTTCTCCATTCTATGGTACTGAGCAATCACCATATTTCTAGAAGGACCAAAAAATATTTGACTCGGGAACTGCTCTTTAAATGGTAGTCAGACCACGTAACGCCCATCAGACTGTCGGCTTGTTGTTCGCTTATAAAAATTTTCACAGAAAATATCGCTATCACCATGTATTTTACATTGAAATTGTAGGTCGATTTTCTATTTCCAGACATTTTGCTATTACAATGCCGGCAACTTCCAATATTTTTTTGCTGTTGTTTTTTTTTTGGAACTTATTATATCAATTTTCTTTATTTATTTTTCTTCTTGTAGAATTCTTGTTTTCAAGTTTATTTTGCACACTTTGCTATACTTATTATTTTAATCTCTAATAAATTTGTCACTATTTTTCCCAATCACTCACTGTCCAAACATCAATTTTTTCATTAGTACACGTTTATCTTTCTGCTTGTTCTTTAATTTGCTGTTTTTGTTTGTCTCTATAAATTGGTTTGGTGATATTGTTGTCTTATTCTTTTGTTTTATATTAGAGTTGAGGGAACGAATGGAAAGGGAACAAAAACTCGGGCTGAAGTAAAGTGTGAAGAGTATGACAAGTTGTTTCATACAATTGTATGTGTGTATGTATTTTATATTTAATATCAGTGATGGGCAATGTGGTACATTTGTATGTCGTTGATACAAATAAAATTGATTTGAGGTTATGTCAATTTTTATTGTTGGATATGATTATGGTATGTACCTTTGAAGATTTATTATGACTGTTTTCACTAATCTCGCAGACATATTAAACAAATGCACTAAATATAATCTAAATACTGTACATACCCGAATGCTTCCTTCTTTTTGTTGACCCAGCTCAACCAAAAAAAATTTTGTTTTCTAAGTTTGCTAAGGTGACACTTTCATGTTGGATCTATTTTTTCCTTCTCGTACAGGATGCTTTGGCTACGCCTGGGATGACATAACAGACCTCATGTCTGTTTTCTTTTGGTTATGATGAAGTTCTTACAAGGCGATAACAACTGCCGGAACCTTATAGTGAACCAATGGTGTCCACCGGTTTCTTCCTATTCTAGCCTGTCTAGAATTTCTACAAAGTACCAAATGTTGAACTCTGAATTGTCCTGTCCTTTGATGCAAAAAAGCAACTATTCGAATTCGTAGTTCAATTTATATTTATTTTCAGCTTCTTGCTGTCTGAATACTTTTACGTTATAAAAGGTACTAACTAAAACTAAATATACCATGAAGGCTATGAACAAGAAGTTACTCACTCATTACAAAAAAGGAAAGTTCGTAATTATTTTGATTAAAGGAAATATATACAAAAAAAATGGGATTTTAAATACACTGAGAAAAGTTCTTTTATAACAGAATAAAAATATAAATATTTACTGTTGAAGTCGCTTCAACAACTCTTTTATAAAACAGTACCATTCTTACAGAAAAGACCAATATTTTTAAAGTATATTTTTTTTACAAAAGTACTTAAAAAAGAGTACCATTTAACCTTTTTTAAGTACACTTTCTTTAAAATAGTACCTTTTTTAAAAACGTGTACTTCTAAAGAGGGTGCCTTTTTTAAAAAAGGGTGCTTTTTGAAAAACGTACTTTGAAAAAAATTTTACTTTTCAAAAACAAGGTAAAGTACGTTAAAAATAAGGTACTTTAAAAAAATTCCCTTTTAAAGAAGGATACTTTTTGAAATAAAGGCTAGTTTAAAAAAAAAAAAAAAAAAACTATACTTTAGAAAAAATTACTCAAATGTAGACAATATTTCGACCTTGCGAATACTGTAAAGCTAAACAAATTAAATGACAAAAATACGTATGCATCTCCGTGGATTTCTCGTGTGCCTTTGATACGATACCTAGAAATTGCCTGTTTTATAAACTCTCATGTCCCTTCAAAGTTTATAAGAATCCTACAGGCCATGTACATTGACACTGAAAGTAGAATTTGGGACGGTAACTCCTATTCCGATAGATTTTCCGTTGAAATAGGTGTAAAAGAAGGGTGCATCCTAAGTCCAGTTCTGTTCTCTTTGCATATAAACGACTTAGCCGTTATACTCCCTGGTGGTGTTAAGGTTGCAGATATCAATGTTAAAATTATATTATATGCGGATGATATTGTTATCTTATCAGAAACAGCACATGATTTACAAGACATGATAGATGCTTTACATTCGTATTGTTCTATGTGGAGCTTAAGACCTAATTTAGACAAATCTAAAATAATGATTTTTCATTCTGGTTCAAGAATCCCCTCCAATTTAAACTGGCATTATGGTGAGAAAAATATATAGATCGTCAACAACTATAAATATCTCGGAGTTAATCTTACTTACAATTTGTCATTTTAAAAAGATTTAAGTAACAAGCTGTCTCCCTTAAAACTTGCAATTAACTCTATTTGGTCAAAATATATAAATCACCCCCACATATCAAACCACAACAATATTAAAGTATTTCATGTTGCATCTAAATCCTTAATATTTATGCGGCCCAGGATTGGAGCTATCAAAAATATGCTGAAGTAGAGAAACAACACCCAATTATATGCTAAACCTGGGGACAGGTCTTGAATCCTTCTACATCTCAACTTTAAAGCTGCACTTTTGTTATATAAACAAAGTATTAAATATGAACAGCCACAGATTACCGCGTATATTAGCTGAACATATTATATACCAAAAGGTCTACTGGGCAAATGAATGGGATAGCCTATGTGAAACAATAAATTTTACACCAGACAGTACAAATACTCCGATAAGTACATACTGGAGAACAATATTAGATCTAACGAAAATAAAAGAACAGGATGATTACATATTATCACAGTTCCATGATCTTTTTTCTGATCTTAGGCGTAGTATTGTATGCCTCTTCTAACATACGATTTTTCATCTCAAACTACCAGCTTAATCATAAGAGCGAGAGGCGGTTTGACATAAACGCTACGTCGCACAGTGGTCAATTTCGCGAGATAGCGGTCAAAAGTCTATAACTTTTGACCGGATTGGTATTTTTTTACGCAATTTGTTTTGTTCAATAGGAGGGACTTTAAGCTTCAATTTGCGTGTTCACACGTAAAAATCGACTGATAGGAACGTAAGTAATTTGGAATTAAAAATGCATTTTAATTTTTTGTTGAGTTTCCATGTAAAAGTTGAATATTTTGACATTTTAAATAGGTATTTTTTTTATAATTTCTTATTTTCTTCAATCGTATTTTACAACCAATACTTATTTATTATTCCTAAACTTAATTTTGGTCAGAAAATGCCAACATTTGGCCCCTGACATTTATTTAGTCTCAGTATTCACAGGGGCCAAAGGTTGGTTTTTTTGGAAGAAAGCTAATTCTTGTGAGGATTAAACTGAAAAATAACACTGAAATTCCCAACAATATCAATACCATTTGGATATATTATATACAGAACACAACATCGATAAAATTTTAAGTAAACTTTTACTATTGATTTAAAGTGCACATATATTTTATTTAAATGTATTAATAAAAATTTATACTAAAATTAGAAACAAATTATAATCTTTAAACTAGTATTAATTAAACAATATTAGTAAAAATTTCTTCCAAATAGCTTTGATTTTCATTTTGCAGTAGTTGTTTAGCTTCTTCATCTAACTCTAATGAGGTCGATTTCCATTTTTGTCGAATACTGGACATATATGGGTCTGATGTGCACAACAAAATATTAATAGATAAGATCTTCATTAGTACAATATCTGGAAATTTTTCTTGTATTGTGCTCGCGAAAGAATCTGTAGTCTTAGTTCCTTTTTTCTTGGGCTTCTTCTGAGAGATCTCCAATTGGAAGCATATTGTGCTGAATTATTTGTTCCCCATGGAACAAAATTTTGTGAACTGTGGTTGGCATATGTCTCCAAGAATATTTTTGGTTATAAAGGGTTGCTGTCTCATTAGCATACTGACCAAATTTTTTTGCATCTATCTTTTTGCTACATGCTATAACTTGTAATATGATTTGGAATCGTCGTATTAAATCATAATCTACTCCAGTTATAGAAGCTGCAGTTTCTGGATCGGAAAAAAATCTCCTTGCTGTGTTTCCATAATTAGAATTTCCTTCTCCTTGCTTTGGCTGGTCAATTATAAGGCCTATCTCACGGTATTTTTCTTGAATATCTTTCTTTTTTCCAAATTTTCTTTGTTGTTTCTCACTGTTTCGCCTAACGGGCAAATTCCAAATCGTATCCCAATTTAAGAATATGCTCCATAAAACGAATTCTAGCATGAAGAGGTGACATTCCAAATTCATATGCTTCATTAAAACTATCGTCTTGTGTTGGTGGTTGGCTCAATTGACTTGATGTTTTTTGGCATATGGTGCAGCTTGACGATGACTTTGTTTTGGTTAAAGCTTGTGCAACTTTTCCATCAATCATTGTGAGACACATTTTAAAATTTACTTCAATGTCTTGGTCATCAAATTTAAATGTTACTGGTTGAAGTTCTTTAATTTGATCATTTATTTTTCGAACTTCTTCATCTATGACATCTTGAGTCTCCTTTTTGTAAGCAAACTTTATTGGTCTGCAAAATTTTGTTGACGAGGGAATTTCATTCTTCCATACATCTATCTCTGCAGCTCTACTATTGACGGCTCTGAACCAATATAAGTTTTTGTTAAACGTAATGGAACGAAAGAAATCATGAATAAATTGGCATCTGATGAATTTTCCGCATTACATTGTTTGTATTGTTTCTGGCCAGAGGACCCATCACATCCCCATTTAGAAATTAAAGTCATGCTGCAATTTGTAAACTTCTTTAAATAGTCAGCATCAAATGTCTTTAATAATCGTTCTGCAGTGTGTTCAAGAAGATCCTGCAATTTTATTTCTGCTGAACTTGAAGTTACACTAATAGCAGTTGGTGAAGGTAAGCAATCTTTTTTGGCAGAAACTATATCTCGATATGATGGAAAAATTCCACAATTTTTTTCATTGGTTCGCTTCCGCAATTCTGTATATTGGTTTTTAGTCATTTTCAAATCCAAAAATAGTGCAAATGCTTCTTCTGGAGTAAATTTATTTTCTTCAGTTGGTGTCGGCATACTTTCTAAAATCCTTTTTGTGCGTCTGGGGCTTGCTTCCACTATTTTTTCAATGATAGCAATTTTACCCTTTTTAGTTTTCGATGGTTGAATTTGATGCAGAAATGAATCCTTTATGATGCTACAAGAAACTTCTTCATTGATATGTTTAAGCTTGCGTCTTCGTGATCTTTCACTACAATTATCAATTGGCTTTGCTGGTCGACCACCTTTTCCAGTTTCCGTGGTAGTTACTGATGGCTTTTTAAAAATAAGTTTATTTCTTAGCCATTCTTGGTTGCGTGAGTAAAACAATTTCTTGTTTCTGGAACATTGATTGTACCGTTTTCTTTAAGTATTTAAAAAGTTTTTTATTTCTAAGTTATGAATTTTAATTTCTTGTTTGTCGCATATTTTGAAGAATGGATTATTCATTATATGTAAAATAATGTCGTTTTCATCTTTCCGTTCAAAATATAAATCAGATAGAACACTATAACTGAATTTAGCCATTGTTTAAACAATAATGAAGAAAAAAAATGAATGCATGGATTAATATACTATTAATCGAAGTTTCAACATGATCTTTTTTACCTCTTTGAAACATAATATAACAGGTAGTTGGTTTTACCAGTTATTTCCATTGGTTTTAAATTTATTTGCAATTTTCACGTATTTAAGTTGTGTAATATTAGATGACAATAAAATCTTTTTTACCTTTTCCAAATGAATTGCCAGATACCACATAATTTGAGAGTTCTATTGTCATTTTTGTCAAAATTTTGATACACCCTTCTATGTGGACTAGGTCCAAATATGGGCCAACTTCTTCTAATTTCAACAGAATTATTTTTTGGGTCAATAAGAACTCTTGTACAAAATTTCATCAAAATATATGCATAATAGCCACTTTCACATACAAATAACTTCTCAAAAAATATGACGTGCATTTGTACCGAATATCTTACCTTGGGTCAGAAAAATTGCTGTAGCTCAAAAAGTGCAGTCCCGATGCATGGACATGTATATATAGGAATGTAGGGGAGAGTTAGGACTACAAAATAGTAAATTTATGTTTTGACTCAGCTTGACTCACAGGAGTTGTGCTCTATGAAGTAGGAAATTTCCGAGAAATTTGACCTTTATTAAAAAAAAAATTTAAATTGTTCTGAAAACAGTAGAGCTTCATTTTTTTTACCAGTAATAGGAAATAAGTTGACTTACAACACAAAATTTATTCCGTCCAAAAATCTTGAAAAACAAAAAAGTTATGATCATTTAAACTTTAAAAATTAACTAAAAATATCATAAATTTACTTAATTCTGAAAAAGCCCATTTTGGACCACCCTGTTCTCAGTGAAATAGTTGAAGTAGAGTTCTAGTTTTTTGGCTCCCGAGGTTTACTACTGTCTACTTTCATATGAGTCTAATAACTTTAAAATCGGAGAACAAAAACCAAAAGGAGTTTTGGCCGCTATCTCAAAATATTGACCACAGTGCGTCGTTCAAAACCAACACAGTGAGAATATGCACAATATGTATTTTAGATGAAATGGAAAATACTTTTCACTTCATTGGTATCTGTCCAATATATAATGATCAAAGATTGCAATATTTTGGTAAAAAAACAACTTAGTAAAAATGAAGTTATATGTTTACAGAATGGCTAAAACTTCTTATTGTTATTGATAATCCTCTTGAAATTTGTATACACATTTTAAATTTAAATAAAAACAAAATGAAAATGAACTAAAATATTATTAACAAAAAGTATGCCACCAATTTTTTTTTTTTTGCAATACTAATTTTATATTATAAACTGTCGTCGAGTGATAGCAACAAAATAGCTACTATTTATTTATTTATTGAGGATAAATACAATACAGCTAGATCGTCTCTTATATTACAGTACTGGATAGATTAACGCAAACATAGAACATTGTTAAACAAAATATAATAAAATTAATACAATTATAGCTATAGTGGAAAGGAAATGCATCGTAAAACTGAACTGCACTTTAGTGTAAATAAATCCACTGTAATCCGTATTCGATCACGATTTCACTTAAGAAATAGTGCAGAAAGAAAATCAAGTAGTGGTCGTCATGAAAAACTATCCCGCACCAAGAGCGTCAAATGATAAAATTTTTCAAAAACAACCTGAACATAGATATCACCTAGCAAAAGTCAAACTTGGCGGAGGGTCATTTATGGTGTGTGGTAAGAAGCGATAAGTTTCAAATGGAATCATATATTTGTAGGTGCGTACTCTCCTAATGGAGTTGGTCCATTGTTTAAAATCGAAGGGTTTATTATTGCAAATAAATACTGTCAAATACTTAGATAACACATGCTTCCTTTCTTCGAGAAAAAATGTTTCCTGATAGTATTTTTTTTATTTATTTAATAGATATATTTACAAATATAATAACAAAATTTGTTTAAATGTAAATAATGATCTATATATTGCATAATGTATAGTTGTGAACCAGATTGGCAAAAGTATTATTAAAAAAGAAATTCATAAATAAAGTTGTTTACAAAAGTTATTTATCAAAAATAAATCTATATATATCTATACTTCTATACTTAATATAATAAAGAGGTAATGTGTGTTTGTTTGTTTGTAGGAGGTAATCTCCGTAACTACTCATTTGCAGACCACAGGGTGATCGTAAGAGGGAGTACATGGATAGCAGATTAAATTTTTCAATATATCTTTCACTATTATTTTTGTTCCAATGTATTTTTTGTGGGGATAAATCAGGGGTTATTGTTGATATCAGGCAAGTTCAATTTAAAGTCAATAGGCATATGGTCAGAATATGGGTTACAACCAATTTTAAAATCCACAAAATACATCACAAAACTATGAGAGCAAATACAGTAATCAATTAAAGAATTACCTCTACCTCCATAAAAGCTTAAATCACCAACTATTCTGACATTCACCACCATACCACCTATGTTTTCTATTAAATCCATTAATCATTTATATTGTATATTCATTACTTTATCTTTAGAGCATCTCATTTATTTTAACGTATGGTAGATTTGTTAGTAGATTAGTATCCAATATA
Source organism: Cordilura impudica (assembly GCA_963682025.1). NCBI lineage: Eukaryota > Metazoa > Arthropoda > Insecta > Diptera > Scathophagidae > Cordilura > Cordilura impudica. The sequence goes on along the minus strand of OY821519.1, from coordinate 151,561,253 downwards.
TGTATACTGTCCTTCCCGAGCATTTAAGTCACCAACAATGCCTAAAATTTTAGGGCAAAGTTCATTTAAGAAATTTTTAAACAACTCAAAATCATCATTCCAGTTCGTGCAGTTAAGGTATCGTGGGATAAAGTAAAAAATATCCCTGTTTAGTCTAGCAGTAAATACAACATTACCATTAGAGAGATTTAAACATTTTCTATTAAATAGTTTTCTTAATTCTTTTCTATGTAAGTACAAACACCCACCACTAGCACGACCAGCGTTCTGAATTTTCTTAGCTTCAATCTAGGGTAAATTGTAATTTTGTAGGAAATTAGAGAAGAATAACACTGGTCTACAAATTTAAAAAAAAAAAATGATCGCAGAAACGAATCATGTTTTTTAACTAATATGGATGCGCTGAATTCGAATCTGGCATTGGGCTAACACGTCTATTCTACATCTATTTCCATTTTTCAATTCCAGTACTTTGGAGAGGGGCAAGAACCACCAAACCGATGGTTATTCCTGTTTAACAAAAGTTACTGGATTTAATATGAAAAAATCGAAAAAATATTACTTACGCGAATGTCCCATCGGTTTCCAAATCAATTCAACGTCCACCAAATGATCCATTTCCAATCATTCCCTGTGGGCCCGAAACATCTTTCACCAGCAGTGGTATTTTGTGTGAGGCTGATGATGAACGCCATTTAGTGACTCAAGCTGAGCTGAATGATCTAATTCGGGATTTACATTTAAGGAAGCAAGACGCAGAATTACTAGCTTCACGCATGCAGCAGTGGAAACATCTTGCAGTTGGGACAAAAGTAACAATCTATAAAAATAGAAGCTTGAAATTGGCTGCATATTTTGAAAAGAAACACTCTATTCTATACTGTACTGATGTTATTGGTTTATTTCAAAAGATGAACCAGCCGTATGACAACACTGAATGGAGAATATTTACTGATGGCTCTAAGTACAGTTTAAAGGCTCTTCTTTTGCATAATGGGAATGACAAACTATCCATACCAATTGTTCATGCCATTAATACAAAGGAAAATTACGAACCAATGACTGAAATTCTGACATAAATCAAATACAACGATCATAAATGGAATGGATATGGATATGGATATGTGGTGACCTTAAGGTGTGTGATTTAAATTACTTTGTATATATAGTATATATAGACCATCGTAAATAACTGTAAATTAATCTGTTTCAGGTCATTGGTTTGTGAACGGTATACAAGGAGGTTTCACAAAATATTGTGTTTTCTTTGTCTATGGGATAGTCGCGCTACATATCATCATTACGTCAGAACAGGGTGGCAAAAAAGAACTGAGTATTCACCAGGAAAACAAAACATTTAAAATAAACCATTAATTGATCCAAATGACGTTCTTCTTCCGCCGCTGCACATAAAATTGGGCCCTTTTAAGAACTTTATCAAGGCTCTGGACAAAGATGATGCAGCATTTAAATATTTGTTAGCAGTTTTTCATAAAATGTCATATGCTAAAATCAAAGAAGGCATATTTGTTGGCCCTCAGATCAGGAACCTATTGAATGATGACAATTTTTTCGCAATGTTTATTGGAGAAAGAATATGCAGCCTGGAAATCTTTCAAGAGCATCGTGTACAATTTTCTTGGAAACAATAAGAATAAAAACTAGAGACAAATTGTTGCTGGATTATTGAAAAATTATCACGAATTAAGTGCACGAATGTCGTTCAAAATGCATTTTCTTCATTCGCATTTAGATATTTTTCCACAAAACCTAGATGCGGTGAGCGACGAATAAGGGGAGCGTGCTCACCAAGATTTAATGAAAATTGAAAGAAATTATCAAGGACTTTGGACATGCTGGGAGACTATTGCTGGACTCAAATACGTGAAACCGAACCAACAAAATACAAACGACGTTCAAATAACGCCATTCACAAAATTCATTGATTTTTAAATAAACTAATGATTTTTTATGTAAAAAACGAATAAAACCATTTTTTTTTTGTATCTCGAAAACCTGACATGATAGAAAAAAAAAACCAATTACAGATTCGAATTCAGCCCACCAAATTACCATAGTTAAAAACCTTGTTGGCTAGTGTAATTGTTTGTCTAGCAAAACATGAGTTTCAAATAACAAAAATATATGAAAATGTGGTTATAAAATTTCCACAATTAACACTTTTAGCAAGATTAGCAACATTAAAAGATAGCACACGACATACATTGTACTGCTATTGTACATTTGTATTTATATTGTTACTCGCATTTGAATTTGCAGCTATATTGACTTTCACAATTACATCACCGGCGAAACTGGCTTGAATTAGCAGCTTTTTTAAATAATCGGCATCAAAATGCAATAAATTTTACAAACATCGAAGTGAATTTTTTGGTGTTAATAAAAGTACAAAATTCACCAAGTCTCACCTTTGTGTTCATATTGAGATTTGAGCATTTTGAGAGTAGTTTGCTCATCTTTCATATAATCCTTTTGTATAAAGATCTTACTTACCTTAAATCTATATTTGGCAGGAAGAACATTATTGGTTTCTTTTTGTATCGAAAGCACATCTTTTATAGCAATATCCATTATATCCTGATAGTCACCCCTGTTCTTGAAACCACTATCACAAAAAAAACTCGTAAATGAAAAAATTCTTAAATCTACGAGTTTTTTGCTGTTCTCTAATTTCAATAAGAATATTTTTTCTCGTTTTAATTCACATAGGAAAGGCTTTGTGAAATCAAAACAAATGCCCTTTTTTTCTACTAAGCAGGTCTTAAGAGATAAAAAAAAACTAATTGATATTTGAACTTTAACATGTTTTTTATTGAACCTTGTCATTATTTTAAAAAATTAGACATTAATTTTATGAAAAAAAAACGATTTTAAAAAACGTCTACATTTTGCGCTGATTAAAAAAAAAAAAACTCGTAATAAGTGGTCGATGTTAATAAAATACACTTTTTGCGATAATGCTGTTCTATAACTATAATAAAAACTTTTTATTTACACAATCTATTTTCCATTATAATTTTTTCAATTATAACATAGATTCTTCTTGCACTAATTATTGCAAATAAAGGAATTAAAAAAATTTTTAACTCAAATCACATATTTTTATTTTTTTTGCATATGACTGCCACAACTTTGTTTATGTTCGAAACAGTAGTGATGCCAGTCAAATTCAATTTATTTGAATTTCGAATTTTCTTTGGTGATGCCTTACTTATTTCAAAAAGAGAAGTCATTCTTAATTGAATGAAATGGAAGAATAAAAACAATTACATGAAAAAGTAAATTGTTATTTTAAAAGAAAATATATTTTTTTTTACTTTCTTTATAATCTTAAGGAAAAACATGCAAAAATTACTTAAGGTTTTTTTGTGAAAGTGACTAAAGAACCATATGGCACCTCGGTTTCTAGATAACATATGGTTCTGAAGCTAAACCATATGTTTCATGTCATTTGATAATAAAAAATATGATTTCGAAAAATACTTCGAAAATATAAAATTTGTGTTTTCAAGAAACCCAAAATTTCAATTTCATGTTATTTCAAATTCATTCTTATTCAAAACACAACGTTTCAAGAACAGGGCTGAGTATATTCCAACATGATAACGATCCCAAGTACTCAAGTCGCTTAGCTAACAGTTTTCTAAGCGACAATGATGTGCATTAGGCATGTAACAAATTTTTACGAAAAATTTGGCATACCACCACGCGGTTGCAAATAATGTACAAGTAATGAATCACTTTTTTAGGTGATTTCGGTTCACAAATGTTCCGCATCAAACACAATTTCTAAAAAAAAAGTTAGATTTTGTTTTAATATTTTTGTTTTCAAATTTTTTCAACTGTTATCTATACTAATCTATAATATCTATACTAATAATAATAATCTATAATATTAATAGGCTAGCCGATTTCTTGTGACTGATGTTTTGTTCTACCGTTTTATCCCGATTTTGACCAAGCGTATATTATTTGAAAGGTATTTATTTTTAGCCGATTTGCAGATTTACAGATTTTTAAATTTTTTTTCCCTTATTTTGAGTAAATTGCATTTAAAATTGCTACTAACACATTCATAAAATTATACAATGCTATGTGTGTGTTTATTAAATTTTTTTAATGTGTTTGTAATGAAAATGAGTTTGTTTTTGTGTTGATTTGTGACTTGGCTATAATTGATTAGCATACTTTTAGGGTGTTTATTTAATAAAAAAAATAAAATTTCCAAGAATTTGCGCTCGAATTTCTGCTAGTATAATATAATAAATGTAATGTATGTTTGTTTGTAGGAGGTAATCTCCGTAACTACTCCGTAACTTCCAGAAATTTTCACAGAGTCTTACTGCGGGTATAGGAACTGCTATAGGCTATATTTCTTTTTATTTTTAGTGAGTGTGGCACTCCCCATACAAAGAAAATAATAACTGACATATATCTGTAGTACTGTAAGAGTGAGAGTCTTGGGACTTTGCGTGAGCCTTTTCAATACGATGCGGGTTGGTAGGGGGTTACATCTAGTATGAAATAAATTTTAAGTTTAAAGTGTATGTGGTGATTTACACAATGGCAAAATGTCTTGCACAATTATATTTCTTTTGCAAAGCTATTAAATCTGCCAATAACAAACTTTTCTTTGGGCTTTTAACATGGTTTCAACAATAGAGTGTCCACATTTTTTAGACATTGTATATTGTTAGCAAAATTTTTTTCCACATATTACAATTTTTTCCACACCTTTAGCACTTGTCTTAAACATGTTTACACAAACAATATTTATTTCAATTTCTAAATTGAATGATAAAGCACTATTCTAGTTTTCGAAGAACTTGCTATTTCTTTTATAAATTTTTTAATATTGAAGTAACATTTTCTGAAGAAAATCCGTTTTTAGGGTGGGTGGGGTACTTCCCCTTAGTTTCATCTTTGAATATTAGTTATATAAATACCTAGTTATATGATGAAAAACGTGTGTTCAAAAGTTGTTTTTTCAAGCAGTTCTGATAAAGAAAGTAATACGTTTGGTGCGGAAACTTTTTTGTAATTTCGAAAAAAAATAAATAGCATCCTTTTTTATGCTCTATTCGACTATGCTATACCATTTTTCCAATCTGCAAAAATTGAAAAAGTTCTATGCCTAATGTGCATGTTTTGGATTAGCCGTCACAATCGTCTGATCGAACCCCCATAGAAAACATATAGAAGCATGTATTTCGGAAAGTTAAAAAGAAAAATCTGTCTAATCTAAACGAATTGGAATCAATTTTGAAATCAGAATTTTTGAAAAAATTTTCAACTAAAAGTGATTATAAGTAAGTTCGTGAGAGCGAATCTCCAGAGGCGCCTCGAAAAAAAGTTGTTTTGCGGTGAACATCATAACTCTTTACCAGATCATATGCAACAAAATCAGAAAGAGTTTTTTTTTATTTATTTTTGGCAGCATTTTGAAGTGAAACCTACAATTTTTGCTCTAAAATTTCGATGAATTTGCTGTCAAAAAATGGAAAAAAAATTGTATAAAAAAAAGCTCTCCCGGATTTCCTGGTGATTTATGTATAGAAATAGTGTATAAAATTTCAAAAGGATCGATCAAGTAGATTTTGAGTTATGATGTTCACGGACTTCAAAAATGTTGTTTGCGAGAAAATTGATTTAAAGTTTTTAACATAGACGTTATACCGTATGAAGGCAGGTCGCTGGAACCGCTTGAAATTTTGACACAACACATGTTATATATTCAGAAAAAAAATATTAAAAAAATTAAGAAAGTTTTAAAACCTTACCCCATCCTTAACACCATCACATCTTTCGTTGATTCTATACCTACCAAATTACAATCGGTAATAACAAATAATGGATTCGCGAACAAAATATTGGTTTTACAGTTTAATAAGAAATGACAATTTAGTAAACATGCAGTTTTTTTTTTTTTTTTAATTCTTATTTGATTAAATAACCAAAAAAAATAATTTTTGTTCATTTATCTGATATAGACATAGTAACTTAAACTGGTTTACTACAATTGTACAGAACAAAAACCTAGAAAAAAAAGTGAGGTGATTTGAATACCGTTAGTATCGAAAAAAAAACACTTAAAGATCGTATAATCCAAACGTAACAGAAATAATGTACATACAAGTGCCCGCATTTGCGAGCATAGAGTCAAATAGAGAAATATCATCGCGACTCAAAGTTGTGAAAATGAAGAAGAAAAGAAAAATTTTTACATTTATAGTTTAGAATATCTTAAAATCGTGACATGATTTTCGTGATTAATACAAATGTATATAGATAGATACAAGTATATTCCGTCTGAAAAAAATTTATAAAAATAGATGTTCTTATTATGTTCAGAAATTCACAATAAAAATTTCTTCAAATAAATCTAACCAAAACTCTGCAAAATATCATTAACACTTGTGCACCGCAAAATAATGAAAATATTGATATAATTAATTTTCTTTTTGTTTTGTTTGTTTTGTTTTCAGCCAAAGATTTAAACCCACCAGCAGCCGCGCAGCCTAGTAAATCGTCGGAATTCATATGGAAACGTAAAGTGTACATAATAGCAGGTGTTTTGGCTATAATTACTCTGCTCATTGCTGGCGTCATCTTGGGAAGTGAGGTGCTGAGCGATAGCAAAAGTAAGCTTGCACTCGGAAATAGTGAAGAATGGAGAACGAATATTCCAATCAATTCAACAATAGGTATTCATTCTCTCCAAATGTAAATAGACAAACTCTAATTAGTTGGACGCTTAATTTGATTACCAAAAAATCATATATTTTTTTATATAAATTTGTTGATGTTTTTTTAGTTTTTGGGTAATTTAAGATTTTATTAATGTACCTACAACATCTGTACTTATATTTCAACGTATCTACTCGTATGTTTTATGAATTGAATTACTACTTTTTTGTAATTATTTGCGAGTTTCTAGTTAAATACTTTTTATGTGAATTTAAGAAGAAAAAAAAAATAAGAATTTTAAAGACTACGAAATGTGCAATCGATCAGATGAAATAAAACCAAAGGTTAAGTTGAATGGAATTGTTTCTACCAATCTAATCTAAACTATACAGTACTTACAATAATAGAAGTTTTATCTACCGAATAATATTGAATTTGTTTGTTCTTACAAAAATTTTGCTGATTCAAATGTAACTTTTCTAGAGCAAACCTTCAGGTTGTGAAGACTTTCTAGCATTTGTGTTTAGAATAGTATTGACGTCAAAGTGAATCTTAAAAATTAGTAAAATTTGGCTTATGACCTACGTAAATAATACATACATCTTGAACTGCGAAGGTTCATTATTAATATGACATTAAATTAGTGATAATATATACCAAATAATATAATAATAATTTGATATGCAGAATCCGAATTCGCACTTGCAAATATTCTATATCGTCTGAATTTGGATATATTCTAAACAAAAACATGATAATGGCTTCGAATAGTGATTATATTTGTTAATTTGGCTAACAGATGATTATTTCTCATTTCTGGATATTTTCAAGAAATTACAACGAGTTAGTTGTAACATGCCTAAGGCATCCGTCGAGATACATTTCGAGATACAAAGGATTTTATGCCCCCGCCAAAATTTTACGTGTTTCTATCTGGCAATCCTAAAAATAGTTACCGTCCAATTTATATGTCCAGTTGTAGCTAAAGGGAAAAATGTCAACCATTTTATTCTACGACGCTTAGTTTTCGATTTTATTTAATTTACAAAAACTAATTAATCATACGTAAACGTATAGCGTTACACTTTCATCAAATCAGCGAATTAGTGGAGAGCATATCTATATATTGGGATGGTAGTATTCTTTATATCAATAGTGCAGGTGGAATGATTTCTTTTAATCTGAGTGTAATAGAAAACAATTTTGTGAGGATTCCCGCCAAAAACTAAAATTTTTTAATTTAGAATATTGAATCAACAGATATATGAAGGATATAACGAAATTTGTGTAGACCCATAATGACGAATTTGTGAATATCCAGCCGTTTTGTTTTAATTTTTCAGTTGATAACGTATTATCAGAAAGTTTTATTAATTTCCCAGTTAAAAGTAAACTGAAGAAGGATTCTCAGACCTTGGTAGGACTTTCGGTAACTTTAACAATTTCTATTATTGTATTGTATATCGCATATGTATTTTAAAGGACTGAACTGGATTTTGCGATATGTACGAAGTGGTGAAATTTGTCTCTTCGAAAGCAGAGAACGATCCAGATTCGAGCGATTTTACAAAATTCATATGCACGAAATAATATCCATACATATAAAAATACATATATACTAGAGTTTTCCGATATCGTACTAACTTCAAATGTTTTTTAGATGTAAACTCTGATGTAAATGTAGATGTTGATGGTGATGAGTGCGATAGTAATAATGGAACGTTGTGTTTAATAGAGCGAGATGTTTGGAAAGGTCAGCCGCAAACGCAACAATTGGCTAAACAAAAATTACCACTCCACCGAGCTATAATATCACACACAGCTTCCGAACCATGCGACTCTCTCGTAAGTAACTGATTAAATCCGAAAATATTGCAAAGACAACAAAAACAAAAAATTTCAAATACTTGCAGAAGACTTGTCAGGAACGTGTTCGTGTAATACAAGAATTTCATATGAATTCTCAAGGATGGGACGATATCGGTTACAATTTTCTCATTAGTAGTGATGGTCGTGTCTATGTGGGTCGTGGTTGGGATGCTGTTGGTGCTCATGCAAAAGGTTACAACTACGACAGTGTCGGCATTACGTTTATCGGAACGTATATGAAAATTAAGCCAACAGAAGCTCAATTGAAAGCTTGCCGTTTACTACTGGCGGAAGGTGTTCGTCTTCAAAAACTAGTTCCGAATTATCGTCTGTACGGGGCACGACAATTAGGTGCAACCGAGAGTCCAGGAGATATGTTATATCAAATAATAAGAAAATGGGACCACTGGTCGTCGAACATCGATTTGCATTAGCTATTAAACATAACTTTATATCGTTGGCTTAATTCACAGTTTACAAACGAACTTTACAAACTTTCTTCTAATCGGGTATTACGCTTACGCTCATGAATATTATACATGGACATAGTGATTCGCGTTGGATTCAATTCTCATCCAAACACTTAAGGCTGTTAAGAAAACAACAGTAATGTTGAAATGGTCCAAATATGTATACAATATCAGTCATATTGTAATATGCAACCAGAATGCACTCCTTGAGTGGAGATGATTAAAAGTATTTATGAAAAGTCTTTAGTGGGGAGTTTGCAACATTTGCTTAACCTTTAGAATCATTAAAAGAGCAAATTCCGAATTTTTGATATCCCTTCCCATAACCATTTCTTTTACTAATAAACTTTCACTAGAATGCTAAGTTTGAAGTATTTGAACAGATTATAATTACATATTGTTATTATTTTTTCTTTTTTGGAATCCGGTTCTAAAAGTTTCTATCCGATAATAATCAAAGTTGAAAATCAGTTATAATAAAATTTATCGAGTTTCGGTTGTTCTCAGCTAGAAGGAATTTTTTGAATTAAGTTAGTGATATACACACGCGATTACGTTTGTACACAATTTATATTATAAAAATTTGTATATTATTTAATTATGTCAATTCAAATCATATTTATAATAATAAATATTTTTTAAAATTTAAATCCATAAATCTTTTACAGATAAGATATAAATAAATCTAAAGTATTATTCAATATTTTCAAAGAAATCATATTCAAATAGGACGAATTTAGTGATATTTTCTTTAATATTGTATAAAAATTAAAATCCATAGCAATTGTTGTTGTACTAAATTATTGATTTAAAATTTTTGTATATTAAAATCTACAACAACTTTATTACATTCTTTAACAAACTTCAAAACAAAGGGATTAGTGATCTGCTTTACTAATTCCCTGCTTGTTAAGCAGAAGCGATGATGAGCAGTAGCAGCGATGATGATATTGATGATCGTTGGCAGACAATTCCAACAAATAAACGACGAATGCCTTAATCACCAGAAATAGTGAAACATAAAAACAAAATAAGTAAATATGATGATAATCGAAATATTGATATTGATAATTATGAAGAATCGTTACAGATATAATGTGCATGATAAAAAATATTTTAAAAATAGTAACTTCTAAAGGTTTTTCATACAAATCTACAAGAGATGGTCAGGTAAGACTAATGATAAAAAAAGTGAAATTGTATAGAGAGGTAGTAAAACATCTTGATGAAAAAAAGATAATATTTCATACATACCAAATACAACAGGAAAATACTTACACGGTAGTTCTTAAAAATATACATTACTCAACTCCAATTCATGATATAAAAAATGAAATCGAAAGCTTAGGTCATCTGGTACGAAGCATAATGAACATAAAGAGCAGAATTACAAAGCATTACAAAGCAACCCATGTCAATGTTTTTTGTTGATTTGGAACCAAATCCTAATAACAAGAACATTTAAAACAAAGGATATTATACAATGTCACCGATACCAGCAGTTTGAGCACACCGAAACATATTGTAGGAGAATATATAATTATGTGAAATGCGGACTTAGTCATCCCACAGATAAATGTCCAAAATCAGAAAATACACCTCCACAGTGTCCCAATTTACTACAACATCACACTGCAAACTACAAAGGATGTAAGGTCTACAGAGATCTACTAAAAAGAAAACTCGTTATTCGCAGGCAAAACTTGAATAGCCATGACTCAGGAAATCCATTTAATTTAGAAAATTTTCCTTCCTTTAATAATAAATTACCAGATATCAATCTATCACAAACACATCAATTTACAAACTGCCTTCAAACTGTTAGAAATAATAGTAGTAACAATGAACATGAACAAAATACTTAAAAAAATATTGAAACTTTATTGCAAAGCCAAAGTGAATTATTCAATATACTGTTGCAAATGATGCAACTTGTTATTACAAAACTATGCGTTTAAATTTACGGATAGCACTATGGAATGCAAATGCTACTTCAAATCACTTTTCCTTAAAGCAAACTATTGATTTGCTACTGATCTCAGAGACTCACTTTACAAGTAGAAGTTTCTTTAAAATTATTGGCTATGTTCTCATCAATACCAATTATCCTGATGACAGAGCTCATGCAGGTTCTGGAATCTCAATAAAATCTACTGTAAAATAAGTCATTCTTAATGGATTTCAAAAAGCACACCTTCAGGCAACATCTATAAAACTTAAATGTGATGATGGAGATTTGGTTATTTCTTCAATATATTTTCCACCTCGGCATAATATCAAATGTCAATACTACGAAAACTTTTTCAATACCTTAGGAAGCCTATTTCTTGTTGGCGGTGATTTTAACGCCAAACATCCGTGGTGGGATTCCAGGTGAATAAATCCTAAAGGAAGAGAACTTTTCAAATGTCTTAATAAGAATCATATGTATACTTTGGCCACAGCAACACTAACGTACTGGCATAGTGACCTTCGAAAAATTACTGATTTGCTCGATTTTTTAATCTACAAAGGTATTCCTAGCCACAAATTAGAAATAAGAAGCTGCGACAACTTAAGTTCTGATTACACACCTGTACTTATCAATTATAATGTTTCTGTTAAACTGAAATCTTCAAAGTACCTCACCTTCTCTTCTAACACCAATATATCTCATTTCCAGCAATATTTGGAGACTAACTTATCTTTAGATATGAACCTAAAGACAAAATCTGAAATTGATGACGCAGTTGAACGCTTTAAAAACGAGATTCACAAAGGTGCCCAGATGGCAACACCAGTGATTGATATATCTGCTGGCACACAAACATACTTCAAATTTTACTATTTCGCTTGAAATTCGACAACTTGTGAAAGAAAAAAGAAGGCAAGTTAGCAGAAATATTAATGATAAATGTTTATTTAGTAAGGAGCTTAAAACGTTACTTTTTGAACACAAAAATGCGAAAACTTCTGAATTTCTGGATAAAATAAATAATTCAAAGTATGAAGAACACCTCTTATGGAAAGCTACTAAATATCTCAAAAGGCCAACTATTAAAAATATCTATGGTTCTTGATGTAGAACTGATAAAGATATTTCTGAACCATTTGCTAATCAGCTTAAACATACTTTCCGTACCATTTTCATTTAACACCGAAGCTCAACAAGAAGAAATATCTGATTTTCTTAATTAACCTTTACAAATGGACCTTCCTATTAAGGCATTTACTGTAAATGAAATAAAAAATAAAATAAAATTGTTAAATAAAAAGAAATCCTCAGGATATGATCAGATTGATGCGAATGTCGTAAGCAATCTTTCACGAAAATGTATAGTATTTCTTACAAAAATATACAATTCAGTTCTCAGGCTTGATCACTTCCCATCGCAGTGGAAATGTGCGGAAATGATTATACAGACCAATAAGCTTATTGTGTATATTTTCAAAAATATTTTAAAAAGTATTCTTATGAAAATAAAAACATTATTCAGGTACACCTGACCAAGTTCGCCGAATAGTGAATGTTATTACAGATGCTCTAGAGAATAAAATGTATTGCTCAGCTATTTTTATTGACATACAACAAGCCTTTGATCGAGTTTGGCATCAAAGGTTGCTCTACAAGATTAAAACGTATCTTCCTGCGCTGTAATATCTATTTTTAAAAAGTTATTTAAATGAAAGACACTTTTATGTAAAAGTCAATGATGAGAGCTCAGAACTGTATGGGATAAAAGCTGGAATGCCACAAGGTAGCGTATTAGGACCCATTTTGTACACCACGTACACAGCAGATATGCCTGTAATCAACAGCATGCTGGTAGCAACGTATGCAGATGACACTGCAATTATTGATGCACATGCTTCTCCTGTACAATCATCCTTATTTGTGCAAACTGGGCTAGATTATTTTGGACCAATGGTTACAAAAATGGAACATAAAGGTAAACATTCAAAAATCAAATCACGCAACGTTTGCACTTAGACGAGGTGACTGTCCTCCAGTAATACCTCCGGAAATACCATTCCTAGGTGTGATTCAGTGCGGTATCTCGGTATGGTCTTGGATAGACCCTTACCTGGAAATCGTATATTTAAAAAAAACAGCAACAGCTTAACATAAAAACCAAAAAGCTCTACTGGCTTCTAGGACCAAAGTCTCAATTGAATCTTTTCAAAAAACTAAAAATATACAAAGTCATACTGAAACCAACCTGGACTTACGGTGTCCAATTATGGGCCACTGCTAGCAATTCAAATACTGATATTCTAGAAAGATATCGATCCAAAAGAATTAGATTGATTACTAATGAACCGTAGTACACCACTAATAAATCCATTCAAAGAGATCTTTCGATGCTTCCAGTTAGCGAAGAAGTCAGAAAAACTAGTGAGAGATACCTAGAAAGGCTCAGCAACCACCTTAACCCTGTGGCTATTTCATTGCTAGACAGTACTAATGAAACTAGACGATTAAAACGCAAGCATGTAGTGGATCTACCATTCATAAACTAACTCCCCCCCCCCCCCTATTTCAACAAGCAATAAAAAAAAATTAAAACAAAATCAAATTGTAAATAAAAATAAAAATTAAACATTCTTTTTGAAAACCCAAAATTGTAACTACTGTCCTTTTGTAAATAACTACAGTAAATACTTTTCATTTATAAATATTTATCTTGTAAATAACCAACATTTTATTTTATATTCTTATGGTATGTAACTCATTGGAGCTACATATCCCCTGTGATTTAAAATTAAGTTTAACAGATTAGCTTATTATCTTCCAATAGACTGTAAATAAAGAATATATAAAAAAATATAGGTCAATAGAAAAAAATTAGGTGCCACCAGAGTTCAGAAAAAAACACACACTGAATAAAAAACTCGTACATATATGTAAACAAACATAACTTAGACCAACACACACATATTTTTATTTTCATATCAATTATGTTTGTTTTTAAATTTTCTTCGGTGCCCAACACAACCACGACTGTGTTCGTTTTAATATTTCGTTATTTACACGAACATTTTTTTATCATGTACTTTTTTTTCAATCACACATAAAGCACACATTTTTGAGTGTTGCTTTATTTGAAGTTGATGTTCTGGTACGTGTAGTGAAAAAAAACACAGAACATGTAAAATAAACAGGTTCGAGTTCAGTTATATTTTAAGTCGTGTTGTGGCTCGTGTAGTAAGAAACAACAGAACATGTACAGTAAACAGGTTCGAGTTCAGTTATATTTTAAACACGACTTAAAATATAACTGAACTCGAACCTGTTTACTGTACATGTTCTGTTGTTTCTTACTACACGAGCCACAACACGACTTAAAATATAACTGAACTCGAACCTGTTTATTTTACATGTTCTGTGTTTTTTTTCACTACACGTACCAGAACATCAACTTCAAATAAAGCAACACTCAAAAATGTGTGCTTTATGTGTGATTGAAGCAAAAAGTATGTGATACAAAAATGTTCGTGTAAATAACGAAATATTAAAACGAACACAGTCATGGTTGTGTTGGGTACCGTAGAAAATTTTGAAACGCACATAATTGATATGAAAATAAAGATATGTGTTGGCTGCTTTCGAACAGAACATTGTGTGTTTCGTGTGTGTATTTTCTGAACCTTGGGTGCCACGCTGTATTTATCCTTCACGCATGTTAATATAAATGATAAACTCATCATTATTACGATTACGCAAAGCCAAACAAACGTGTTTCTGTTTGCTTGAACATCCTTACCGATGTATCGCAAATTAAAAAAAAAAATGTTATAGTCCGATTATACGATATATCAAGGATGCACAGATTTTCCTGTTTTTTGTTAATGTCATGGCCTTGCAGGCCACATTTCAAAGAAATTAATTTGTACAATTTTAAGCTAAATTTTATCGAAATTTCAGATAAATAAAAAAATTTATTTATTTTATTCTAATTGAAATATATTTTATTATTTTTTTTTTTTTTTTTTTTTTTTGCAATATGACATTGTTTCTTATTAAAGAGTTGCAAAATATTAAGTGTTAATCCGCATGTCGATTACGTTGCTTGGATTTGTTCATATTCATAATAGAGAAATTTCGTTAACATATACATGTGTATGTGTATGTGGAACCAAATAAAGAAGCAATTTATGCAACGTTTTCAGAAAAATGTCGATATAAATCTTTTGATACACATTTATAAAAATTGATAAGATCACTTTCTTGAAACTTACTACGGAGATGATCAGATGACTGCAAATCAATGAGTTCTAATTGAATGTCTGGATTAACTTCATCGATAATTATGGAAAATGGATTTGCAAATAAATAGAACTATTTTTTTCATTTATTTTAAATCAGCAAATCTTGAATTAAATACATCTCTCAACATCTGGACATTAGATGAGTAAAAATTATAGTCTCCTGAGTGTTACGGAAAATATTTTTGGCATTATACATTGATTTATGTGTGAAATTTTTCTGGAATAATTTTAGTTATAACGTTTGGCCATATCTGCAATGAATTGATTTTTACCTTGCAATTTCAAATTAAGAATATTTAAGTATGTAGTTATGTCTATTTGAAATAGAATTTTACACAGTCACTTGCCATTAGAAATTTCTAATAGGGGTTTTTCAGTTAAAAACCACCTAACCTAAAAAATAAATTCTTTTCTTCCAGAAACGATTTGAACTGTCGATGGTTAAATTATGAAATTTACTTCATGACATGATCGAATCCTCTTTCTTTAACACAAAAATTTTTTTGATGAATAATGCAATGGAACCGAAATAGTTCCAATTTTCGATGATGCCAATCTGTGGTAATTCCAGCATGTTTTTTCATATCAGCTTTTAACATTCACAAAGTCAACTAGTCAACAAATCAATACCGTTGGTCTGATCTTTTAATGAACTAATGAATATCGGTGGACTCATCAACAGCTAGGGAAAAATTTATAATATTTTGAATTTTTTCTTTGAATTGGTCAGATATGTTATCAGCCATTTCAACAACCCGGCGCAAATCCGTGGTTCTGCTCAATGAAATATTTTCAAATATTTTTGATGTAACAATCAATAATGACAAATCGTAGCTCGTTTCCGAAACAACTTTCGATTCATTATGCATTTTTTTAAAAATCCGTTGCTGAGCTACAATACCTGTCTTCAAGGATTTAATTTCATATTCACGATTTGCTGATATTCTGGGTGTGTTGTCAAATGGTGCATCTTAACCTTTCACTCTCCACTTTTTGTTTGCCAAAAATAATTTTTTTGACTTTTGATTCTTATTAAGAAGCCTCAATATAGCATATTAGAAAAATTAAAAAATTCCACTACGCCCCGTTCGCCCCCAAAAAAGTTGTACACTACAGTGTACATTGGTAATCAAAGGTTGTAGGAATCCATTAATTTTTTATTTTTTCTTTCACATAAACTAGTATATTGAATATATTCGACATATTTATACATGTTTAGATAATACTTACATATGTATATTATTTTTAGAGGTAGGCATGTGTATCTATTTTTTATATAAAAATATAAGAAATTCAAAATTTTAATATGTATGAAAATAATTGAAACAATTGCTTACACGCTGAATACGTAAATTTGCATCGCATTTAATGCATTTTATATATGTTCTTTTTGTACAAGCTGGCAACTTACAACGTCCAGGTCCACTGGCATCATCATCAAAAACTGGGATATGTCCAACTCCATCCAACCGAATATCTTTGAATGGAGCCACAGAACGTCGTTTATCTGCTCTTTCTGTAATTGGACTATTTGAAGGGCGTCTAACTCTTTTTAAGGGTTGTTTCCGAGACAAAACTAAAGCACTGCAAACCTACATGCGGAAATGGATGAGATCAAGCTGTTTATTGAATGGAATGCCTGCAACTATTGCATCTTTGCGATATTCCAACCAAGAAGCTGTTATAGCAATATCACAGAAGTGCATTATAATGCGAAGGGTCCACTTTTTGGATTTAAGGAATATACGGTAATAGGCAACAAGTTGATCAAGGAGATCAACACAACCCATGCCATCGTTGAATCTTCTGATTACTTCTGACCTTGCAACATTAAGGTACGATCTTGTAGGTTTGTCGTAACGCTTAACTTCGTCAATAACAGCTTTGCCGAGGAAATTCGAAGCCATATGCACGGCTTATCGAACCATTTTGTGACGATAACACTGCCATTTTTAGTAATTAATTGATGTGATGAGCCACGCCCATCCTTCTTTAAATCTTTGTCGCTTGGTAATGGTGGAGCGTTGAATCTGTTTATCCGAGCGGTTCCGGCAGCTTGTATATTCTTCTTCTTTAGGAAATGAAGGATATGATACGAATTGAAAAAGTTATCGAAGTATAATTTGTGACCAATAGAATTTCTAGGGATTCTGTAAGGTTTATTACAACTGCTGCGCCAATTCCCATTGCCTTTACAACGTCATTACTGATTTCCGTGGATGCCCCTTGGTAAGCGATAAAATCAAATGGAATACCACTTTTTCCACATAGGAAGAAAATTTTTATTCCCCATGGGTAAGGCTTATTTTTGATGTATTGTATTATTGACAATTGACCCTTAAATGCAACCAGCTGCTCATCAATGCTTAGAGTTTCTTCTAGTGGTAATTCTAGCAATCGCTTGTCCGAGTTATTTGAACCCTTGCATTGTTATCTACGACATGTAATGCTGTCCGTAGATGAAAAAACGATTTTTGTCATATTCTCGGTGAAGAGTGGCAAACTCAAACCGCTTTCCCAAAACATGTCTATGCGAGGAAGTTTTACTATGCCCATATATCCATGTAATCCAAAAAAAACTTAAATTTCTTGGGCTGTGCAAGGGTTAAACCGCATTTCATTTTGCATTGCATATAAATTTGTGTATTCTGCTGCTTTTTGGAAGAATTCTGGCGGTTAATATTGTTGAAAGTATGAATATGGAGTTTTGACATCGTTACTGCTTGGAACTTCATTGAAACCAAAGGGTTCAGGCAATGTGCTCCGGATATGTCTCCACTCAATACTCTTCTTATCAACAGACTCATAATCCTCAAGAGGAGATAATGATATGCAATCAACTGATTCGGCCGTTGCCTTGTTTCTGCATGAAGTTCTTTTCGCTGTTGTTACATTTTCGTCGATCAAAAAATTACCTGAAATAGCATGAGAAGTTCCGACACTAGTTGTGGGCACTAAATTTTCCTCATTTGGCCCTTGACCAACAGCTTCTGTTATTTTTTGGCTGAAGAAAGCTGTCTTTGGAACATATTTATCAACTTTACCCAGCGCAGCAAAATTATAAACCTCCTCAGCATCAATATCATCGAGATCCTCGTGACTATAATCCTGGTTGTTTTTTATATCCTTAACCGTAACATCTTCTTCATCAGATAAATTAACATCACTTACGTCTGAACAATCATCCAAACAAGCCAAAATTTGCTCGCTTGTCATAAATCCAGGTTTTGTACAATTCATTTTTACTTAAAAGTTAAAACCACGATTACAATTTGAAAAAAAGTAAAAACTAAAACTTACCAAAAAGTATTTAAGGATATAAATATGATAACTGCAACTCCACGTTCACTTTTAAATTGATTTTTATAAAGATATAGAAATAAATCTATGCACAAAATCACAGAGAAAAATTTTTGCTTAGCAACCTTTCAGTACTCATGTACACTATAGTGTACTTTGCTTTAGATGGATGCTCAAGCCTCACCGTTGGTCCAATTTTTTTTTACATAAAACTAATCCTTAAATCCGCGGCAACTAGAAAAAAATTATTTGAGGGAAATAAATTTCACTTTTGAACCCGTATTTAAAACTTAAAGTTGACAAATCGCAGCAAATACAAAAAACACGACCACAATTACCAAAAATTGCAACCAAAATGAACAAATTATCAAATTTTTATTTTAAAGTACCGCTATCTCATGGCCTACGCTGCAACAATTATATTTGTGCAAAAAAAAATTAAAAAATTGCAGTCGGTCATATTTTAAAATTTTTTGAAAATTTGTACACTGTAGTGTACCATGGGAGCGAAAGGGTTAATATTAAATTCATTCATGCAATTTACTGTAGGTTGATAAATTAAACAAAACTTTTTTATTATTCTCGATAACAAAAACTATTAAATTTACTATTTTCAGATACTAATTTTCTTTTAACTGATGTCATTTTGTAACGCTAATAAGAAATTAGTTCCTATAAAAATGACAATTAAGTCAAAAATAAAATTAACTAAAAATTTACATGAATACAATCAGCGGCTTAAAATGATTGTTTAATTTAATAATATTTTTATTTTTAATTTTAACTTGCTTTCACTTTAGAAATAAAAATACAAATGACAGAAAAATATATCAAATCTAGTTGAAATTCTTAGCATGCCATGGTAATAAAAACGATATTTAAAAAAAAAAAATTGAATTTCGAAAAAACAACAGAAACGTATGTAGTACATTGATGTGTAATCGCGAAGTAGGATAAATAATTTCTAAATGCAGAATTCAGCCCAATTCTGAATATTCCAGCGGATTTTTCTCCCGGGGGTTTTATGTTCTTGAGAAAATAAAGAGACAGAATATAAAAAAAATAAGGAAGAGAGAATTACTAAATTTTGAAGCCAGCTGTTTTACTTGACTGCTGCACAAAATATTATTGGAAATAATTTATAAACGTTTTTATAAACGTTTTGTTTGGTAATTTATAATAAATTTGCAGTATCGACAGTAATTATATCAAGGAGCCACACAAAATATAATAAAGGGAAGCACTTAGTGCATCCTTCCCTATACCTTAAACTGGGTAAGGTATTGATTATAGGGTTTTCCGGTTAATTGGCTCGACTACACACACACAAATATATAACTAATGAACTTACACAAAGTTTAAAAACTGTCGATATTATAGTACTTTAGATATGTAAGTATATGGTAATAAATATTTGCTTTGCATTGAAGGTTACAAATACTCTGCGCTAATTACGCATATTTTTGGGTCGACTACACACTTGCTATGACGGCATATCACGCTATGATGGTACTCTACATATGTTTTGATAAATATTTACTTTGTATGGGAGGTGCCATACCAACTAATCCCATAGTCTACAAAAACTTTGTCTAAACCTGTGATGTCATTCTAAGCTCTATAACTCTTATTTATCCCGAGATCATTCACTCTATAAATACATATGTATATATGTATGTATGTATAAAGAATTTCTAAAAGCAATAACAAATTCTTCCTGAAAATATTCATAAATTAATATTTTTCACTTTTATGTGTTTTTTCACAACTATTAAAAGTATTAAATTTTTCTCATAATAGAAACACAAATTTTTGTTTCAGATTATTGATTATGATCCATGTCATCAACAGGAATTTGCCCACAAATATTTTGTCTCGAAAATTCAAAAATAATGATTTTATTTACGAAAAACAAGAGGACGTTGATTCACGTGTAAAAAATAGTTAAGTTGTTTTGTGTGTGTTAACACATTAAAGTTTTCTTGTTGAAAGTCTTCAGTTTATTGGGGAGACGGGAGAGAAGAATGGCAGGGGGTACATACTTTCATGTACTCTGAAATTTTCTTTTGTTTCTTGATCCTAATTGTCAAAGTGAAGTTATTCTACGTTTTCTTTCATTTTTATGTTCGTTTGTGTTAAGAAATTTAATACATTGAAATAAAGTTAATTTTAATGAAATAAAATGATAAGGTAAACATGAACAAATCTTGAATTTCAGTACAAAAACTTCAATGTGTAGACACGGATGAACGCTTAAAAGAGAATTTCAAACAGTTTCAAAAAGAAAAATTTCATGTGAAAACCGGCACTTTGCATTAATTTAAAGGTATCCTTACACGACATATTTTGTCAGCTGATATATCACTTTTTCCCCGTGCAAATACAAACGAGAATTTCAACACGACAGATCAAATTGAAACAATGCGTCTGTTAAATAAGCTCTGTTCGTTTACTTTCCCAGTAAAAACCGAAATTTCAGAGAGTAAGCAAAATTAGTTCCCAAAATCATAAATATCCAAAATAGTAAACGAACAGCAATTTGTTAGAATTTGCAAGTTCATAGAAACAGCTAATTGTATACACATTTGAAAGTGAAGAGGAAGTGAAACTCTATGAAACTCTATGATTCTTGATATCACTGAAGTAGCCACTTCAAAGTGCGAAAAAGATTAAAACGTAACAAGAAAAAAAGAAATGAGTGTAAAGAGAAATATGAAAAAAGTCTTCAAAAACAGAAATCGTGTCTTTATGTTTGCCCCTCTTGTTCTCTGCACCGTTCGCCTACAAACAAAAAAAGACGTCGAAAAACGACGACTTATTTATTGAAACTAGTATAGCCCAGCACTCGAAATTCGAGTGCAAATTCTAGGAAATATTATTTTTTTATTCAATTTTTGTCTTCCAATATTTTTTTTAACCATATATGTATGTATGTATATGAAAAATTTATAAATATTTAAATGAGCCTAAGGGTATGTTAATCAATTTTAGCAATTCAGAATTCAACTGATATATAATTTTAATCATTCTCATTAACAGGGTGTAACGAATTATTATAAATATTTTATTATTTTTAATTTAATAAATTTTTAAGGCAGATTAAACATAAATTTTATCTTTCTCAGCTTCTCCTCCATATGAGCTATAACTATGCCAATATTCACACTCCTCCGTGCCCACATATTTCTTAAAAAGGGAATTAAAAATTTACCTTCACGTTTATTTTCAAAGATTCTTCAAATGTTATACTACAACGTGTATTTGAAATAAATAATCCAACATTATTCATATCTTTCAAAAATATAAAATACACCTTTTCGCTATTAAAGCAAGTTTTTGCTCTCCTGTCAAATTGATGTGTTTGAAAAACTGGTTGTATCTAAAGTCAGCAGACAAGAATATGAAAATTTAAATTTTGCATTTGTGGCAATTGCAATGACGAAATTGCTTTTGATATGTATTAAATAATAACTTAAATTTTAAGAAGAAATCTTAGGGAAAATTGCTTTGGTTAGTTGTTAAAATGATAAAAAAAAAACTTATTGTTCCACATTTTATTTTTATTTTGTAGCGCAAGACAATGTCGGCGGAGGTAATGTATTGCGTATCGTGCCTCGAGATGGTTGGCTGGCCCAACCACCTGTTAACCCATGGGTTCCACTTGATTTACCAGTTGACCGTGTTATAATTTTTCCAACAAAAACCGAACAATGCGAAACACAGGTTTGTACATAATCGAATGGATTTCATGAATTCAAAATGAATTGTGTCTCTTTCTATCTTTTAGGCTGCCTGCACATATAGAGTCCGTATAACACAAACTTTTAATATTGAGTCACAACAACGGGATGATATTATTTATAATTTTCTTATTGGTGGCGATGGAAATGTCTACGAAGGTCGTGGCTGGAATAACAGAGGTTCTGCTTTGAAAGGTTACAACGACAATAGTATTAGTTTCGCGTACATCGGTTCATTTAAGAAAGAAACCCCATCAAGTAAACAACTCAATGTTACCCAATTATTACTCCAAGAGGGTGTACGATTGGATAAACTTTCTTCCGATTATATAATTGTAGGAGCTAATAAATTGGATCCTACATCGACTGCTACTTCGGCTGATGCTTTATATAAAAGTTTTGAAAGTTGGCCACATTGGTCAGATCAATAAATAAATTTAATTTATGTGTGTGTATGTGTATATACATACATTCATCGAAATAAGTATATGCTATAAGTTTATTTTTCCAATAACTCGAAACTATTTACAATAAATCATTTATTGTTATTTGTTATATATAGTGGACAAGTGAAAGTTATTTACATAAAATTTGTTGAAGGATATTTTATGAGTATTGTATTCACTCTTCATTTAAAAATTAAAAACATGATTAGGAAATATAGTATGAGTATTTCTCTCTTATTTTTGTTTTCTGAAATACTTAAAAGTGTTTGTACGCAAATTATGATGGATGCCGCGAAAGCTATGATGGTTCAATATTTTTGATCTTAAATTTACAATTATTTTTAGAATTTAACAAACTTAACTTTTATTAATGTTGCATACTGATCAATATGCATATCTTCGTGGTTAAATAAATAGAAAATCGAGGTAACTATTAGTTTTAAGTCTACTTTTGCAGATATCAAAGTATTTGCTATGTTATTGATACCAGGGCCGGCCCCATACAATATTTTGGATTTTTTTTTTAATTCAAAGAACGATAACTAACAAATAAAGACTGCGACGTATGTGAGCTAATTTTTCAAACCAATGAAATTCAAAAATTTTGCAGCCATGCAAGCTCGGAAAAAAGTTTCTTGTGTAAATAAAAATAAAATAATTTATTGAAAATCTAATTTCTCTCTTTTTTTCTTAGATAAAGAAACCCGCCAACATTACACAGAGTGTATCATTTAGTCATTGGTTAATTTTCTTATTATTTTTTTTTTTTTTTAAAGAAATTTTATACATTAAATTTTATATATGAATTGAAGTGGTGGAAATTCAATTCTTCCCGCCCACCCCAAATATGGAAATATTTTGATAATATTAAATATTAAACGAAGTGCTTCATGCAGCAGATTTGGAGCACCTTAGTGGAGCACCTAATGCGTGTAACACTGGTCATTTCGGATTTGGGTCGGTGGCAGTTACGCGACATTTAATCCTTTTCCTAAATTTAAGCCTAAATGATATGATAATTGCGGGTCCTAGAATAGTGGTCGAACTTGACGAGTCCAAGTTCGGTAAGAGAAAATATTACCGAGGACATTGAGTGGAAGACGTTCGGGTGTTTAGTGGTATCGAAATAACACCCGAAAGGAAAATTGTTTTTTAGGTAGTAGTTAGAAGGGACACTAAAACTTTACAAGAAATAATTATGAGACGTGCTTTCCCTGGCTCCACAATTGTAACTGATGGGTGGAGGGCGTATCAAGGCATCAACTTATATAATTATAAAGTGGTAAATCACTCTGTCGGATTTGTCAGAGACGATGGCGAAAGCACAAACACAATTTAGGGTACTTGGTCAGGGATTAAGATAAAAGTTCCCATTGGGAGTGGGGTGCTTTTTTGGGAACATTTTCTTAAATCACTTTATTTGTGTGATGGTTCATTTATAAATTTTTAATTTTTTGTAATTTTTTATCAGATGTCAGATTTATTGATTTGTGTATCTATATTATTTGATCATAAAAGTCATAATTATTGATCAAAATATTACCTTATAAGGGTTGGAGGGAACAACCGCTTTTTAAGTTTTAAGTTTTATATATTAAAATAAAAACAAAATTGGGAATTTAATATAAAAGTAAAAATATTTTTTTAATAATTGATAATTTAGGTTAAACAAAATAAAGTGTTCAGTTCTTCCTTTTTTGTTGGTTAAAAATATGGGGCACGATTTAGACCCTTGGCCTAGGGCGCCACAAGTTTTCGGGCCGGATTCAGCACACTAAACGTAATAGAAAGCATTTGAATTATACATTATCATCACCAAAGGGGACAAATCATCGCAATCGATTTCGAGTAAAATCAATCGAAATTTCATATTTTGTTTATTATATAAAAAGGACGGACAATTGTCAGACCTCGTTTCATTTTTAGTATTAAATATGGACCATAACTCGTTAGCTGTGACTTACACTTATTATTTTATTTTGAAAAATAAAACAATAATTTCGATCGAAACATTTCGATAACGAATGCGACGATTCGACCCCTGTCTTCAAAATTTATGAACGGCACCCATTGTTTGCATAAATTATCCTAAACGCTTGTCATTGACATGAATAAAATGCATACCAGCCATTCGTTTGGATCTAAGTACTTTACACTTGAAAAAATAAGCTAAAGTTGAAAATCGCGATGTGACGCAATTTTGTTAATCAAAATTTTAACATGACATAATGGTTTTACTATAAACAAGTAAGAGTGTTAAATTCTAATGTGCCGAATTTTTTGATACCCTCCACCTGCGTCTTAAACTCAATAATACACCCAATGTTGAGTACGGCTACCACTTAAAACTATTGCCGATACTGAAACATTAATTCAGAGTACCAGTTAAATATAAAGTTAATTGTTTTTTTTTTCTTTTTGGTCAGTTTCTAATTCAGTTATAATTTCTTTTTATAAAAAATAATGATCATGTTTTCTATTGAAAGAATTAATTACTATTTGATTACTAGAGTAGAAATCCCATAAGTTCCCTAAGTCCTTCATAGACACTAACGAAATTCATATTTTAACACAGCCGGCGTTATAATACCAAAAGTTTGATCCCTCTTGGAATGTTTTGACCTTAGAAGTTATACGATAATTAAAAAAAATGCAAATGATTCTTAGCTAAAAATTATTAATATATAAAACAAGCGAATTTTAAAATATTTTTCTCTGAATTAGCCAGTAATATGTTAATTTAAGGATACTTTTAATACAAAGAAACTATATACAGAAATTAAAACTTTTAATATTTAATTTTTAGTTTTTACTTCTTTATTTTTAATTTTTCATTTTTTTTATTTTTTTTATTTTTTTATTTTATATTAATTACAATGCAAAGTAAATTTGTATTCTAATTTGGGTCCAGGGATAAGCCGAGTGACAAAGACCATATGGCTGGTGTTTTTGCAGCGACAGACCAAAGCCTCTGGTGGGAATCGAACCCACGACCCCCGCATGATAGGCGAGCACGCTACCTACTCACCTACCGGGGCGCTTATTTTTCATTTTTAATATTTCATTTTTAATATTTCATTTTTAAGCTTTAACTTTTAATTTTTAATTTTTAATTTTTATTTCTTAATTTTTAATTTTCAATTTTTAATTTTTAATTTTTAAGTTTTAATTTTTAATCTTTAATTTTTCATTTTTAATTTTTAATTTTCAGTTCTTAATTTTTAATTTTTAATTTTAATACTAATTTTTAATTTTTAAATTTTAATTTTTAATTTATAATTTATAATTTTCAATTTTTAAGTTTTAATTTTTAGTCTTTAATTTTTCATTTTTAATTTTTAATTTTTAGTTCTTAATTTTTAATTTTTTAATTTTAATACTAATTTTTAATTTTTAATTTTTAATTTTTAATTTTTAATTTTTAATTTTCAATTTTTAATTTTTAATTTTAATTTTTAATTTTTAATTTTAAATTTTTAATTTTTAATTTTTAATTTTTAATTTTTTATTTTTATTTTTTATTTTTAATTCTTTATTTTTTAATTTTTAATTTTTAATTTTTAATTTTTAATTTTTAATTTTTAATTTTTAATTTTTAATTTTTAATTTTTAATTTTAATTTTTAATTTTTAATTTTTTATTTTTAATTTTAAATTTTAAATTTTTAATTTTTAATTTTTAATTTTTAATTTTTAATTTTTAATTTTTAATTTTTAATTTTTAATTTTTAATTTTTAATTTTTAATTTTTAATTTTAATTTTTAATTTTTAATTTTTTATTTTTAATTTTAAATTTTAAATTTTAAATTTTTAATTTTTAATTTTTAATTTTTAACTTTTAATTTTTAATTTTTAATTTTTAATTTTTAATTTTTAATTTTTAATTTTTAATTTTTAATTTTAATTTTTAATTTTTAATTTTTAATTTTTAATTTTTAGTTTTTAATTTTTAATTTTTTATTTTTGATTTTTAATTTTTAATATTTAATTTTTAATTTTTAATTTTTAATTTTGAATTTTTAATATTTAATTTTTAGTTTTTAAATTTTAATATTTAATTTTTAATTTTTAATTTTCAATTTTTAATTTTTAATTTTTAATTTTTAATTTTTAATTTTTAATTTTTAATTTTTAATTTTTAATTTTTAATTTTTAATTTTTAATTTTTAATTTTTAATTTTTAATTTTTAATTTTTAATTTTTAATTTTTAATTTTTAATTTTTAATTTTTAATTTTTAATTTTTAATGTTTAATTTTTAATTTTTAATTTTTAATTTTTAATATTTAAGTTTCCATTTTCTATTTTTCATTTCCCATTTTTCGTTTTTCATTTTCCAATTTCCATTTTCCATTTTCCGTTTATCATTTTTCATTTTCCATTTTTCATTTTTAATTTTCCATTCTCCATTTTTCGTTTTCTATTTTCCATTTTCCATTTACCGTTTTTTGTTTTCAATTTTCTTTTTTCATTTTCCATTTTTAATTTTTAATTTTCTTCTTTAATTTTCCGTTTACCATTTTCCATTCTCCCTTTTTCAATTTTAATGTGTCATATTTCATTTTCCATTTTTTATTTCCCATTTTCCATTTTTAATTTTTAATTTCCATTTTTAAATTTCCATTTCATTTTCCTTTTTCCATCTTTCATCTTCCATTTCTCAGTTTTCAATTTTAAGTTTTATTTTTCATTTTTCATTTTCCGTTTTTTATTTTTCATTTTCCATATTTCATTTTTAATTTTTAATTTTTCATCGAGTGGCATCTCTGTCAAAATAAGCGAAAAACACAAAGAATAGAAAAAAAAACAAATTACTTCGTGTTTGACAGGATGATTTTATGTTTATGTTTAATATCTTTATTTTTTTTACTAATATTTCTGTGTGTTTATCTGAAAATGAAATAATGAATTGAATATGCTATTTAATTTTTTTATTTATATAAAAAAGTTTTTTAATAAAAGCAAAATATTTTCACTATTTTATGATTTTTATTTATGTATGACGACATTTCAACCTAAAAATTTAAGTTTTTATCGATTGAATAAACAACACAAAAATGGTTGTCGTTTGGATAACAAAACAGCTGACTTTAACAATAGCGAATATCATTTAAAAATTTTACTGATAATTTTGCTATTTTTAACGATACGACTATCGTTAAAAGACGTAAACATTTTTTAAATGTGAACATTTTTGGTGTTTTTTTTTTTGAATTTCAATTTGTGTTTAACGAATAAAATTTATATATTAAAGATGCAATTGATGTCTTCTAAATTTAAAATTATTATTTCCGACGTTTTGATATGATTTTCTGAAATGCAATTAATATTTTCTAATTTATAATTGGAAATTTTAATTCCAGTTTTTAGAATTGATATTTTCTTAAATTAGAATGGAAAATTTAAGTAGTGCAATTTTGTATTTATGTGAATAATAATGCTTTAGTAATAATAAGCAATTTCTAAAAATTAGATGTAATCAGATATTTTGTAGGTAAAGCAGAATAATAGTTCTATATAACTATGTAGAACTGTTTTGAAAGCAAAAAACTCATTGATGAACTCGGTAACTGTATTTTATAAGGACAACCAAAAGTTAATATGCTAATTAGAACAAAATTGTGGCGCCATCTACTGTGGCATAGTCACGCCGAGCAAAATGAAGTGACACTCTGTTAATGTAAAAGAAATGTATTTTCCCCACAACAAAATATTGCAGAATTTTATGTAAATAAAATAATATACCGATTTATTTCTAACATGCAGTTATTATGGATATACATAGATATGTACATATATGGAAGATATGTACATATATTATTTGTATTATTTAATATGTGTATGTATGTATATGTATTTTTGTGTTTTTCTCTTTAAATAAATTAATACATAAATTAGTTTTTTTTTTGCTAAATTTACATTGTTTTTTTTTTATTAACAACTCAGTATTTTAGCATTATTTGCTTTAGATGTTGGTGCATTTTTACTCCCTTTATATTAACTCGTAGTGTCTGCTTGTCGAAAAAATTTTGGATCCATTTTAACCCCTTTTCCGTGACCCAATCGATCTGAAACTTTGCAGGCAGGCTCGTGGCAATGACAGAAATAATCCAACAAATGTTTTTAGTGATGCCAAAACAATAGAAACTTTTAATTTTTTCTACCAGAGTTCATAAAAAAATGTAGAAAGGGTTAGTTTTTATTATATTATTACCACAACGACCACAAAAACAACAAGTCCAGCTATGACAACAATACAACATTTAGAATAACAACAAGAACAATATAGAAACATCATGTTTTCCATTCTTTTTTAATACTTTTTCAGAGATTTCCCTGGACCTATTCCACAGATTTTAATGATTTTTGAAACAGAAAACTTCCCATGAATTTGCTGAATCATTCCCACTAAAAATGATCACCCTAGCTGTCCTATTGAGGGCGTGATCGTGACAAGAACAACATAGAAAATTATATTTTTTCAAGACTTTTTTAGTTCTTCATTCAAATCTCGGGCCCCAATTCACCGATTTGGACGATTTTAAATACCGAACTTCTCAGGATGTTAATGAATCAATTTTTATGTCAACGAGTACCCTAGCTGCCTGATTGATGCCGTCATCGTGATTACCACAGACGGACAGACGGACATCGCTATATCAACTCCGGTTGGTATAAGGCTCACAGATATGTATATTTTATGGGGTCCAAAATTTTTTTTCTAATTATTACAAACGGAATGACAAACTTATATATACCCTCTGCACACTGGAGTGGAGGGTATAAAAATATGTGGCAATACTACAAACATAGCTCATGGTAGTTGTGTTTCTTGGTATCATTTTTTTGTTACTTTTTATACCCTCCACTCCAGTGTGCAGAGGGTATATATAAGTTTGTCATTCCGTTTGTAATAATTAGAAAAAAAAATTTGGACCAAATAAAATATATATCTATATTTGTGATCCTTATAACAACCGGAGTTGATGTAGCGATGTCCGTCTGTCCGTCTGTGGAAATCACGATGACGGCATCAATCGGGCAGCTATGGTGCTCTTTGACATAAAAAATGATTCGCTAACATCATGAAAAGTTTCCTGTTTAAAATCGTCCAAATCGGTCGATTAGGGCCCGAGATTTGAATGAAGAACTAAAAAAAGTCTTGAAAAAATATAATTTTCTATGTTGTTCTTGTCACGATCGCGCCCTCAATAGTGCAGCTACAGTAATAATTTTTAGTGAGAATGATTCACCAAATTCATGGGAAGATTTCTATTTCAAAAATCATTAAAATCGGTGGAACAGGTCCAGGGAAATCTCTGAAAAAGTAAAAAAAAATGAAAAATATGATGTTTCTATATTGTTCTTGTTGTTATTCTAAATGTTGTGTTGTTGTCATAGCTGCACTTGTTGTTTTTGTGTTCGTTGTGGTAATAATATAATAAAAACTTTTAAATGGTAGAAAAATTTAAAAGTTTCCATTGTTTTGGCATCACTAAAAAAAATTGTTAGATCATTTCTGTTATTACCACGAGCCTGCCTGCAAAATTTCAGATTGAATGGGTCACGGGAAAGGGGTTAAAATCGATCCAAAATTTTTTCGACAAGCAGACACTACGAGTTAATATAAAGGGAGTAAAAATGCACCAACATCTAAAGCAAATAATGCTAAAATACTTAGTTGTTAATAAAAAAAAAACAATGTAAATTTAGCAAAAAAAAAATTTCATGTATAAATTTATTTAAAGAGAAAAACACAAAAATAACGTTTGATGTTGTATTTTTTGTGTGCAATATTTACATATACATACATACATAAACATATTAAATAATACAAATAATATACATATATTATATATGTATTTAGGCCGGGTCGATTTGTGGGGAGGCAAAAAAATCGACCATTGCTCAGTGAAAATCGTATTCTAGGGATCAAAATAAGAAACTTTGCCGAAGGAACCATGCCGAAGGAACCATACCTCGAATTCTGATGTCCCAGAATTTGGGTCGAACTTTTGGGTAGGGGCAAATTTTGATAAATCCCACTTTGACCCATTTAGAGTGCTCCAATCGAGTCCAAATGTATGACCGACACCCACTAACTTTGGAGGCCCGACCCACCCATGCCAGTGGCACACCCAATTTATTAGAAATTAGCGTTTTTTACAACCCATCAACAACATCAACAACTATCGAAAACCCAATGAGTCATATACCGAAGCATGATGTTACTGTTTTTGGTGTGTCTACTGATTTGACTGATCTTAATTTACCAACCCATCTGGGTATCTTGAGATATTATTTTTACTTAAGCGAACGTGGTAAAACAGAAAAAAAAAGTTTTCCTATAAATCATTCACAATTCAAGTACAAGATAAGTTGATTGGAATTTGGGAACAACTTGGTATGGAAATAATGCTGAAAAAAAGTGTATGTAATAAATTGAATAGATTGCTTGACAAATATCAAGACCAAATCAAGAGAAGAAACAAAACCCAACAATTTACAGAGTATGTAAAATCTCTGGAAACAATTTTTTACATTGGAACATGTAAATGTGATTTGAAGGCAGCTCCATGTACATGCGGCTTGGTTCCCGAACGCCTCAAAGAGTTTATGCACGATCAACATAATCAGAGAAGACTAACAATGGATGCATTTGTGATGGAAATTGAAGAGCAAGGAGCAACGTGTATGTCATCAATGCCAACATACCAAGATCCCGATGATTCAACATACGCACCGCCACTGGTTCAAGAAAAAGACCATTGCATTGGTTCGTTTGCCTTCTACACTTCAACGAACTTCCGTTCCAGCATTTGTTTGAAGCTTTGACTAAATCAACCAGCACTGTACCTAGATCGGCAACCGGAAAACTGAGCCGTCAAATCGAAACTTGTGACTTTTCCGGTAAGTTATTGCTATCACTCATTTATTATAATTGTCAACCATTATTAATTATTTTATTATTATATATTTTCAGGTGGTGGACGGCTTCCAGAAAATTGAGTTGCAAAATATGCTCCCTGCTCCAGAAAAAATTGAATTTTCCACCGATTCGAAGTACTTATACGACATGGCCCATTCAATTTCTAGCGGCGTGGTTTCGGTGGATCTGGCTAACATCAAACCAGGGAAAATTGTACATTCTTGGTGGCTCACCAAGGCCGCTAGATTATTACGATTATATATGACAACGGAAAATCCAGATGCAAATTTAAGAATTCTGGTTGAATTCATAATTAAATGTTATGTGCCAATGTACTTCAATATCAAGTATTACAGCTCTGTCGTGTACGGCAGTGCATTATTTTTCAAGTTCATTGGTTGGTCACGATTTCTAGAACCTCGTTTACGCAAAATTGTCAATCAAGTAATTAAAGATAATTCATATTATGCGCATTCGGAAAATATCTTGTTATCAATGTTGTTTGATGATAGCAAAGAAAAGCGCGACTGTGCTATCAAGAAAATTCTACACTATCGAACCGATGTTGACGACCCAACGCAACTTAGAGCTTATAAAAAACCAGATATAAACTTTAATTGCACAAGTTACACGGAAATAATCAATATGAATGGCATAAATAACGTATTTGAACCACCATTCACGTGAAGCATTCCGTATGATACATTGAAAGAATATTTAAATCAAGATGATCCACCGTTTAATGATCCAAAAATTCCATCACACATACAAGGAACGGAACGACATGTTCAATTGCTAGCTAGCGTTTCCAAACGGGCTATACCGGGAAATGTAGAGGCTGTTATGGCGACGACATTAGAGAGCCGTGCGAAATTGCCCAGACTTGAAATTAAAAAACAATAATTTTTTTTAGTTTCTTTTCTATAACTAACTTTAATTAATTTTTTCATTTACATATGTTCTGACTAAATAAATTTCTTAAGAGAAAAAATAGATATTATTATAAATAAATAATAAATATTATTATAAATAAATAAATCAAAATAAAGAAAAAACATAGACATTTCGCTGATTTTTTCATGTAAAGTGCCAAAACTGGCGATTTTTTGAAAAATTTGTATGGGGAACCCCCAGGGGAGTTCCAGGGGGTGTGCCACTGGCTCGGGTGGGTCGGGCCTCCAAAGTTAGTGGGGGTCGGTCATACATATGGACTCGATTGGAGCACTCTAAATGGGTCAAAGTGAGATTTTTCAAAATTTGCCCCTACCCAAAAGTTCGACCCAAATTCTGGGACATCAGAATTCGTTTTAGAGGTATGGTTCCTTCGGCAAAGTTTCTTATTTTGATTCCTAGAATACGATTTTCACTGAGCAATGGGCGATTTTTAAATCGACCCGCCCTAATATATATGTATATCCATAACAACTGCATGTTAGAAATAAATCGGTATATTATTTTATTTACATAATTTTCTGCAATATTTTGTTATGGGGAAAATACATTTCTTTTGCATTAACAGAGCGTCACTTCGTTTTGCTCAGCTTGACTATGCCGCAGTAGATGGCGCCACAATTTTTGTTCTAATTTGCTTTGCAATAGTTATTTCTATTTTAACATGAATGTCAATATTTTCAACTAGATATCATACAGAACAATGTTAAGAGTATACACGGGCTGGTCTTTTATTTCATATGTTTTTTCATTATTCTTTTACAAATATGAACATAAGTTTGGCATGTTAACTTTTTGTTGTCTTTATAAAATAGAGTTACCGAGTTCATCAATGAGTTTTTGCTTTCAAAACAGTTCTACATAGTTATATAGAACTATTATTCTGCTTTACCTACAAAATATCTGATTGCGATTACATCTAATTTTTAAAAATTGTTTATAATTACTAAAGCATTATTATTCACATAAATACAAAATTACACTTTTTAAATTTTCCATTCAAATTTAAGAAAATATCAAGTCTAAAAACTGGAATTAAAAATTTCCAATTATAAATTACAATTAATTGAATTTCAGAAAATCATATCAAAACGTCGGAAATTATAATTTTAAATTTAGAAGACATCAATTGCACCTTTAATATATAAATTTTATTCGTTAAACACAAATTGAAATTAAAAAAAAAAAAACACCAATACCTATGTTTACATTTAAAAAATTTTTACATATAAAAAAAATATTGACATTCAGGAGAAATTAATAGCTTTTCAGTACCGCGATTCAGTAACTTCTTTTAACGATAGTCGAAACGTTAAAAGAAAGAAAATCGCAAAATTATCAGTAAAATTTTTAAACGATATTCGCTTTTATTAAACTCAGCTGTAGTTATCTAAACGACAACCATTTTTGTGTTGTTTATTCAATCGATAAAAACTTAAATTTTTAGGTTGAAATGTCGTCATACATAAATAAAAATCATAAAATAGTGAAAATATTTTGCTTTTATTAAAAAACTTTTTTATATAAATAAAAAAATTAAATAGCATATTCAATTCATTATTTCATTTTCAAATAAACACATAGAAATATTAGTAAAAAAATAAAGATATTAAACATAAACATAAAATCATCCTGTCAAACACGAAGTAATTTGTTTTTTTCTATTCTTTGTGTTTTTCGCTTATTTTTACAGAGATGCCACTCGTCTACAATTTAAATAAATAGAAAAATAGATTTGTCGACTGTCGTTAAGATGTATGTACTTAGTGAATCACTTAATCCTTAGTGCAAACAACAATAGCTGTCGATATATTTTGCGATTGTCGGATCGTTGAAATTTACAGAATCGCACTACAAAAAACATTGATTTAAATTCAATGAATTTTAGAAAACGTCAAATGCTATTTAAGAATTGCGAACATAAAAACTGTTACATTAATAAACGCAATTTTATGAGAATGTTATTTGTATATAAATTTTCACAATTTTTTTTTGGATGAAAATTTGAAGTTTTTCAGAAAATAAAGAGAACAAATTATTTTATTTAAAATGTTTAGGACATTTGGTTTTTTGCGTTTGGCATCCCTAATTTGATTATTTATTATTATAAATTTATTCTCTATGTGTTCAAAATATGGCAATATTTTAATAAAAAAAGTTGAGAGAGTTTTTTTTGGTTATTATTTTGTTATTCCATCCGAACTATATGGCCGCAATGAAGAAATATTTGGCCAGTTAAAAGAAACTATACAGCCATCTCCAATAAGCACGATTTAATGCATAACCATTATCTTTGCAATGGATGTTAGGGCGAGCTATTTAATTAGCAAAAACTAAATTAGACGAGAAGTTATGTAATATAACCGGAAACGCATGCATATGGTATATAACCTAAATGCATGCCGATCAGCAACCACGATGACCAAAAAGCAAACACCGAAATAAATCCGAAATAATAGAAAAGACGAAAACCAACCCAAAGAATTTGGTGAAATAATTTGGTATTAAGTTTAACAAATTGTTTACTTTTTCATTTACATTTATTATCAAGAATCAAACCGAGGTGGAGGGTATCAAAGATCCGGCACAGCCGAATTTAACACTCTTACTTGTTATACCCTCCACTCCAGTGTGCAGAGGGTATATATAAGTTTGTCATTCCGTTTGTAATAATTAGAAAAAAAAATTTGGATCCCATAAAATATATATATTTGTGATCCTTATAACAACCGGAGTTGATATAGCGATTTCCGTCTGTCCGTCTGTCCGTCTGTGGAAATCACGATGACGGCATCAATCGGGCAGCTAGGGTGCTCGTTGGCATAAAAAATGATTCATTAACATCCTGAAAAGTTTGCTATTTAAAATCGTCCAAATCGGTCAATTAGGGCCCGAGATTTGAATGAAGAACTAAAAAAAGTCTTGAAAAAATATAATTTTCTATGTTGTTCTTGTCACGATCACGCCCTCAATAGGATAGCTAGGGTAATAATTTTTAGTGAGAATGATTCACCAAATTCATGGGAAGATTTCTACTTCAAAAATCATTAAAATCGGTGGAACAGGTCCAGGTAAATCTATGAAAAATTAAAAAAAAAATTAAAAACATGATGTTTCCATATTGTTCCTGTTGTTATTCTAAATGTTGCATTATTGTCATAGCTGGACTTGTTGTTTTTGTGGTCGTTGTGGTAATAATATAATAAAAACAAACCCTTTGTACATTTTTTTGTGAACTCTGGTAGAAAATTTTAAAAGTTTCCATTGTTTTGGCATCACTAAAAAAATTTGTTAGATCATTTCTGTCATTGCCACGAGCCTGCATGCAAAATTTCAGATCGATTGGCTCACGGGAAAGGGGCTAAAAATCGATCCAAAATTTTGTCGACAAGCAGACACTACCAGTTAATATAAAGGCAGTAAGTAAAGGGAGTAAAAGTTCACCAATAATTTAAAAAACAAATTTTTATGTATTAATTTATTTAAAGAAAAAAATAATTAAATGAAATAGTAATAATAATAAAAAAAAATAATATACAATACAAAAAAAAAGAATATATAAATAAAATAAAATAAAGATAAATGCATTCATAGCATTATAATACATATAAAAGGTCAATGTTTTCTACCCGTAATCGTAACGAGTCAGTTGTTTTTTTTTACATGAAAATCATTTAAAACAGTTACCGAACGTAACCGGAACGTCCCAATACTTTTCATGTGAAAAAAAGGCTGACACGTTACGTAACAGTTACATGTCGCTAACTTGTTCTTTACACAGGCTACTGCTTTTGCAGCCAACTTCAAGTCTATTTATATAGTTTCGTAAGCATAACTGATAAAATTGTTTCTATTATTTTTTGCTGTACGTAATAAATTATAAATATACTGAATTTGCAAACTAAAATGGATACATATATTGGAGGTGCTTTAATACAAAAGAGTTAACGAAACAAAATCAAAAAAAAAAAACAACTCTACAACATCAACAATGGCAGTCATATGTTCTTCAAATAGAAAAAAAAAAACTGCAAGTGTGTTTTGTTGGCTACAAAACAAAAATAGTGTTGACAATATAACAAAATATGTAAAAGAAGTTAGTGCTATGAAATATTTTATTTTGTTAAAAAAAAAAATCGCAAAATGAAAGGCTATAATTCCATTAATAATCAAAAGGCGTTAAACTAATTTATTTATTTTTACGTTGTACTAATGCATTTTAAATAAGTAAAAGTAATTGTATATTTAAATAAAAAGCATTTGTATTATATGTTGCTGTCGTATTCAGAAAAATCAAGTAGCTGACTATACGACTACAAATGCTGCTGCCAGCAGTCGTCTATGTGTTTCATTCATGATGTTGCATTTTTTTGCGAGCAATACTTACATATATTCTAAATAAAGAAATAATAGTTCTTTTCATACTGCGAAATCTATACAAATATATGTACAAATACTATATGTCAAATTTCAAATTTGCAATAATTGATACATTTTTGAAAGAAAATTGTATAATATGAAATGTCTTTAATTTATTTCATAGAAAACAATTTTTTGAGGTGCGTGGATTTTCCATATTTACTGTTTTACTATTTTCGTAATGAGGTTAAATGAGTTAAAAAGAATTTAAAATATTTGAAAATATTAGGTGAGGATCCTCAAGATGTAATATACGATCGGTCTAAAACTTTTCACTTAGAGCCACAGTTAAATTCGAAACAACAAAAACCCATATATTTTGTGCATAAAGTTTAATATTAAATGTGCTTTTCTAAAATGCCTATATATTTTTTCTCATTCATTTCTGACCATCTTCAATGTAAATTTACCAAAGTTTTTTTTATTGCAATATGTATATAAAACTTAAAAATTTAATATTTTTTATTGTGTATTAACTTATTATTCTGCGATTTTCATTACATCACAAAATGTTACAAATTGGCACTACTGTTTCAAAAACAGAAAACTTCTAAATCAGTTGAAAACAGTTGATCTGTAAAACTGTATGTGAAATTGTGTCAAATAAAATTACAAATATTAATAAATATAATAATACATATATATATATATTATTAATTTTGTTAAGAATTAGCACAAAATTGATTTTCCATTTTGCATTTCATTTATAAAGAATTCTGCCATATTTTGTTAAAGGGAAAATCCATTTTTGTTATATTAAAAAAAACAGACTTGCATTTAATTTTTCCGTGACTGCCTCAATAATTGCGTAGATGCCACCACAATATTTTTTCTAATTAAAACAGTTGATCTGTAAAACTGTGTGTGAAATTGTGTCAAATAAAATTACAAATATTAATAAATATAATAATACATATATATATTTTATTAATTTTGTTAAGAATTACCACAAAATTGATTTTCCATTTTGCATTTCATTTATAAAGAATTCTGCCATATTTTGTTAAAGGGAAAATCCATTTTTGTTATATTAAAAAAAACAGACTTGCATTTAATTTTTCCGTGACTGCCTCAATAATTGCGTAGATGCCACCACAATAT
The DNA here is from genome assembly GCA_963682025.1 of Cordilura impudica. NCBI lineage: Eukaryota > Metazoa > Arthropoda > Insecta > Diptera > Scathophagidae > Cordilura > Cordilura impudica. The sequence continues at coordinate 151,523,072 of OY821519.1, read as the reverse complement.
TTTTTCTAATTAAATATTAACCAATATCTAACTAGAATTATGATTTATTCTGACTAAAAAGTTCCAATTAAAAGTTATTCATCCCAATTATGAATATTCTCAAGGAATTTCTTTCTCACGGAAAATACATTTCTCGAGAAAAAAATTCCTCCAATTATAAATTCCGCGTGAACAAAAAATGATTAACTGGCATCATCGAATTTCGAAGCCACTTGCTTTGCTTATTGACAATTTATTTTCTATTTTTTGTGTGTGTGCAAACGACCCTACAATAAATGTCCCACTAAACATTTTTGTTTGCTATCAAGTTGAGGTGCATTTGAGATCAAATACATTTTTCAAATCTCCAACGTTAATTCTCAAATGCCCTCAATAGTTCGAATATAGTCTTCTCAACTTAAAAGGCACATTTTTTATATGGCGATTTTCATAGTTATCAAATTGAGAAATTTGTGATTCTCAACTTGATAGCAAAGAAATATTTCCAATCGGTATCAAATGGAAGGTACGGAATTGCCATATTAAAAAATATTATACTAATTTTAGAAATGAAAACAATTACTTTTTTTAATGTTTCAATTTAATTTCATTATATATTTAACATTACTATGTACATATTTAACATTAAATGTACATATTATGTACATTTTTTAAAATCTAGAATTAAAAATAAATGAATTAATTAGTTGTACAGTTTTTGAAAAATTTGACAAAAAGCAGAAATAATTAAAAATATATCAATGATTTATTTGTACTTTTTTGGCATTTTTTAATTTAATTTATTATTTATGACATATTTAAATAATATATCAGACTTAACACAAATCGTATTCAAGTTGAAAAAATGTTTGGTCTCAAGTGGAGAAAAGTGTTGGATATCCAATTGAGAGTAAAAATGTTTCTCAAAGATTGGAAAAAATGTTAAGTCTCAACTTGATGTCAAGTTGAAAGCAAACAAGGAGAAAAATTGTTCAACCCAAGTTGAGAATTACATTTGACATCAATTTAAGAACTTAACTTTTCTCCAACATTGGCGAAATAATATTTCAATGCATACTGGGGAATGACCGAAACTAACACATAAACAGTTTTTTCCTATTTGAAAAACATATGACTCATTGTTGCTGTTGTAGAGTTGTTATACCCTCCACTCCAGTGTGCAGAGGGTATATATAAGTTTGTCATTCCGTTTGTAATAATTAGAAAAAAAATTTTGGACCCCATAAAATTTATATATTTGTGATCCTTATAACAACCGGAGTTGATATAGCGATCTCCGTCTGTCCGTCTGTGGAAATCACGATGACGGCATCAATCCGGCAGCTAGGGTACTCGTTGACATAAAAATGATTCACTAACATCCTGAGAAATTTGCTATTGAAAATCGTCCAAATCGGTCGATTAGGGCCCGAGATTTGAATGAAGAACTAAAAAAGTCTTGAAAAAAAAATAATTTTCTATGTTGTTCTTGTCACGATCACGCCCTCAATAGTGCAGCTACAGTGATCATTTTTAGTGAGAATGATTCACCAAATTCATGGAAAGATTTCTACTTCAAAAATCATTAAAATCGGTGGAACAGGTCCAGGGAAATCTCTGAAAAAGTAAAAAAAAATGAAAAACATGATATTTCTATATTGTTCTTGTTGTTATTCTAAATGTTGCATTGTTTTCATAGCTGGACTTGTTGTTTTTGTGGTCGTTATGGTAATAATATAACAAAAACAAACCCTTTGTACATTTTTTTATCAACTCTGGTAGAAAAATTTAAAAGTTTCCATTGTTTTGGCATCACTAAAAAAATATGTTAGATCATTTCTGTCATTGCCACAAGCCTGCCTGCAAAATTTCAGATCGATTGGGTCACGGGAAAGTGGTTAAAATCGATCCAAAATTTTTTCGACAAGCAGACACTACGAGTTAATATAAAGGGAGTAAAAATTCACCAACATCTAAAGCAAATAATGCTAAAATACCTAGTTGTTAATAAAAAAAACAATTGGGCAATTCACAATGGGTAATGTATCGTTGTATCTCTTGTATCGTGTATCACTTTACAATAGTGTAAAATTGTTGTTGGTAATTTTCACTGAAAAATCTGATACACGATCCAACTTCATTTGCTATGTTTAGTAAATGTTGTATATTGTATCATAACATATCAGTTCCAAGTGAATGCCAGTTTTTATGAAAAAGAAAAAACAAATACATAGAATATTATCAGCATAAATAATTATAAAATAAAATATGGCAAATAACGCAAATACATCGATAAGTTTATTTATATAAAAATTAATGTTTATATTTTTAGTATGTATTTTCTCTTTCAGTACCAACCAAAACATTTAACATTTTTTTTTCATTATAAATTAAAATGCAAGAGGTACGTAACTAAAACTCCAGGGTACATCTCACGACCAAAAAGCAAACACTGACAAGTGTTTTCTCTTATACAAAATAGCAGAAGCGACGAAGCGATCTTTCCTCGTTGGATCGAAAATTACTAAAGAAAGCGTTTTACAATATGAAAATACAACTGAGTGTTCACAACAAATGATTGTATTGTGTATTTCAATACAACATACAATATACAACACCTGTTGTGAATTGCCCAAATGTAAAGTTAGCAAAAAAATTTATGTATTAATTTATTTAAAGAGAAAAACACAAAAATAACGTTTGATGTTGTATTTTTTGTGTGTAATGTTTAAATATACATACATACACATATTAAATAATACAAATAATGTACATATATTATATATATGTATGTATGTATATTCATAGTAACTGCATGTTAGAAATAAATCGGTTATTTTATTTACATAAAATTCTGCAGTATTTTGTTGTGGGGAAAATACATTTCTTTTGTATAACAGAGTGTCACTTCATTTTGCTCAGCGTGACTATGCCACAGTAGATGCCGCCATAATTTTTGTTTGTTCTAATTAGCTTTGCAATAGTTATTTCTATTTTAACATGAATGTTAATATTTTCAACTAGATATCATACAGAACAATGTTAAGAGTATACACGGGTTGGTCTTTTATTTCATACGTTTTTTCATTATTCTTTTACAAATATGAACATAAGTTTGGCATATTACCCACCAATCTCACATCACACTGCAAGTTCGAAAAACTCAATACACTCACATTTTTTTTACTAATACACACACATTTTCCGCAGTGGTCACACTAATGGCATCAAATTTTTCGTGCGAATAGTGGCAGACACTAACGATGATTAATGTTACCCTGTTATAAATTTAATGCAAATTTACTGGATTCTGTAAAATTGTAATTAAAGTTTTAACTTGCATAAATATTATTAACTATTATTAAAATAATACTAATAATAATAAATGTAAACATTTTCCCTCAAACATGTGCCTGTATAATAAACTTGGTAACTCTACTTAAAATAAAATAAGAGAGAGAAGTATACAAATGTTATCAAGTTTACGCTTCGACAACATTTTAAAAATGAGATTGCAGTCAGATGTTTGAGCATAAAATTTAATGGCGATGGATTCGACTAATTCGAACAATTTTTCGTTGATAATACGTACACAACGATTTTACAATTTCAGTGTGATGTGAGATTGGGGGGTTAACTTTTTGTTGTCTTTACAAAATAGAGTTACCGAGTTCGTCAATGAGTTTTTTGCTTACAAAACAGTTCTACATAGTTATATAGAATTATTATTCTGCTTTACCTATAAAATATCTGATTGCGATTACATCTAATTTTTAAAAATTGTTTATAATTAATAAAGCATTATTATTCACATAAATACAAAATTTCACTTTTTAAATTTTCCATTCAAATTTAAGAAAATATCAATTATAATAAAAACTGAAAATAAAATTTCCAATTATAAATTAGAAAATATTAATTGAGTTTCAGAAAATCATATCAAAACGTCGGAAATAATAATTTTAAATTTAGAAATATCTTTACATTTAAAAATGTTTACATTTAAAAAAAATATTGCCATTCAGGAGATATTAATAACTTTTCAGTACCGCGATTCAGTAACTTCTTTTAACGATAGTCGAATTGTAAAAAAAAAGAAAATTGCAAAATTATCAGTAAAATTTTGAAACGATATTCGCTATTGTTAAAGTCAGCTGTTGTTGTTATCTAAACGACAACCATTTTTGTGTTGTTTATCCAATCGATAAAAACTTAAATTTTTAGGTTGAAATGTCGTCATACATAAATAAAAATCATGATATAGTGAAAATATTTTGCTTTAATTAAAAAACTTTTTTATATAAATAAAAAAATTAAATAGCATATTCAATTCATTATTTCATTTTCAAATAAATAAACAGAAATATTAGTAAAAAAAATAAAGATATTAAACATAAACATAAAATCATCCTGTCAAACACGAAGTAATTTGTTTTTTTCTATTCTTTGTGTTTTTCGCTTATTTTGACAGAGATGCCACTCCTTTACAATTTAAATAAATAGAAAAACAGATTTGTCGATATTAATTTAAATTCAATGAATTTAAGAAAACCTCAAATGATATTTAAGAATTGCTAACATAAAAATTGTTACATAAGTAAACGTAATTTTATGAGAATGTTATTTTTTATATATAAATTTTCACAATTTTTTTTGGATGAAAATTTGAAGTTTTTCAGAAAATATAGATAACATTAAATTATTTTATTTAAAATGTTTGGGACTTTTCGTTTTTTGCGTTTTTCATCCCTAATTTGATTATTTATTATTATAAATTTATTCTCTATGTTTTCAAAATATGGCAATATTTAAAAAAAAAAGTTGAGAGAGCTTTTTTTTTTGGTTATTATTTTGTTACTTCATCCGACCTATATGGCCACAATGAAGAAATATTTGGCCAGTTAAAAGAAACTATACAGCCATCTCCAATTAGCACGATTTAATGCATATAGCCACTCTACACAACCATTACCTTTGCAATGGAGGTTAGGGCGAGCTATTTAATTAGCAAAAACTAAATTAAACGAGAAGTTATGTCATATAACCGGAAACGCATGCATATAGGTATATAACCAAAATGCATGCCGATCAGCAACCACGATGACCAAAAAGCAAACACCGAAATAAATCCGAAATAATAGAAAAGAAGAAAACCAACCCAAAGAATTTGCTGAAATAATTTGGTATTAAGTTTAACAAATTGTTTACTTTTTCATTTACATTTATTATCAAGACTCAAACCGAGGTGGAGGGTATCAAAGATTCGGCACAGCCGAATTTAACACTCTTACTTGTTTTGAACTGTGAATGTTTTTGTACAACTACTAAAATATTACAACAGATTGGGTTTTTGTTTTTTTTAGAGGTATCTTCATATTTTTGATCGTATGTAAGCACTATGATGCCCGATATATGTAGGCCATTTTCAATACCAACCTGCTGGGAATTATGGCAAATGATATTATTGTAACCTTTCCCAGCAACATGGTTTTTTTTGTGAATAAGCGTGATGTCAACAGACAGACGGACAGACGGACATCGCTATATCGACTCGAACTGTGATAAGGATCAAGAATATACATATATACTTTATGGGGTCGGAAATTAGTTTTTCGATGCGTTAAAAACGGAATGACAAACCTATATATACCCTCTGCCACTGAATTTTGGAGGGTATAAAAATTAAAAAAAATGGATCATGCGATGGGCTGACGACTTTTAAATAATATTGAGTGTGTGCGCAGAAAAGGGGTTTTTAAATGACTTTAACGTTTTTTTTTTTTTCAACTTTTGTCAAGCTAAGACTATGGTCCTATTAAGGGAACATTAATGGGACAAGTTCAAACTGTGGAGAATTGCGGTAACTATAGATGCGAATTTTCTGATTACCAAACGACTACAAATTAAATTGATTTTTTACTATCGTTTTTCAACAAGTATTGGGACCATACATTGTAAATTTTGAAACAATAAGTAGCATGCCGCGGGCGCAATAGGTATAAAATTTCAATCGACTTTTTCAGATTTCTGAATATATCTAACCACTGGATATTAAAATTTTGTAAGCGAATTGCATGAGAGGTTTTTTAATTAGCCGTTTAAATAAAAAATGAAGTTATTGGCAGAAAAATGGAATCAAATAAAAAATTATTTCAACATAAAAAGGAAATAAAAACTTAAATTAATTCATTAAAAAAGTTGTAAAAATCAGAGCTAGTGGTGCGTATGTCCTCCAGAATTTATAATAATTTCAGATAGATCTCTCGTCACTGAGTTAATTAGAGTATGAAATGTGAATCTTCGTATACATAAATTTTTCGGCTGCAAATTTCCCAGATGCTCTCTACTGAATTCAAGTCAACTTAAAACTTCAATATTTTTTTTCTTCAAAGTGCTGTTTTGTTCTTCTCGCTGTGTGAATTGGAGCATTGTCCTGCTAACGGATGATAATATTTTCGTAATTTTCTTCACCAAAATACATGAAAACATTATCCATAAATTGTTTATAAACCCATTTTGGATCTTTTAGCTCTCCGTATTCGGTTTAAAAATCATCTAACCCATAAACACAACGTTGTTATTAAAACCCTTTCTTTCCTTATGCATATGGGTTTTGAATCTCTCCGTGACTGTGCGTGACTTTGCGTAACTATTTTAAAATTAATCTTTGGTCGGAACAAGTCTATGGACCAAGTTTCAGATTGATTGGCTGAGGGGAAATGGGGTTTAAATCACTCCGTGACTGGGCTTGACTAGGAGTGACTGTGTGTGACTATCTTAAAATTAATCTTTCGTCACAACAAGTCTATGGACAAAGTTTTAGATCGATCGGATAAGGCAAAGTGAGGTTTTAATCTCTCCGAGACTGTGCGTGACTATGTTAAAGTTAATCTTTTTTCACAGCAAGTATATCGACCAAGTTTCAGATTGATTGGATGAGGGGAAATCCGTTTTAAATCTGTCCGTGACTGTGCGTAACCATGCGTGACTGTGTGTATGTGTATGGATAGATCGGATGAGGGGAAATGATATTTAGATCACTCCGTGACTGTGCGTGACTGTGCGTGTCTACCCCAGCATTAATCTGTAGCCACAACAAGACTATGGGCCAAGTTTCAGATCAATTGGATAAGGGGGAATGGGGTTGCCCCACGACAGACAGACAGAGAGTATGAGTTAAAAGAGTTTAAAAACGGATATTTACAATGATTTTCAGTATTTTCACAATGCTTCTAGTGCCTTTTTGCAAAGCCATGAATTTCTGATGAACTTGATTTTCTTGAAATAACTGATGAATTCTGGATTGTAATCCACAATTTTAAAAATTCTGTGTTTAGTGGTCCAAATCTTACACACGGCTTGTCTTTTTTTTTAAATAAATTTCTAAAAGAATAAAACTCAAAAATTTTCATTTTTCAACAATTTTATCAATTTCAGTTCATATGCCAAATTTCATATCAAATTCTTTTTTTTGTAAATGATGATTGTCAAACATGCTTTACTTTCCGATATTGTATAAAAATGTTATAAAGTTTGTTATACCCTCCACACGTCAGTGGCAGAGGGTATATATAGGTTTGTCATTCCGTTTGTAACGCATCGAAAAACTAATTTCCGACCCCATAAAGTATATATATTCTTGATCCTTATCACAGCTCGAGTCGATATAGCGATGTCCGTCTGTCCGTCTGTCTGTTGAAATCACGCTCATTCACAAAAAAAAAAGCAATCTTACTGGACAGGGCTACAATAATATCATTTGCCATAATTCCCAGCAGGTCATGAAAATTGGCTAAATCGGGCATCATCGTGATTAGATACGAGCAAAAATATGTAGATACCTCTAAAAAAAAACATAAAACCCAGTGTGTCTGTTGTAAAAGTTTAGTGGTTGAACATTATAATTGTACAACAACATAAAAAAATGCCACAAAAAAATTATGCATATACATACATATATTAACAATACCAAGAACACAATAACATAGCTCATGTTAGTAGTATTGCCACATATTTTTTTACAGTAATCACGTTATAATAAAAAAAATCGCCAATATGAAAGAAAAAATGAAAACGAAAAATGAAAACGAAAAATGGAAAATGAAAAATGGAAAATGAAAATGGAAAATGGAGAATGGAAAATGGAAAATGAAAAACAGAAATTGGAAAATGGAAAATGTAAAATGGAAAATGGAAAATGTAAAATGTAAAATGTAAAATGTAAAATGTAAAATGTAAAATGTAAAATGTAAAATGTAAAATGTAAAATGTAAAATGTAAAATGTAAAATGTAAAATGTAAAATGTAAAATGTAAAATGTAAAATGTAAAATGTAAAATGTAAAATGTAAAATGTAAAATGTAAAATGTAAAATGTAAAATGTACAATGTAAAATGTAAAATGTAAAATGTAAACTGTAAAATGTAAAATGTAAAATGTTAAATGTAAAATGTTAAATGTAAAATGTAAAATGTGAAATGTAAAATGTAAAATGAAAATGTAAAATGTAATATGAAAAATGGAAAATGAAAAAAGAAAATTGAAAAATAAAAAATTATAAATGGAAAATGAAAAATGAAAAACGGAAAATGGAAAATGAAAAATGGAAAATAGAAAATGAAAAATGGAGAATGGAAAATGAAAAATGGAAAATGGAAAATGGAAAATGGAAAATGGAAAATTAAAAATGGAAAATGAAAATTGAAAAATTAAAAATGGAAAATGGAAAATGAAAAGCGGAAAATGAAATATGAAAAATGAAAATGAAAATTAAAAAATTAATAATGGAAAATGGAAAACACAAAATTAAAAATTAAATATTAAAAATTAAAAATTAAAAATTAAAAATTAAAAATTAATAATTAAAAATTAAAAATTAAAAATTAAAAATTAAAAATTAAAAATTAAAAATTAAAAATTAAAAATTAATAATTAAAAATTAAAAATTAAAAATTAAAATTTAAAAATTAAAAATTAAAAGTTAAAAATTAAAAACTAAAAATTAAAAATTAAAAATTAAAAATTAAAAATTAAAAATTAAAAATTAAAAATTAAAATTAAAAATTAAAAATTAAAAATTAAAAATTAAAAATTAAAAATTAAAAATTAAAAAATAAAAATTAAAAATTAAAAATTAAAACTTAAAAATTAAAAATTAAAAATTAAAAATTAAAAATTAAAAATTTTAAATTTAAAATTAAAAATTAAATATTAAAAATTGAAACTTAAAAATTAAAAATTAAAAATTAAAAATTAAAAATTAAAAATTAAAAATTAAAAATTAAAAATTAAAAATTAAAAATTAAAAATTAAAAATTAAAAATTAAAAATTAAAAATTAAAAATTAAAAATTAAAAATTAAAAATTAAAAATTAAAAATTAAAAATTAAAAATTAAAAATTAAAAATTAAAAATTAAAAATTAAAAATTAAAAATTAAAAATTAAAAATTAAAAATTAAAAACTAAAAATTGAAAATTAAAAATAAAAAATTAAATATTAAAAATTAAAAATTAAAAATTAAAAATTAGAAATTAAAAATTAAAAATAAAAAATTAAAAATTAAAAATTAAAATTAAAATTAAAATTAAAATTAAAATTAAAATTAAAAATTAAAAATTAAAAATTGAAAATTAAAAATTAAAAATTAAAAATTAAAAATTAAAAATTAAAAATTAAAAATTAAAAATTAAAAATTAAAAATTAGTAATTAAAAATTAAAAATTAAAAACTAAAAATTGAAAATTAAAAATAAAAAATTAAATATTAAAAATTAAAAATTAAAAATTAAAAATTAAAAATTAAAAATTAAAAATTAAAAATTAAAAATTAAAAATTAAAAATTAAAAATTAAAAATTAAAAATTAAAAATTAAAAATTAAAAATTAAAAATTAAAAATTAAAAATTAAAAATTAAAAATTACAAATTACAAATTACAAATTAAAAATTAAAAATAAAAAATTAAAAATTAAAATTAAAATTAAAATTTAAAAATTAAAAATTAAAAATTAAAAATTAAAAATAAAAATTAAAAATTAAAAATTAAAAATTAAAAATTAAAAATTAAAAATTAAAAATTAAAAATTAAAAATTAAAAATTAAAAATTAAAAATTAAAAATTAAAAATTAAAAATTAAAAATTAAAAATTAAAAATTAAAAATTAAAAATTAAAAATTAAAAATTAAAAATTAAAAATTAAAAATTAAAAATTAAAAATTAAAAATTAAAAATTAAAAATTAAAAATTACAAATTACAAATTAAAAATTAAAAATTAAAAACTAGTATTAAAATTAAAAATTAAAAATTAAAAATTAAAAACTAAAAACTAAAAATTAAAAATTAAAAATTAAAGATTAAAAATTAAAACTTAAAAATTAAAAATTAAAAATTGAAAATTAAAAATTAAAAATTAAAAATTAAAAATTAAAAATTAAAAATTAAAAATTAAAAATTAAAAATTAAAAATTAAAAATTAAAAATTAAAAATTAAAAATTAAAAATTAAAAATTAAAAATTAAAAATTAAAAATTAAAAATTAAAAATTAAAAATTAAAAATTAAAAATTAAAAATTAAAAATTAAAAATTAAAAATTAAAAATTAAAAATTAAAAATTAAAAATTAAAAATTAAAAATTAAAAATTAAAAATTAAAAATTAAAAATTAAAAATTAAAAATTAAAAATTAAAAATTAAAAATTAAAAATTAAAAATTAAAAATTAAAAATTAAAAAATAAAAATTAAAAATTAAAAATTAAAAATTGAAAATTAAAAATTAAAAACTAAAAACTAAAAATTAAAAATTAAAAATTAAAAATTAAAAATTAAAAATTAAAAATTAAAAATTAAAAATTCAAAATTAAAAATTCAAAATTAAAAAGAAAAAATTAAAAATTAAAAATTAAAAATTAAAAATTAAAAATTAAAAATTAAAAATTAAAAATTAAAAATTAAAAATTAAAAATTAAAAATTAAAAATTAAAAATTAAAAATTAAAAATTAAAAATTAAAAATTAAAAATTAAAAATTAAAAATTAAAAATTAAAAATTAAAAATTAAAAATTAAAAATTAAAGATTAAAAATTAAAAATTAAAAATTAAAAATTAAAGATTAAAAATTAAAAATTAAAAATTAAAAATTAAAAAATAAAAATAAAAATTAAAAATTCTGTGTTTAGTGGTCCAAATCTTACACACGGCTTGTCTTTTTTTTTAAATAAATTTCTAAAAGAATAAAACTCAAAAATTTTCATTTTTCAACAATTTTATCAATTTCAGTTCATATGCCAAATTTCATATCAAATTCTTTTTTTTGTAAATGATGATTGTCAAACATGCTTTACTTTCCGATATTGTATAAAAATGTTATAAAGTTTGTTATACCCTCCACACGTCAGTGGCAGAGGGTATATATAGGTTTGTCATTCCGTTTGTAACGCATCGAAAAACTAATTTCCGACCCCATAAAGTATATATATTCTTGATCCTTATCACAGCTCGAGTCGATATAGCGATGTCCGTCTGTCCGTCTGTCTGTTGAAATCACGCTCATTCACAAAAAAAAAAGCAATCTTACTGGACAGGGCTACAATAATATCATTTGCCATAATTCCCAGCAGGTCATGAAAATTGGCTAAATCGGGCATCATCGTGATTAGTTACGAGCAAAAATATGTAGATACCTCTAAAAAAAAACATAAAACCCAGTGTGTCTGTTGTAAAAGTTTAGTGGTTGAACATTATAATTGTACAACAACATAAAAAAATGCCACAAAAAAATTATGCATATACATACATATATTAACAATACCAAGAACACAATAACATAGCTCATGTTAGTAGTATTGCCACATATTTTTTTACAGTAATCACGTTATAATAAAAAAAATCGCCAATATGAAAGAAAAAATGAAAACGAAAAATGAAAACGAAAAATGGAAAATGAAAAATGGAAAATGAAAAATGGAAAATGAAAATGGAAAATGGAGAATGGAAAATGGAAAATGAAAAACAGAAAATGGAAAATGGAAAATGTAAAATGGAAAATGGAAAATGTAAAATGTAAAATGTAAAATGTAAAATGTAAAATGTAAAATGTAAAATGTAAAATGTAAAATGTAAAATGTAACATGTAAAATGTAAAATGTAAAATGTAAAATGTAAAATGTAAAATGTAAAATGTAAAATGTAAAATGTAAAATGTAAAATGTAAAATGTAAAATGTAAAATGTAAAATGTAAAATGTAAAATGTAAAATGTAAAATGTAAAATGTAAAATGTAAAATGTAAAATGTACAATGTAAAATGTAAAATGTAAAATGTAAAATGTAAAATGTAAACTGTAAAATGTAAAATGTAAAATGTTAAATGTTAAATGTAAAATGTTAAATGTAAAATGTAAAATGTGAAATGTAAAATGTAAAATGAAAATGTAAAATGTAATATGAAAAATGGAAAATGAAAAAAGAAAATTGAAAAATAAAAAATTATAAATGGAAAATGAAAAATGAAAAACGGAAAATGGAAAATGAAAAATGGAAAATAGAAAATGAAAAATGGAGAATGGAAAATGAAAAATGGAAAATGGAAAATGGAAAATTAAAAATGGATAATGAAAATTGAAAAATTAAAAATGGAAAATGGAAAATGAAAAGTGGAAAATGAAATATGAAAAATGAAAATGAAAATTAAAAAATTAATAATGAAAAATGGAAAATGGAAAACACAAAATTAAAAATTAAATATTAAAAATTAAAAATTAAAAATTAAAAATTAATAATTAAAAATTAAAAATTAAAAATTAAAAATTAAAAATTAAAAATTAAAAATTAAAAATTAAAAATTAAAAATTAAAAATTAAAAATTAAAAATTAAAAATTAAAAATTAATAATTAAAAATTAAAAATTAAAAATTAAAAATTAAAAATTAAAATTTAAAAATTAAAAATTAAAAATTAAAAATTAAAAACTAAAAATTAAAAATTAAAAATTAAAAATTAAAAATTAAAAATTCAAAATTCAAAGTGCAAAATTAAAAATGAAAAATTTTAAATTTAAAATTAAAAATTAAAAATTAAAAATTAATAATTAAAAATTAAAAATTAAAAATTAAAAATGAAGAATTAAAAATTAAAAATTAAAAATTAAAAATTAAAAATTAAAAATTAAAGACTCAGGTGGAGGGTATCAAAAAATTCGGCACAGCCGAATTGAACACTCTTACTTGTTTTTTTTTTCATTTTGTATTTTTGTTTCTTCTTTATAAAAATTTGAACTACTATAAAAATTATTTGGGACCTGATATGATTTGAACTAGTAAACACACAACTTGAAGGCATTTACTCTAAACACTGGCCTACGAGGAGATGTAAATTGAGGTAAGTAATAACAATGTATTTTGAAAATGTATACAATATTATATGTATGTATGTGTATAAATTTCGAAGCAAAATTCTTGAAAAAATTTAGTATATTTTCGAGTATTCTGTAATGTATTTTCATTATTTTATGGCGGTCTTAAAATTCATTTTCTATTATTAATATTATTATTTCTTTTTCTTATATACAAATATTTTTCAAAATGACTAAATTAAATTTCATATAACTTCTTTATATGTACATATATTAATAATTTTTCTTATATATAAACATTTTCTAAATGAAAACATCCAATTTTATACTCTTTGGCTTCACCCACAAATGTTGGTATTCCCTCACACAAAAAATTGGTTTCACATATAAAAATTGGTTTCTGAACTTTTTCGCCCATGTTCAAATCCTAATAAAGTCTTTGTATATAAATACTTTTTTTCCATTCATTATTTCTATCTTTTAAGTTTTCATTAAAATTTTCGATTAAATCGAAACTTCTAACAGAAAAATCATATTTATGCCCCAAATTGGCACGATATTGGCTTAACCCACAAAAAATTTGCTTCACACACAAAAAGTTGGTATCACCCACAAACATTGGTATCCCTTCATGTCCGTGGTTGAGTGCGTAGAGCGCTAGCAGTTAAACTTTTTCGCCCGTGTTCAAATCCCAATGAAATTTTTTTTATTTCATTAATTATAAAGGTTTTTATTTCTTTAATTTTTTAATTGTTTAAAAAATTTGGAACAAAATAAAGAAATATTAAAAAAACCAAAACAAAACATTTTTTCATAAAATGCCAAAAATTCTCTATATACATATATGTATAATACAAATATTGTTTATCGTATTTTCTACAAATTTTATCGTTAATCAACATTTGTATTATATTCATGAATATAAACAAATATATATATACATGAATATTAAAAAACAAAAGATGTATACACTGTGTTTCTAATAGGTCTCACGGACGCATCCTCATATTAGTTCTGTTCCCCCACGATCTTGAAGCATGTTCAAGTTCGGTTCGCTCTCTCATTCACGGTTCGCGCCCGAATCATGATTGAATCTACATGATTCGCCATACAAAATTTTGAAAGCGAATCTACTTGGTTCAAAATGAACCTAGTTGTGAACCTAGAAACATTTAGTGTCATCTCCAAGTTTGATAAGAAATTATCGCTAGTTTATTTGAACTAGTTGTCAAGAATATATAAACAAAGAAAAAACAAAAAATTTATTTGTGCAATAAAATAAATAGAAACATTTAACAAATAAAAAGTATATATTTATATATATATTCAAATAAAAATGGAAAAAATGAAATAGTGAAACGTAAAGTGTAGAAGGATGTCTTCAAATATTTGGACAAAAAATATAAACGTCAAAATGAAACAAGAACACTCGTCTGAACACCAAGGTTCACAATCATGATTCAGAGATCGAATAAAGTGGTTCATTTTGCCATCTGAACATGCTATTAGTCGAGTGCGTTCCACCAGAAAAATGTCAAGCTAAAGAGAGAGACATTTGCAGTTTTTCACCACAACTCACCATGCTTGAACAGCTTGAACTTTGCTAGAACAAATTTGTGTGAGTAAGTTTCAACCATTTACGAAAAGTGACAGAAGCAGTTGTTTTGGTTTTTGTCAAAGAGAATACAATTTTGGTAAAAATAAATAAAATGGAAAAATTAGTTTTATATGAAAATTTAATGGAATCAAGCAGTGATTCAGAAGAAGAATTAATTATGAATCATGGTTTTTGATTCAAGTCGTTCCACCAGAAAAATAGAAAATGAGAGCGAAGAGCGTAAATATGAAATTACTCAATGCTTGAGTTTGGCTAGACTTTTGAAAGATATTGTTCTGGCGGAACAGACCTATTATATGATCCTTGCGATAACTTGCGAGTAGTAACCATTTATTTTTGATAAAAAAAACAAAAAAAATCACCTTTTTCTGAAATTAAAAAAACAGTTGAGTTGGACAGCATATCGCGCCCACAATTAGCAATAGTTTAACCTAATTTTTTGGCTACATTAATTTGGATATATTAACTACAAAATGGCGGTAACATTTTAAAAATCGGTGACAAAAAAAAATTGGACTTTTGGTCACTGAAATCAAAATTTCAGCCACAGGGGGACGGTGAAACCTGAATCTAGATTTAGGAGATTTATTAGTAGATACATGTATATATGTATATAATTTTTTATCTATCAACAATGTTTCTGTGTATAACAGAATAGAAAAATTGTTTTAGAATTTTCAATGTAATGAAATAAATAATTATTTTATATAATTTATTTTTATAAGATATTTAAAAAAAGTAAATTTATATAAATAAAAATTAATTTTAAATAAATAAACAAAAAAAAATTCAATGAATAAACCATACCCAAAATTGCTTCCCAGGTAACTGACAACTAATGGAGGTCCATATTACCCAAATATTTCACAATTCCTGAACTTCCTCGATTTATAAATAAAAAAAAAAGATTAATATACATAGATGCATATACAAAAATACGTTATATTTTTCATATAAATAAATATTAAATAAAAAGAAACTAAAAGTAAAAAATTAACACAAATTAATTTTAAATAAAGGTAATCATTAAAACTAAATTAAAAGCAAACATTAATAAACCAAAAACAATAAAATTTGACTTATTACATGAAAAAAAGAACGAAATGACAAAATGTACTAAAAGACAGAAATAACTAAAAGAGTGAAAGAGTGCGAACTAGTTCAAATCGTTCAGTAGAAGGAATCGTTCAATTGAACTAGTTCGTTCTTGAACTACACAACTCGTTTTAATCTTTTACATAAAGAGATAAAACTTAAGACCTTGAGAACAAAGTATACTTCCCTAAAGGTATTTGACGATCTGAATCCGAATCTCAGCTTAGAGCTGCTCTATCACGTTTTTCCTAATCTTAAAATTCAAAAACTCGTTTCTTTGGTTTTTTAGATTTATAGGTTACGATATCTCGGAAATTTTGTGTTATGAAGGAATTTTAAGAATTGGAATCAGTGCACCAAAGAAAACAATTTTGTTGGCCTGTGTATTTGAGAGTTATGTCATAGTTAAAAACTTTCCACGCTCAGAAATTTTGTTGGCAGGGAATTTTTTCGTTTGGAATCCCCAAGATAAAGTTTATATAGCACATTTTTATATACAAATTAATATCATTCATTACTTCTTATGTGTCTGAACTTACGAATACATATGTACATAGTAAGTTTACTATAAATACGCTTATTTGTCACAGTAACGATGACGAGACCGATAAAGAAATTATTTTTGCAGCTTAAACAGTAAACTTAAACAGTACCTACACAAAGGCCATAATCATATTCTACATATGTAAGTACATATATGTATGTATGTATATTAGGTTGACACTTAGTTTTAAACACTGAATTTGTGAGGCTCGAGTGTTAAAACCGAAAACCAAAGAGTTTAAAGAAAAAACGATTTCATCAGAATAACATTAAGGGCTAATTTAACCATATCATGCTGCGTACACATTTTCCAAATTTGTACCACTCTTACTTCTTTCTGTGCAGTCTTACCGAATGTGCATTAATTTTAATTATGTCTATTTCTTGGTTCATTTTGCAATTCTTGCGCATACTTCAGTATGCAATTCGTGTTTGTCTCGAAGCCATCGAAACTAAAATAAAAAATAAATTCTCTGAATAATTTTTTGAAGTATGAATTCATTTTAAATCAGGATTATTCTATTTCTACTCATAAAACAAATGTATACTCGTAATTTGGAGACAAATTACTAAAACTTTTACTGGATGGCACAAATTCTGGTTTTTATTCCGTAGCAACTATTCCCAGCGGATTTGTGTTTACTTTATTAGATTACTTTCTTATTCGATAAATATTAAAAAATCCTCTTTTATAATCAAAAAAAAAAAAATAAATAAATAAAAAATATACAGACATGTGATAGAACCAAATTCCGTTCTAACGGAACTTTTACTCAAAAAAAATCTGCACTAAAACAAAACAAGTAAGAAAATTATAGTCGGTGTAGACCGACTATACGATACCCTATACCATACCTTTAGAGACCATATCTCTTAGGCCCAACTAATTGGATATAGAAAATAAGCATAAACCAAATTTGAGTGGCATTTTTATTAATTTTTTTGGCTGCAGACATGAAAAAGTTCATATCGGATACTATATTTATATGGGGACTAGGTCGAAAAATGGACCGATCCTGGCAATGGTTGGTAAAGTCTCTTGTATTTTGCAAAAATATATACAAACAAAATTTTAGATGAATCAGTGCAATATTTTTGTTTTTTTTTTTTATAGATTTAAGTGAAGATCGGGAAGCAGCTCTATATGGGGCCTATGACTAAGAGTTGCCCGATAGGGACCGTTTTTGGACTACTCATTAATGGATGTAATAAACACATGCAAACCCAATTTGACTAAGATCTATACGACAATTTGGATCTTATGGCAATTTATGTCGATTTCATAGGGGCCATTTGTATGGGGGCTAGGTCTCAACATGGACCGATTCTCAGCAATTTCAATAGCGTTCATCAAATACCAAAATTTCATGAAAATATATTCATATTTGCGACCTGCAGTTTGATTACAAGCTTTACATGGACACAGACGGACGGACGGACGGACATCGTTTAATCGAATCAGATAGTGATTCTGATTCGATCGGTATAATTAAAGATGGGTGTAGGTCAAATATTATTGGTTGTTACAAACAGCAGCACAAAGTCATTATACCCAAACTACATAGTGGTATAGGGTATAAATAGAGCAGCCAGATGCTTAATAAAGAGTTGAGGTTAAATATAAACAACCTAAAACATTTAGACCGACGTACATGGAAGCTTTTCGAGAGAGGGTCTTGGATCTAACTTTGCTGCGATAATTACTGGATAAAGAAAATAACCAAATTTTAGTGCTACTGTTCGTAATTTCTGGCGTGCTGATATGAAAAAGTTCATATCTGATATTATTTTCATATGAGCATAAACAAAATTCCAAAAATATTTGAAATATTTTTGATTTTTAATAGATTTAAGCGAAGATCGGGAATCAGCTTTATGTGGCGACTTATATTACAGGGCTATTTTTGGACTACTGATTAGTGGTATAATAAACACACATACACCAAATTTTATCAATATATATATGATAATCTAGATCTTTTGGCCATTTTAGTCGGTCTGGTAGGGCTTATTTTATGGGGACTAGGTGCGAACATGCACCGATTTCAATAGCGTTTGTCCTATGGTCGATAAAAGCTCATATACAAAATTTGATTAAAATATGTTCATATTTGCGAAGTGTGGATTGATTTCACGGTTTACATTGACACACAGACAGACGGACAGACAGAGAGACAGACAGACGGAAGTTTTAGCGATCGGTTTAGTAAATGGTGGGTCTATATCAAATATTATTGGTAGTTACATCAGCACAAACTCATTATACCTTCACCACATAGTGATCTAGGGTATAAAAACATTAATTATACTGCACATACTTATTTTTTTGGACTGTTAAACAGTGTAATTTACCTTGAAATTCTAACACCATTTAAAATAAAGTTTTTGTCCAGCATTTATTATAATATCTTATTTATCGTGTTTTTATAAAAACAATGATTGTTTTTTATAGAAAGAATTAATTTCTATCTGAAAATTGCATTACACTGAACAATAATTTTCGGATTGTTGTACAGTGTTATTTGCATTCTACAAAAAAAAAACTTTATTGTCTGAAATTTAGTTTTATAGTCATTCGAGATTATCTTTCAGTAACAAAAAAAGTAAGAAAATTTAGAGAAAGGGTCTTAGATCCAATTAATTGGATGTAGAAAATACACATAAACCAAATTTGAGTGACATTGTTATTAATTTTTTGCCTGCAGATATGAAAAAGTTCATTTTTAATGCTATATTTAGGTCGAAAAATGGCCGATTCTGACTATACAACTAAACATACAAACAATCCAAATTTGAAGCAGCTTTATATGAGGGTTATGACTAAGAATTGTCATACGGTGTTTATTTTTCGACTACTGATTAGTGGGTATTATAAACACACACAAACTAAATTTTTCAGAGATCTATATGATAATATATTCATAATTGTTACCTGTAGTTTGATTACAAGGTTTACATGGATACACAAACGGACGAACGAACGAACATCGCTAAACTGACTCAGGAACTGATTCTGTGTCGATCGGTGTAATAAAAGGGTCTAGGTCATATATTTTTGGTAGTTACAAACATCAGCACAAATTCATTATACCTGACCACAGAGTGGTATAGAGTATAAAAACTAAGATTATCCTAACTTCAGTGGACTTGTTTTCGATTTTTTCTCATGTACACTATACAATAAAAGTTTACGAACGGTCCCAAGTTTTAATGTAACGTCAAAAACTTTTGATTTATATATTTAATCAAATGGTGTTGACACATTAAATATAAACGTAATCTTAAATGCAGGCATGTATTTAGATGATTTTTTCCAAGCGACGAAGAAGCTAATCGAGATGGCGTTTCTGAAAGTTTACTATTTAGTAACAAAATATGTAGATATATTATTAATTGTTTATTCCGTTATAATAGTAAAAGCAACAAAAATAAGTCGTCGTAGACTTTTGTGGTACTTAAAAATTTACAGTTTTAGTTTTTTCTTAAAGACCTCGTTTGATATTTAGCAGACTTAAATTTTTAAAACGGTTTTAAATTTAAAACAAGTAAGAAAATTATAGTCGGTCTAGACCGTAACCCTATCTCTTAGGCCCAACTAACTGGACATAGAAAATAAGCTAAAACCAAACTTGAATGGGATTTTTATTAATTTTTTTGGCTGCAGATATGGACTAGGTCCAAAAATGGGCCGATCCTGATCATGTTTGGTAAAGTCTCTTGTATTTTGCAAAAATATATACAAACAAAATTTGAGAAGAATCAGTGCAATATTTTTGTTTTTTAATAGATTTAAGTGAAGATCGGGAAGCAGATCTATATGGGATCAAAGGGATCATTTTTGGACTACTCATTAATGGATGTAATGAACGCATACAAACCCAATTTGAGTAAGATCTATATGACAATTTGGATCTTATGGCAATTTATGTCGATTTCATATGGGTAATTTGTATGGGGGCTAGGTCTGAACATGGACCGATTCTCACCAGTTTCAATACCGTTCATCCCATGGCCGATAAAAGCTTATATACCAAATTTCATCAAAATATATTCATATTTGCGACCTGCAGTTTGATTAAAAAGTTTACATGGACACACAGACGGACGGACGGACGGACGGACGGACATTGTTAAATCAACTCAGAAAGTGATTCTGATTCGATCGGTATAATTAAAGATGGGTCTAGGTCAAATATTTTTGGTTGTTACAAACAGCAGCACAAAGTCATTATACCCAAACCACATAGTGGTATAGGGTATAACTAGTAAAACGATTATTCGGGAATCGTAAATTACTACTGATTTTATATTTCTAATAACCCACCACTTCCACATGCCACTGCCACTACAGTTCGAAGAAATCAATACACTCACAATTTGTTACTAACACAGTACAACACCTGATTTTGGGACTCAATTCTGACAATTGCACCTGAAAGTAGCATCATTCGTTTTGTCAAGTTGGCTGCCATTATAATTTAATGGCCATACGAATTTTTTTTGCTCAATGTGGATTTTTATCACTTTTTGTATATTTTAACACGGTTATAACTCGGTAACCGTCCGGAATATCTGTTTTATGTCTAAAACATAGTTGTAGATATTGAACAGGAGAAAAAAGCGGAACAAACCTACCCGAAAAAAGTGCATCCAGTGCCTTAAAAATCGCAAAATGCCCATTTTTTCCCCATTTTCACCTTTTTTGCTAAATAACTGGATTACAAATCCACAAATATGCTGTCTTTTTCTTTATAAACTTTATTTTGCATGACAATAAAAATTTCGATTCATATTACAGCTATTTTTACACAGAAAATATGAGACTTTTATTTGTTATCTATGCATGGAAACAAAATTTAGAACATTTTCAATTATTGTCAATATCCATCCTCGTTGAAGTTGACGCTTGTGGTTCTGATGATCTTGTTTTCTTCGTAGGTTGTTCATATTCATGGTCTGAGTCTGCATCATCATCCGAATTAGACATAATATTCAAGGGCATGTTTTCTTCAGTGTGTCCACCAATTTCAGTGTCATCTTCATCTTCGGTGTTTTCACCTTTAAACTGCATAATTTTAGAACACCACCAACAAACCTCCGCAATGGAGTTTTAGGAAAGAGCCGTGTACAGTTAGGTGACATACAGACACGAGCGGACAAGTTGCTGTATTATTTTGAAAAAATAATAGTTTCTATTATAATTTCTTGTTATAAAAACAATGATCGTGTCTTCTATAGAAAGAATTATTTAATATTTGAAAAATTGCATAATTTTTCTATTACTAGAGTAGAAAACCTCTCGCTACTTCATAGAACACCAAAGAAATTTATTATTTAACACAGCCGGCGTTATAACACCCAAAGAATGAATGATCCATATAAGAATGTTTTGATGTTTTAGAAGTCATACGATAATTAAAAAAAAAAAAAATAATTTAACTGATTCTTGTTTTAAAAATTTCCAGATATTAATATTTAAAAAAAGCTATTTTAAAATGTTTTTACTGAATTAGCTAGTAATTTTTATATTTTTCCATTTTAATTTTTAATTTGTAATTTTTATTTTTAATTTTTCATAATTCATTGGTCATTCTTTATTTTCATTTTTAATTTTTATTTTTACATTTTTATTTTTGATTTTTAATTTTTAATGTTTCAATTTTCATTTTTAATTTCTTAATTATCAATTTTCATTTTTAAATTTTAATTTTTCATTTTTATTTTTCATTTTTCATATTTCGTTACTCAGTTTCCATTTTCAATTTTCATTTTTCATTCTTAATTTTTTTATTTTTCATTATTCATTTTTCGTTTTTCATTAGAGATTATATTTGTTCTTTCATATTGGCGATTTTTTTATTATATCGTGATAACGATAAAAAAAAAATATGTGGCAATACTACTAACATAGTTCATGGTAGTTGTGTTTGTTGGTATGATTGCATCATTTTTTTGTGGCTTTCTTTAAACTGTGAATGTTGTTGTACAAAATTTATGTTCAACCACTAAAATATTGAAACAAACACACCGTTGTTTTGTTTGTTTTATAGGTGTCTACAAATTTTTTCTCGTATCTCAACACAATGATGCCCGATTTATTCAATATCCACCTGCTGGGAATAGTGGCAAATAATATTATCGTAACCTTGTCCATGTAAATGGTAAACAGACAGACGGACAGACGGACATCACTGTATCGACTCGAGCTGTGATAAAGATCCAGAATATATATACTTTATGGGGTACGAAATTAGTTTTTCGAAGAGTTACAAACTGTGGTGTCGAGGGTATAATTAAAAATTAAAAAATTCAAATTAAGAGTTATATATAAAAACTAAAAGATAAATATTGAAAATTAAAAATTAAAAATTTTAATTTTTTTCATTACTTTCTTACCTGTTTTTATTATTTTTGGTTTTTTTTTATTAATACTAATAATTTTTAATACTAATAATTTTTAGCCAAGAATCATTTGATTTCTTTTTTTTTTTAATTATCGTATAACTTCTAAGATCTCAAAACATTCTTATAGGGATCAAAATTTGGGTATTATAACGCCGGCTGCGTTAAATAATGAATTTCAGTGGTGTTCTATGAAGTACTTTGGGAACTTATGGGTTTTCTACTCTAATAAAAGAAAAATAATGCAATTTTCAAATAGTGATTAATTCTTTCTATAGAAGACATGATCATAATTTTTTGTAAAAACAAATTGTAATAGAAACTGGCCAATAAGAAAAGCAATTCACTTTAAATTTAATTTTTATTCGGAATTAATGGCAACAGTTTTAAAGTGGTAGCCGTACCCAATATTGGGTGTAATATTGAGTTTACGATGCAGGTGGAGGGTATCAAAGATTCGGTACAATTCGAACATGTTATATTTTGACATGGCAAAACACATGAAAATACAACACTGCTTGTGGCTAAAGAAAAACAGAGTAAATTAAAAGATTAATATTAAAGGAAAAATAAATGGTTTAATACTAATTAACAATTAAAAACTATATAAAATATATAACTATATTTTTAACAATTATTTTTGTAAATTCACAAATTAAAAAATCAGCTGTTGTAAACAAAACAAACAAACAGAGGTTATGTATGTCAGGCGCAATTATATATTTTCGTTTGAACACAAAAATTATGAATCGTATGTAAAACGCCATTTTTGACATATACACGGAATTATATATGGATCGTAAAACTGACTTTAAATATGAAAAACACATTTCATGTAAACACACCGCGAATTCATTAAAAAAGGGAAGATTTAATATTAATATAAATAAGTTACACCCTAATGAGCAACAACAATCTCTTAGTAAACCATATGAAAAAATAGAATACGGTTTAAAAAAATAATAAAAACTTTATAAAGATGTGAAGTACTGTGCTAGATGGTTTATTTGAAAGATTGACTCGAAAAGATAACAACGTGGATAAGTTTTTTTCATTTCTATATTTAAAAATGGCTTATAAAAGTTTTGTGACAGTTTGCTTCTTTGTAATTGGAAGCGTTTTAGGTGATGCCAACATCATAACACGCTCAGAATGGAATGCCAAGGAACCACTAAATGCATTGACACCACTTGAATTACCCATTGGTCGCATTATAATTGCCCATACGGCAGGTAATGACTGCAAAACAAAAGTAAGTTTGAAGTTTATTTTATCTTTGTTCAGTTTTCGGAGATGTATTCCAAATTAACTTTACTCTCAATTTAGGAACAATGTTCCCAACAAGTGCGCAACATTCAAAGTTTTCACATGACAAAATATCATTTCTATGATATCTCATACAATTACCTGATTGGAAATGATGGCAACGTTTACGAGGGTCGCGGCTCAAATTACCAAGGTGCTCTAGTGAAGGGTTTCAATGCTGGATCAATTGGCATTGTGTTCATGGGCAATTACATTAAAGAATTGCCTAGTGAATCGGCTTTAATGGCTGCCAAATCATTGTTAGAGCAGTTGGTGCACATGCAGAAACTAAAGGAGGACTATAAACTGTATGGACATTTGCAATTTATGGCTACACTCAGTCCTGGTGAAGCTCTTTATGCCGAAATACAAAAATGGCCCAAGTGGACAAATCAAGTAGATATATAGATATCTTTTAAGAGAAACACCTGGTCGAAAAAATAGCACCAGGATAAAAAAAGTTCTTCGTTAGATATTTGTAAATAGGTCAAACTGATTTCATTGAATACTTGTCATAAGATACTTACAAGAAATAATATTAAGTAACAAACTGTTGATTTGGTTTTTTATTTTATTACAAATTTTCAACATTTTTCAAACAACTTGAAAAACACTCAGGGCTAGTTTTTAGGATGTCAATTAAACTTAGCTTAACGGGCAATTAAGTTAATCTTAAAAAAAATTAATTTGGCTTTAACTAATGACGGTGTTTTTCAGTGATAGTTTAAGAGCTGTCAATTTTAAAGGTATTGCCATTCTTTTTTTTTTTGTAAAAAATAGATAAACAAATTTTGAGCGCGTCCTTATATTTATTGTTAAATTTGCATTCATTTATAAAAAGATTAATTAATTTAATTAGTTTATTTTTTTATTATTTAAATAATTTTTATTATCTATACTATTAATAGGCAAGGCGATTTCTTGTGACTGATCTTTTGTTCTACCATTTTATAACGATTTTGACCAAACGTATGTTATTTGAAAGGTATTTCTTTTTAGCTACTAACGCATACATAAAATTATACAATACTATGTGTATGTTAATGTGTTTGTAATAAAATTAGTTTGTTTTTTGTGTTGATTTGTGAATTGGCTATAGTTGATTAGTATAGTCTTAGGGTTTTTATTTAATGAAAAAATAAAATTTCCTAGAATTTGCGAATTTCGAGGGCCGGAATCTGCTAGTTTAAATAAAAATGTAAAACAAGCGAGGAAAACTTTTTTATTTATATCAGCTGTTTTTATTTGACAGTTCTTACTTGGGTTTAACCGATCAATGCTGATGGGTTAAACCTTAATTAAAAGCAAACTAATCCACAACTGAAGAACATTTCGAGTTTAAACAACAGTTAACTAATAAATAATGTTAATCAACATCCCAACATCCCAAAAACTAGGCCTCAGTCAAAAAAATCGCACTACAGTTCTTATTGAATTAAAAATAAATACTTCAACTAAAGATAAAAATAATTTAATGGTTTTGAATTCAGTTTTTTTATAATATCTTCTCACATTGAAATTAATATTTTGTTGAGTGCCCATTATTGGCAATAACCTCTGCACAACATTTTTACATCAATTTCACCAGATATAGGCACCTCTCCTTCGAAATAGAGTTCTGGATTTGCTGAACAGCCATCCAAAGGGCGTCATTACTGGTTGGCTGTATTCGGTATACTCCCTTCTTTATATCTGTCCATAATTTCTCGATTGGACTTAGATCTGGGGACTAAGCTGGCCATTCCATCACGATTATTTTATTGTCCTGAAACCACTTTTTTGCAAGTTTGCTGGTATGCTTCGGGCCATTGCCTTGCTGCAAGATCCAAACCAGCGGCATTTCCTCAGAATCATATGTTAGCATTACTTCCTGGAGGATATTAACGTAAACTGTCTTATCCATGATTGTTCTGATCCAATATATGCATGTGTACTACTCCATAGTACGAAAAGCACCCCATACCATAATGCTAGAACCACAATGTTTAATGGTTTTTGTTGTGAATTTTGAATTGAATTCAGCGTTGTGGGTCCTCTGGCGTAAGAACACTATCGTTTGCCTCCAAATAAAACAGCTTTGGATTCATCTGTCCAAAGAACATTTCTCAATTTTGTAGCTGGCCATTCCAAATGAATGCTAGCAAACTCCAAACGCTTTGCAACATGCTTACGTGAGAGCAGGGCCACTTTTCGGGGCCTACAGGCATTCAAGTTGTTGCCTCGCAATCTCTGACGAATAGTTTCAACACTTGCGGACACACTTAGCTACTTTTTTAGCTCTGTAGCTGGCAAAAATAGGGTCGTCTTGCATTGTCTGACCAAACGCATAACCGCTAATGGTGACCACGTGTTTCAGATTTTTGAGTAAATTGTATTGCATTTACAATCATTTTATTAGAGCACCCAACTAATTTCAGAATTTGAATTATGCTCAGAAACCATTTTTTATAAAAGCACGTTTTTGTTCAACGTCCCATTTCTATGAAAATATATAATAAAATGTGTGATGAATTATTTTATTTTAATAAAAAACATCTTTCCTTCAGTTTTTGATCCTTTTATTTCACCTATTAAATCACTATTAATTGTTTTTAAGAATTTTTGTCATTCGGTGTTATTTCTTATAATTTCGATCATTGGAAAAGAACCGTAAACTTTTTTGGAAAAAGTTAGTGCGCTATTAAGGCCAAAATAGACTACACAAAATGATTGCACAACATGGAGTTTTTCATGTTTGCGCAAAAGTTGTACAAAAATCAAATCTATTTGATTTTTTCGAATTTTGTGCAACAGTTTTGTGTGGTGTATGGGCAATTCCCCATACAAAATTGTCACTTTTAAAAACAACACAGGCGGACGAAAAAAAGAAATTAAATAAAGAACAATAATAAGAAATTTGTGGAGTACGTTTAACAACATGTCGGAAGAAACAATTTTTGTTGAAAAATTTATCGACGAATACAGAAAATTTCCAGATCTTTGGAAAATAGAAAGCGAATAAAATAAAAAATAAAAAAAACCAAACTAAAATTCTATGCTTGTGCTAATAAATTTTGTGTAGTGTATATCTAACAAAAGCTCTTGCGAAAACACGCAATCATTTTATGCAGTCTATTTGGGCCTTAAGAGAGAATATACATACATAACAGTATTGTATACTTTCTTTCAAATAATACTTTTATGCGTATTTTTTTCACTAGCATGAACAATGACTTGGAAATTGTTGCTATTTTTTTTACCATACAGTGTCGGTATTATTCATATGTACTCGATTGCTATATCTTTAAAAAAAAATTTAGTTTTCTAACAATAAAAGAACATATAAAATTTAATTTTATATGAAATGTTTATTAAAGTCTTTAATTATCAATTAATTGCATTTTACATAAAATGTTTATTGAAGTTTAATTATCAATTAATTGAATCTCTTCTTCATTTTCGTACAAACAGTGTTGTTGTTTAAGTACAATTTATTATTTTCTTTGTAACTTCCCGCCTTTGAGTTAATTAGCCGTTTTTGGGTTAATTCTGGGTTAAAATCTATGAAACTCCTTTTTTATACATCGTTGAAAGGAGTGTTTACATAGATTTTAACTAGTAAAACCGTTAACGGTACTTAGTTATTGTTCGCCACCTTCTCTCTTTTAGTGTTTAACTTATAAAATCAATCGTTTTGGTACCTTCGTACAATTTGCCATCTCTCCAACCACCTTTTCTGCACTTTTCAAGATTTTTTTGCTACATACGCAAACATTTGATCCTTCGAGCCGAATCCTGGAGAAGTTTGGAAAAATTAAAATAATTTATATCTATTCAACATTCACATGGCCTTCATCTTGGTAACACCAGCAAAAAACAACCCTCCGCTTCAATTAACATCAAATTTAAACTAAGGGTGCGTATAGTTCAGTTTGTTATACCCTATACCACTATGTGGTTTGGGTATAATGACTTTGTGCTGCTGTTTGTAACAACCAAAAATATTTGACCTAGACCCATCTTTAATTATACCGATCGAATCAGAATCACTTTCTGAATTGATTTAACAATGTCCGTCCGTCCATCCGTCCGTCCGTCCGTCCGTCCGTCCGTCCGTCCGTCTGTGTGTCCATGTAAAGCTTGTAATCAAACTGCAGGTCGCAAATATGAATATATTTTGATGAAATTTGGTATATAAGCTTTTATCGGCCATGGGATGAACGCTATTGAAATTGGTGAGAATCGGTCCATGTTCAGACCTAGCCCCCATACAAATTACCCATATGAAATCGACATAAATTGCCATAAGATCCAAATTGTCATATAGATCTTACTCAAATTGGGTTTGTATGCGTTCATTACATCCACTAATGAGTAGTCCAAAAATGATCCCTTTGACCCCATATAGAGCTGCTTCCCGATCTTTAGTTAAATCTATTAAAAAACAAAAATATTGCACTGATTCTTCTCAAATTTTGTTTGTACATATTTTTGCAAAATACAAGAGGCTTTACCAAACCTGATCAGGATCGGTCCATTTTTGGGCCTAGTCCCTTTATAGATATAGCATCCGATATGAACTTTTTCATATCTGCAGCCAAAAAAATTAATAAAAATCCCACTCAAATTTGGTTTTTGCTTATTTTCAATGTCCAGTTAGTTGGGCCTAAGAGATAGGGTTTCTAAACGTATGGTATAGGGTATCGTATAGTCGGTCTAGACCGACTATAATTTTCTTACTTTTTATTAGTGCAATGTTTCACATACCACGAAAACATTTTTATACCCTATACCACTATGTGGTTTGGGTATAATGACTTTGTGCTGCTGTTTGTAACTACCAAAAATATTTGACCTAGACCCATCTTTTTTTATACCGATTGAATCAGAATCACTATCCGTCCGTCCGTCCGTCTGTGTGTCCATGTAGAGCTTGTAATCAAACTGCAGGTCGCAAATATGATTATATTTTGATGAAATTTGGTATATAAGCTTTTATCAGCCATGGAATGAACGCTATTAAAATTGGTGAGAATCGGCCCATGTTCAGATCTAGCCCCCATACAAATGACCCCTATGAAATCAACATAAATTGCCATAAGATCAAAATTATCATATAAATCTTAGTCAAATTGGGTTTGTATGTGTTTATTACATCCATTAATCAGTAGTCCAAAAATGATCCCTATGGGACAACTCTTAGTCATAGGCCCCATATAGAGCTGCTTCCCGATTTTCACTTAAATCTATCAAAAAACAAAAATATTGCACGGATTCTTTTCAAATTTTGTTTGTATATATTTTTGCAAAATACAAGAGACTTCACCAAACATGGTCAGGATCGGTCCATTTTTGGGTCTAGTCCCCATATAGATATAGCATGAACTTTTTCATATTTGCAGCCAAAAAATTAATAAAAATCCCACTCAAATTTGGTTTATGCTTATTTTCTATATCCAGTTAGTTGGGCCTGAGAGATAGGGTCTCTAAACGCATGGTATAGGGTATCGTATAGTCGGTCTAGACCGACTATATTTTTCTTACTTGTTTTTTTATGTGTAAGCTAAGAAAAAAATTTAAAAATTTTATGAAAGTGTATAATAAAAATTAATTTAAAAAAAAGGTTCAACGTTATTAAACTATTATTCTTTTAAATACTTTTATATATTCTTTACGTGGACGTTGATATTAATTATATCATGTTGGTTTTCATCGAAAGTAAAAGGAAAAAGCCGTAGGGATTTTTAAAAAAGTGCTTAGTTCAATTAATAATAATAATAATAATAATAATAATAATAATAATAATAATAATAATAATAATAATAATAATAATAATAATAATAATAATAATATACATCCATACATTACAATAAAAAATCCGATCACAGGGGAGATGTGTAAACATCTAGTAATTAAAGATTTTTTTATGTCACTTTATATATATTATGAAATTTTTGTCGTTTTACAGCAAAGGGTTGTTGAATTAGCTGAAACAATTTTATATCATAATTTTTTCACCAATACAATCACAAGTCACACAGATTTGTCTTACGGCTCACAGCGTAAAATGTGAGCTCACATGTTACGCTGTTTTTGTGACTGTATTGTGAAATAGAAATTTACCCCCTGCGCGTATAAATGTTTACACATCAAAAATAACTAAATCAGTTTTTCTAATTTGTGTTATACATATACGCTCACGCGAACGTTGTTTTTTTTTGTGTTTAAGCTGCTTAAGCTGAATAGAGTGTTCATTTCTCTGTACGCTCACGCGCTGGTTTTTTTTTTGTGTTTATGCTCAACAGTGTGTTCATTTCTCTTCACACTAATATATACGCACACGCATTGTGTTGGTTTTGGTTTTCTACAACATTGTTAGTCACCCTACTGTCCGTTTTAGAAGCGACAGTGTGTTTTTTATTATTATTATTTTTTTTTTTTTTTTGCAAATTTTGGTTTTTCTCTAATTTGTTAAAATAATACCACACATTAAGAAAATAACATTTTTTATATAATTTTATATTATTAGTTTTATAATATATTATTATTTTTTCGGATTTTTTTTAAAAAGAATTTTTATACTGTTATTTAAATTGAATTAACTTATTTTAAAATAAATTCGAACCAAAATGCCGGGAACTGTACTTGATTTTTTATTCGCGACTCGGATACGCTCATTAAGTTTGAGGCGAAATTCAACGATATTCGTGAGGATTAACATTCGGTATTTCATCAGGAAATTCGTGGGAAAGAATTGGATTTGCTTTGGGAACAAGTAAAATCGACATATCGTACTTGTATATCATATTTAGAAAATTCGGATGACGCGGAACCAGCGGATGTTGACGCGGCTGAATCGAAATATGAAGCCACTGAACGATTACACTATTTTAAATCCAACGCGACACCGAAAGAGCAGTCTCAGTCTCCGAGTGTAAACCTCAATTCAGCTGACAACTTTTGTCACAATTTAAAGCTTCCACCATGCGATACCGACGTTTTTGAGGGCGATTACATTTCGTGACCCACTTTTAGGGATCTTTTTACAGCGGTTTATATCAACAACTCTCGACTTAGCAATATTGAGCGGTTATGCCGTCTTGTTCGGAAAACTAATGGCGAAGCTATTGAAATTGGTTCGAAATGCCCTCTCACTAATCAAGGTTTTGATGTTGCGTGGCGCATTTTGAGGGACGCATATGATAATCCGCGTATGCTAGTGAATAACCAGCTAAAATTGCTATTTAGCCTTCCCCTTCTTCATAAGGAAACGTCGTAGGGATTAAAAACTTTACAACGCGGAATAAACGGTTGCCTTAGGGCTATGTCAATTTATAATTTTTCGACGCACAGCTGGGATCCTATTATTGTATTTCTTTATATTCAACGGTTACCTTCGCAAACTGTTAGTCTGTATAGAAGACAAATCAGCTTTGTCACTCTGAAAGGATTTGGACCTCTTTTTGACAGAAAGAGTTCAAATTTTAGATTGTTTACGCGACCTTATTGGTTCAGAATCTGTTAAACGGCTTTCTGAACCTAAAATCAAAGCGCATCATACCAATGCTTCTTCAACTTGAAGTGCTTCTTGTGTTCTTTATAAGAATCAAGTTCGCTTTTTACGCTCTTGTCATCGATTCAAAAGTTTTTCTATTGCGGATCGATTTTCTATGGTAAAAAGTTTCACTGTTGTGTCAATTGTCTCGCAAGGACACATGAAGCTAAAAATTGTAGCAGTTCGTATAATTGCTCCATTTGTAACAAGAGACGTCATACTATGTTACACTGTGAATTACCATCTGCTGAAGTTTCTAGGGATAATAATCGGTCGAATTCAGGAGTTAGTTCGGTTTCTCGAGTTTCAAACTCCGTACCGGCAATCGCATCATCTTCGAATACCAATCATGCCATAGCTCCTACAGATCGTCAAGTATTTCATACAGCGCAAAATAGGACTATACTCTTATGGCAAATCTTATTCATCAGGGTATTACGTACCCAGCGTGGGCCCTTATTGACCCTGCTTCTTCATTTTTGAATGTTTGCAAAATCACCTGATTATTTCGACGCATTCGACGAATGCTCAAATTTCAGGAGTTAATCAGGCAGTTACGGCAATGTCTAGAAAACTTTGTTCATTGAAAATTGACTCCACCCTCGATTCATCCCTTGTATTGGAAACATTGGCATTTTTGGCAAATATTTCGGGCAATTTACCACCATTTACAGTCTACTCGTATTTAAAGAAAAACCTTCGTTTGGCCGATATTAATTTTGATGACAGTCCACCTGTTGATCTTTTGCTTGGCCCGGATTTATATCCAAGAATTCTGTTGGGAGAAATCCGTCGCAATATTTTGAGCTCTTTACTAGCTCCGAAACTATCTTTGGCTGGATTATTACTGGTCCAGTTGTACAACCTCAAGTTCAGGTATATTCTACGAATGTCGAATTTTCAGATTTTCAATTTGCTAAAAAAAAAAATTCTGTCTCCATTCGACAAATTTTGTGAGGAAAATTATAAAGCGACTACTCGTCGCGAATCTGAAGGTCGATATATAGTAACTGTCCCATTTAAGCCTGAATTTCCTGAAAAATTATCTTTAGGGACTTCAAGACCTGGTGTTATGGGACAATATCATCTTTACTACGTAGATCTGAAATTAAGGAGATGAACGATGACGTAGTTAGGGAGTATTTGGACTTAGGACATATGAGACCGGTATTAGCGAATGTTTTGTCTTCATAGAGTTGTTTTCAACGCTTCAAATAGAACTTCTAATGTAATTAGTTTAAACGATTGCCTTTACGTAGGACCTACCTTACAGGCAGATTTAGTTCTACTTATTCTTAGGTGTCGTCTGTTTAAATTCGTCTTCAATTGCGATATTACTCAAATGTATAGGCAGATTCGGGTTCAACGAATTTTGTTTAGGGATTCTCCGATGGAGATTGTAAGGGACTATGAATTACAGACAGTGACTGCGCCCCATACCTTGCCATTAGGACGTTATTACAACTCGCGGACGATTCTGAGTCTGAGTTCCCTCTCGCAGCACATATTCTACAAAAGTGCATGTACGTTGACGACGATCTGACGGGAGCTCATGACACTTCGAATGCATTGATGGCTCGTGATCAACTGCTGATTTGGCTTCTGCTAAGTTTCAGCTAAGAAAATGGACTTCAACCGAACGCAGTATTTTGAAAGACATACCTTTGGACCATTCAGTTGACGCTAAATTATTGACCTTTATAGAATCGAGTACTTCAAAGACTAGGAATCAGTGGAATGCTCAGTTGGACTGTTTTATTTTAGCGTGACTCCTATTTCATTAAAATCTAGGTATACTAAGAGGGAGGTCTTATCGACTATCGCGAAATGGTTTGATCCTGTAGGTTGGTTAGGTCCTGTCACTGTGGTTGCTAAAATTATCATGCAAAAAATTTGGCTTGATAATATAAATTGGGATGATATGCTTCCAAATTCGACGGAAGATGAATGGAAAAGGTTTGTAAATTCTAATCATGAGGTAAATACTATTCGTATTCCAAGATAGGTTAATTATTCGCCGGAAAATTCTGTTGAGCTTCATGTTTTTTCTGATGCCTCGGAAAAGGCATACCCCGAGTGATCTATATTCGAATTCAAGCCTCTAATGGCGAAATTCATAATCACCTACTTTCATAATCACCTACCTCTGAACTTTTGAAGACGGTGATAAATGAAATTGATATTAAAATTGATCAAATTTACTGTTGGACTGATTCGAGGATAGTCCTTTCTTGGTTAAGGAAAACGCCGTGTTCTTGGACTACATTTGTAGCGAACAGAGTATGCCGCATTCAGGAAAATGAAGGAAACCATAATTGGTATCATGTTCGTTCTGAGGATAATTCTGCAGATTTAGGTAGTCGTGGTACCTCTCCCACTGAGCTGGAAAATAGTGAGCATTGGTGGCATGGTCCAAAATGGCTGGGTCAAAATAAGGTGCACTGGAAAATAACGGATCTAAGTTATCTTGACACTGACATTGAGGGTCGGGTTGTCAAAACTCATGCTTCCTTCTTTAAGGACGTTAAGGGAGAAGATATATATGTGGATATTTTGAATAATTACTCCCGTCTTGATCGAGCTCTTCGGATAATCTCATATATTTTGAGATTCTTTTACAAGAGTCATCCAGCTCATAAATAAAATCGTTGTTTGAATGTGGATAAGATCGTTTCTGGTTATGAAATCAGAAGAACAAAATTGTATTTACTTCGCATTGAATATTGGGTTCCACGCTTGAATTCGAAAATTCGTGAAGTCATTGGTCGTTGTAAACGGTGTATTATTGACCGTAAAGTATCTTGTCGTCAAATTATGGCGGCTCTGCCTCCTGAAAGAACTACTCTTGTTGATTTTGCTGGTCCATTTGACATTAAAAGTTTCACGGGCAGAGCTTTTGTATGCTTTTCTATGAAAGCAATTCATTTAGAGGACACGTCTTATTTATCGATGCCTACTTTTTATCTGCCTTTCACAGATTTATTTCTCGACGAGGTTGCCCCTACACTATATTTTCAGATAATGGCAAAAAATTTCGTAGGTGCATCGCGTAAATTAGAGAAGTATTTTAAGACGTTTCTTAAGAAATGTCTGATTGCAGTGGATTCTGTTTATGGTATTCAGGGTTTAACTTGGCGGTTTATAACGGCCGGGGCACCTCATATGGGTGGCCTTTGGGAAGCTGGGGTGAACAGTTTTAAGCAGCATTTTCGTAAGGAAGTGCAATCTTTTAAATATACTTTTGAAGAGCTTTCTTCTCTTCTCGCAAGAATCGAAGCTTGTCTAAATTCATTGACTCCTGGTCATTTTTTAATAGGTGCACCAATACTTGCTCCCCCGGAGCCTGAAATTAATGAATCTCCGATAATCTTGTAAATTGATTTCGAAAAATGAAAGCGTTGTCTCAACTTTTTTGTCGCCGATGGAAAGAAAAATATTTAATGACGTAAAATAAGCGCTATAAATGGATAGATCCGGAGCGCGATCTACAGGAAAACGACTTAGTCATTATCAACCATGAAAATCTACCTCCGACATCGTGGCGTTTAGGTTGGGTCATAAAAGTTTATCCGGGTAAGGGTCGCGGATATTCGTACTACAAATGAGGTTGTAAAACGACCAATGTTTCATAGAAATATGGAACCTCTCCCTAACTTTTTCGGCGACGCTCTGCTCGATTATGAGGATGCTATGGAGATTTCGG
Source organism: Cordilura impudica (assembly GCA_963682025.1). Lineage (NCBI taxonomy): Eukaryota > Metazoa > Arthropoda > Insecta > Diptera > Scathophagidae > Cordilura > Cordilura impudica. The sequence continues at coordinate 151,487,543 of OY821519.1, read as the reverse complement.
AGCCTAAAACTTCTCCCGCAGTTGTTCCTAGTCCAGCAGTGACACCAACGACGACAATCGTTCCAGTGGTAAATCCGCCATTGAAAGCAACGTCCGCCATTGAAACTGTCCATTCTGAGACAGTTGCATCATCGCCTGTCATGTTAACTAAAAAGACTGTGGAAGCCTCAGGTTCGAAGCCACTGTCTTCCTCGGCTCCCATGAAAACGCCATCGTCCCCGCTATGTAGACTCTGCGAACGACGTCACCCCTTGCGTTTCTGTCATTTGTTCCGGGATATGAGTTATGAGCGCCGCCTTCGTATGGTGATACTTTATCGATACTGTTCGAAGTGCTTGGCCCATTCTCATATGGCAAAATTATGTCCTAGCACATCCAAGTGCCGAGTATGCCATGGTGACCACAATACATTATTGCACGCAAATTCAAAATCCCTTGGTTACGATCATAAAAATCGTGCAAAACTTCGATTGTCGTTCGTTTCTGAAGTTCGTTCCTTGCCAATACGTCACGTTATAAATTTGTCGTCTACGCTTCAAGTAAAGTTATACACATCTGGAACATACATTCCGATACGCGCGGTTCTCGATCCATGCTGTAGTGCAAGCTACATTTGTGAATCGTTGGTCATCAGTTAAGGTTGCCAGTTCCTACGATGGACAACGATCGGTTTTGTCGGTCAACGATTACGTCGATATACGACTCGACCCAAAAAATTAAGATCACCGCAAGAGTGAGAAGATGTTAGGAATTAGAACTCCTTCCGAGTCAATTCCAGACGCGATAAGGGAGCATTCCGGGTGGGTCGCGTTAGTTTTAGGCACAGAAGTTAATGCACAGGTGATGAAAAATCGGATACAGGCGAGCCCTGGACTTCCAATGGCGCAATATACCATTTTGGGGTGGGTCATATCTAACCCATCTTCATTGTAGAGTTCTTACTGGCTCATATGCAGAGTCCTTGCTGGAAAATTGTTACGTCGAGGTCCCTACTGGCCAATTTAACTTTAAGTGTTTTGGAAAAAAAAAATTTTAATAAATTAAATTCAAGCTCACATTTTTAAACTGAACTGTGCCTTATTTTAAGATATTTAAGTTATTTGTTAAAGTTTTATTCTTGCAACATACCTTCATGTTGCAATGTGGCCTGCAATGTTTAAGTACAATTTATTATTTTCTTTGTAATTTTCCGCCTTTGAGTCAATTAGCCATTTTTGCGTTAACTCTGGGTTAAAATCTATGAAACTCCTTTTTCATACATCGTTGAAAGCAGTGTTTACATAGATTTTTACTAGTAAAACCGTTAAAGGTACTTAGATATTGTTCGCCATCTTGTCTCTTTTATTTTTTAACTTATAAAATCAATCGTTTTGGTACCTTCGTACAATTCGTGCTAATCTCAAACCACCTTTTCTACATTTTTCAAGGTATATTATCCAAATAAAGTAAAATAGAGATTTTCTTCTCTTATTACACCGAAAATTAAATTGTGTTTTTTTTCATATTTTCTTTGCAATAGCTGTCATCGCACTCTGTGCGTCTCTTAAGCTTTTTGCATGCGAGAATTTTGCTACTGTGCTTTTACAAAATCATCAAAATACTTTTTACAAATTTTACAAATCTACAAGCAAAACAACTTATCATGTCGCAAGTCACAATGCACAATACAATAAATACACACTGATTCTCCTGTCATATGTTCATAAATACAGCTAATTCTCATGTCATCTGATTTTTCTCGCACAGAAAATAGAATTGATTCTGTGTTTTTACAACTTAAGCTGGTAACGCCACACAAAAAAGCTTTACTCTCGATCTCGCTTCCACATTAGAAAAATTCATATTGTCTCACTCTCGTTTTTTCTCGCACTCGCAACTCGCAGTGAATGTGTTTAGGGCTTTAGTGTGTGTTTACAAATGAAAGTTTTCTTGCTGAAAGTCTTGAGTTAATAGGTGAAACGGGAGAGAAAACTGGCAGGGGTACATACTTTCATGTACTCTGAAATTCTCTTTTGTTTCTTGCTTCGTAATTGTCAAAGTGAAGTTATTTTACGTTTTCTTTCATTTTTATGTTCGTTTGTGTTTACTTACGGGTTAGAGGGAGATGGAGAATGGGGGTCAAGAAACCTTATATATAACCGCGGAATATTTTTTAAATAGAAATTAAATACCTTTTTCGGTTATTTCCTTTCACAATAACGTTATAATATTTATTATTCACTTTTTGTTTCAAATAATATTCTTATTAGATAGTATATATGTATAATTATATTTAATGTTGATTAAAATACACTATTTTTGTGTTGTTGTGTTAGGGGTTATAAATTATATGTTGTGTAAATAACAATTTGTTTCAAATTCACTGGGGAGAAGGCACTGATATTTTAGTTTTTATATACTGTTTCGGTGTTTGTTTGAATTGTGATATGTTGACTCTCTGAAGATTACTTTTTGAATGTTTTTGTGGTTGATGCTGTGATCGTTAGTTGAGTTTGTTCACGGTGTGAACAGTTTGTGTTAAGAAAGATAATAAATTGAAATAAAGTTAATTTTAATGAAATAAAATAAATAGATAAAATGATAAAAGTAAACATGAACAAATCTTGAATTTCAATAAAAAAAAAGTTTAGTGTGTAGACACCGATGAAAGTTTAAAAGAGAATTTCAAACAGTTTCAGAAAGAAAAATTGCATGTGTAAACCGGCACTTACAAAGTCCCGTTTACTGTTTATTTATTTATGTTCCTCCTCAAACAAATGTATACACGCAAAAAAAAATTGTGGCCTATAAATATGTTATTTATTTATGTTAGTCCTTAAACATACATATGTAACACGCAAAAAACTGAGGTCTATCCATAAACCCAGTGGTGGCTCAAAAATATTTTTTTTATATCGCGCCCTAGGCAATCTTTTATGTGGCGTGCTCTTTACCAATGAAAACAGGTATGCAAAGCAAATAATCTTGCTTCATGAAATTGTTCTTATAGTGAATTTAGGGTAAAAAATTATAGTTTAAATATTAATTATTTGTTATTAAAAAAGTAACATGGTAAACTAAGAAAACTTCTTTTTAATTCAAAAAAAAAAACAAATATTTTTCAATTTATTTTGTTATTTTATTGTCCGGATTAGATTTTTTTAACTGTGTTATTTTTAATTATGTAAACTAGCAGATTCCAGCCCTCGAAATTCGAGAGCAAATTCTAGGAAATTTTATTTTTTCATTAAATAAAGACCCTAAAGGTATGCTAATCAATTATAGCGAATTCACAAATCAACACAAAACAAACTCATTTTTATTACAAACACATTAACAAATTAAATAAACACACACATAGCATTGTATAATTTTATGTATGCGTTACTAGCAACTTTAAATGCAATTTACTCAAAATAAAGGAAAAAATTTAAAAATCTGTAAATCTGCATAGCGGCTAAAAAGAAATACCTTTCAAATAATATACGCTTGATCAAAATCGGGATAAAATAGTAGAACAAAACATCGATCACAAGAAATCGCCTAGCCTATTAATATTATTGATAATAACAATAATTAATAATTTTTTACCGAAATCAGCAAAGCAATCTACGACATCAATGTCTCCAGGGCTATTTTATCTTCAATTGATAGTGTTGCTAAGCTTACAAGTCGTTCTTGAGCCATTTTTGAGCGAAGATGAGTTTTAATTAATTTCAGTTTGGAAAATTTCTTTCACCACTTGCAACAGTAACAGGTAACGTTAAAAAGATTCTTAAGGTGATAAAAATATTTGGATAAATTCGGCGATAAACTCTGTTCAGTGCGTGTAGAAATAGATTGAAGCTCATTACTCAAGTCCACTGCTTCGACGTCTTTTGAGCCATCATGACTTAATGCAGACTCAAGGTTTTATGCTGTTACGTCAAATATGTCAAAAATGAATCCAAAAACTGACTCAAGATTTTGAATTTGCTCAAATCTATCACGAACGGAGTTAATAGCAGTATCGAGGACGGCAAAGTAAAAATTCAATTTAAATCGTTACTGAGGGTTCTGGATGAATTTATCTTGCCCTTCTTAATTAATCGAATACGAACTGGTGCTGATTCAAAATCTGTTGGAAAGTCAATTTCTTTAGCAAGTTCAAAAGCATCTACAAATTCGATATCACTCCTTAGATTCTCTAAAAACAATTTCGTATTCTGTAACTGTTTGATAGCAGAATAAATATTTAAGTTTGCTTGTTATATTAATTTCAAACAATATCTTATGCCATATTATAAGTTGAACAACAAACGTAAATTTCGAAATCCTAACTGTCCCAGCAGTGCCAGAAATATCTATAAGGGCATCATATATGTATCCCACTGCGTAATGAAGAGGCTTCAAGGCATCAAATTGGCTTTTTCATCTTGTGTTACTTAATGGTTTTAAAGTCAGCGACTTTACATAACGCACCATAACATCCCATCTGCGTGACGAGCCTGAGAAAAACGTACATACACATTATACGACTACTACTTCTATGCAATACTAACTAGTACAGCATCATTAACTACCAAATTTAATGAATGCGCATTGCGAAACCCAAAAAATGTTCCTTAATGATGACTTCTACCTTGTCATTATCTAATAATTTTCTTATATCTACAAACCGAATGATCATCGTCATTTGATCGATATGACTGACATCTGGAGTACAATCTAAAATTATTGAAAAATATGTTACGAAATGAGCACTATAAATAGTATTTTTCTTAATTGCATTTGCTAGACGATAATTAATTTCATTTTGAATATTTTTTCCTAAATAGTGATTGTTTATTTAATTAACGGTAACCTTACACAAGTGCTCTCGTATAAGCGGATCAAACATTGCAAGATATTAAAAAAATTTTAAAAAGTTTCCCTTATCACGAGTAAAAATTTTTCTCCGCTGTTACCAGTACCTCGTAGTGCTTAATTTTGTTGACCTAGAACCCGAACTAAAGAGATCAAACGCACTAATACTCCTTGGCAACAATTTTCTTGTTGTATAATAAGTCGCAAATTATCATCGTCAATAACTGTGTCTGTTTCTGGCAGCAAATTTATTTCTTTCCATACCTGAAAACATTTTAAATGTTTTGGATTTTTCTCATGCAGTAAAAGTATCGCAGATATTATTAGAATCACATGGGTACGAAATGTCATGTATATTTTTTGTCACAAATTTTGAACTATGATATCACGAACTTTATTGGTGCATTTGATAGGCCCTGTACCATGATCCTTGTAATCGTACTCGAATGTTAAATTTTCTTCACATATATCATTTTGATTCACAAGTACTGAATCTATCGCATCTACTTCCATAAAAGATTCCTGATTCTCTATTAGACAAACATTTTCATCCGAGTTGAAATAATTGAACTGCTTTCGGTAAAACTGGAGCTGCAGGAAGGTTAGGGTAGGTTGGAAGTGGCTGCTAAACCAAAGGAAAAGCGCACTTAGACTTTGGGGTCCGTTGTGATACCACAGGACAAATAGGTGTTCCCCTCAGTCCCCACCGTAAAACCAGTTTGAGCTCCTGATGAAGCCCCTGATGTGTGAAATTTCCACATTTGAGAGATCAGAGAGATCGTGAAGAGACGGCGATCCCAATGTTCGAAGTCTCGTTCTTGAGAGCGCCGGGCAATAGCAAAGGAAGTTGTCTATGCTCTCCGCCTCCTTCACATCCATGCAGCTACGGCAGAAGTCATTTTTATTAGTGCGCTTTTGATTCAGAGCCGGCCAAATTTGTCTCGTAATCCTGCACGTTGATCCATTAGCCCATCTGTTGTCCGTTATGCCAGCGGTGTGAAGCCGAAGTTCCAGCTTGAACGATTCCAGGGGTGTACCAACACATTCCAAGTCCGCCGGAACCCGTAAGGTAGTGCCCTGTCTTGCCAGCTCATCAGCTTTACAGTTTCCTGGTATATGCCTATGCCTTGGGACCCATATGAGTCTGATATCTAACGTGCGGCAGTTAAGGGTGGTTCTTGTTTTCAGGAACATTGATTCCAAGGATTTTACCGCGGCCTGACTATCAGAGTAGATGTTGACTGCGGTTGTAGACAGAATATTCCGACCCAACCAGTCAACAACTTCATTTATTGCCAGTACCTCCGCCTGATATACACTGCAGTGGTCTGGCAACCTGCGAGCTAGATTTAGTCCAAGCTCCTTTGAATGGACTCCGAAACCAACTTGGCCAGACAATTTCGATCCGTCACTGTAGAAATTTATGGAACGCCTGCTACCTGGAATCCTCCCTGACCAAGATTCCGTGGTCGGTATTAGAGTGTTGTAGTGTCGTTCGAATACACTCCTCGAAGTAATGTAATCCACGTTCAATGGTAAGTTCCTGTCAGTCAGGATCACTCCATGGCCACAATTATGACCACGCCATTGTAGTGTGCTTCTTAGTCGAATGGTCGATTGCTCTCCTAATATGTCCAACGGTACTAGGTGTAAGAGGATGTTCAAGGCATCCGTAGGTGTAGTACAAAGGGCATCACATGGAAGCAATTCACTGTACCCTTGCATGAAGGTTGGTATTGGAGGCCTTCTCTAGAGCAGGCCACCAAACGATGACCCCGTACAGCAGTATTGGGCGAACCACCGCTGTGTAGATCCAGTGAGCAATTTTCGGGCTGAAGCCCCATCGCTTACCAATGGCCTTTTTGCAGGAGTATAAAGCTATAGTCGCCTTCTTCGCCCTTTCCTCCAAGTTCCGTCTGAAGTTCAGCTTCCTGTCCAGGAATACGCCAAGATACATGGCTCCATCAGAGAAGGCAATTTCAGTACCGTCAAGAGAAATAGGGTCGAAGGTAGGTATCTTATACTTCCTCGTGAAAATAACGAGTTCCATTTTGGTCGGATTTACCCCCAGACCGAAACTACTTGCCCAGCTAGATAGCCTAGTGAGAGCCCTCTGTAGGATATCTCTAAGTGTGGATAGAAACTTCCCATTTACGGCTATGGCCACGTCATCAGCATAGGTGACAAAGTTGCAGCCTTGTCTCTCCAACGAAACTAGCATTGAGTTTAGCGCTAAGTTCCATAGAAGTGGTGACAGAATGCCTCCTTGTAGCGTTCCCCTGTTCACAAATCGGGATATTAGAGTTTTTCCCAATTTAGACTTTATCCGCCTGTTGGCGGATCATCACTGAGATGATCACGGAGTTCACTCCTAGACTAGATAGTGCCGCTAATAATAGTTCGGTGTGACATTGTTAAAAGCCCCTTCTATATCCAAAAAGGCTGTCATGGTGTATTCTCCTACCGAGAGCGATTTGTCGATGGTACTTACAAGCTCGTGAAGAGCTGTTTCGGTTCCCTTGCTGTAAGCGTGTTGTCGCGCCGACAGCAGTTTAGGATCAATAACTCTTCGTAAGTAAGAATCTATCATACGCCCCATTGTCTTCAATAAGAACGATAATAGACTTATTGGTCTGAAGTCTTTTGGGACAGTGTGTGAACTTTTTCCAGCTTTTGGAATGAACACCACTTTCGTCTCCCTCCACTTCAGGGGAGTATATGCTAAGTTGATACAGCGAGTGAAAAGCCTACATAGCCAAGGGGAAGTGTAGTCCGACACGTGCTGCAATTTAGCTGCGATGATACCGTCAGGTCCTGGAGATTTGTAAGGTTTGAAGCTTCTAATCGCCCAGTTCAGTGTTGGTATGTTGACTATCTCCGAAGCAATATCCGTCGCACTGGCGTCTGAGTATTCTGACGCCTGAAGCGACGTAGGGGAGTTGCCCGGAAAATGGGTATCCAGTAGCAGGCTAAGTGATTCCCCACTAGAGGTAGTCCACACCGCCAATGGATCTTTTAGATAATCTACTGTGTGAGGGGTAGAAGCGAGAACCTTTTGCAACCTGGATGCTTCGGAAACGTCTTCTATATTATCACAGAATTTTTTCCAACAATCACATTTTGCCATTCTAATCTTCTTCTTGTAGGTCCTAAGCTGCAGCTTGTAGGCCAATCAATCCTCATCCTCTCTTGAAGACGTTGCCTTGTTAAAGAGTTTCCTGCAGGAGTCTCTGCCTTGATGCAGCTCGCTAGACCATCATGGTGGTTTCTTCTTGCCTTTTGGCCTTGCCGCGGGGCAAGAAGCATCTAAAGATTTGTTAAAAACCGTCGTAATATGATCCACAAGACCATCTATGTCCTCGGAATTACGCGGTTCGGATAAGGGTATTGTCGCCAATAACCCGGCAAAGGTTTTCCTATACTTAACCCAATTTGTCCTCTTCAGATTTCTGGAGACACTTTCCACCGGGTCTTTTTCTCTAAGCAAAAATTCAATGTATCGATGGTCAGAAAAGGAGTGGTCATCCAACACCCTCCAACAATCAATTTTATAAAATAATGTGTCCGATACAAAGGTAACGTCAAGAACCTCCCTACGAATACTAGTTACCAAAGTGGGTACATTTCAGTTGTTACATATATATAGGTTAGTACTAAATAAAAACTTCAAAAGTAACTCACCTCTTTCGTTCAAATTGGTACTTCCCCATATCGGATGATGTGCATTGACGTCACAGCACAGCACTAATTGGTGTGTAGTCCTTTCGGCTTCCCGGATTAGCTTTGACACATTGCCTGGCGGAATAGGCCCAGGATCACAAAAATAGGCGGAGGCGAGCCAGATTGATTTCCCTCTAGCTCCAGGCTGGCCGCTATTACATCCCTGTCACTGTTCTTTAGCGACGAACAGCTTGTAATCAGGAGTCTTAGTCCGCAAACCCTGCCTCCACAAACCCAGGGAGGGCTCTTGGATGAAGACTATGTCTACTTCACCTGTCGTCAGGCGAAGCAAAAGTGCAGCTTTACAGTGATGGAGATTTATCTGCAGGAGCCGCATCATCTGCAGCTGCCTGCACGTCCATCTCCCTTACCGTGATTTCGGCCTCGTCCTCCGTGCTATCAAGGAGGTCATATTCGTCACCAAATAGGCCAGAAGCGTCCCCCAACAGTTCGGAGTCGGATGTTAAGTATCCTTCCTCCATGGCTGTTTGGGAGCTCTCCTCAGCCTGGACTTCACCTGTGGTCCCCTCACCAGTAGATTTTTCTACTGGTTTGGCGATCTCCGTGATTGGTCCTTGGTCGCCCTTGTAGACTTTTATTTGGATTTGCCCAAAACCGTAGGAAACTATGCCGTTTGTCCCGGCTAAATGCGGGAGGGATTCGACATTGAGTAGTAGTACTACCTGTCTACGGTTCTCCTCCGCATCACCAAATCTACCAATATTCCAATGGTGTGTTGGAAGGTTACGATTGCAGACCTTCAGCATCACGGATTCAGCGTCCTCGGGAGTTGCCGGAATCATGCTTTTGCACGACATCCACTTTTGTTCCCGACCATAGCTCTCCAAGTTTGCTGACGGCAGCCTTATACAAGGCTATTGATCGTTGATCGGCAAAAGCTATCAACAGCATCGCCTTCCTTATTTTTTTAAATATGTCTTAAAAGGGCGCCGCTTTGTTTCACATTTTCTCTTTCTTTCTCAACTTTTCTTTTTTCGATTTTCGTAACCTGATAACTTTTCCTTTTGTTTTCTTCCATGTAATAAAAAATTATTACATTATTTTGCTAGTTTTACTCAGTCCCTTTTTTTTGGAAAAAAAATTGTCACCAAACAAATAAAAAATAATTTATAGTCGGTCTAGACCAACTATACGATACCCTTTACCATGCGTTTAGAGACCATATATCTTAGGCCCAACTAATTGGATATAGAAACTAAGCATAACCCAAATTTGAGTGGTTATTAATTTCGTTGTCTTTGATTATGAAAAAGTTCATATCGGATCCGATATTCATATGGGGACTAGGTCGAAAAATGAACCGATCCTGACCATATTTGGTAAGATCACTTATTTTTTGCAAAAATATATAAATACCAAATTTGAGAAAAATCTGTGCAACATTTATACCCTATACCACTAAGTGGTTTGGGTATAATGACTTTTTGCTGCTGTTTGTAACTTCCAAAAATATTTGAACTAGTCCAATCCTTTATTATATCGACCGACTCAGAATCACTTTCTAAGTCGATTTTCCGATTTCCGTCCGTCCGTCTGTGTGTCCATGTAAACTTTATAATCAAACTACGCGTCGCAAATATGAATATATTTTGATGAAATATGGTGTATAAGGTTTTATCGGTCATAGGATGAACGCTATTGAAATTGGTGAATTTCGGTAAATGTTCAGACCTAGTCCCCATACAAATGACCCCTATGAAATCGACATAAATTGCCATAAGATCCAAATTATCGTATAGATCTGAGTCAAATTGGGTTTGTATGTGTTTATTATATCCATTAATCAGTAGTCCAAAAAGAATCCCTATAGGACAATTCTTAGTCACAGGCCACATATAGAGCTGCTTCCCGATCTTAACTTAAATCTATGAAAAAACCAAAAATATTGCAGAGATTTTTCTCAAATTTGGTTTGTATATATTTTTTCACAATATAAGTGACTACCAAATATGGTTAATATCGGTCCATTTGTTGGCCTAGTCCCCATATAAATATAGCACCGGATATGAACTTTTTCATATCTGCAGCCAAAAAACTTTATAACAATGCCAAATTTTGTTTATGCTTAATTTCTATATCCAATAAGTTGGACCGAAGAGATAGAATAAACATACACAAACACGATTTGACCGAGATCTATAAGATAATATGGATTTTATAACAATTTAAGTCGCTTTCATAGGGATCATTTGTATGGGGACTAGGTCTGAACATTCACCGATTTCCACCGATTTCAATAGCGTTCATGCTATGGCCGATAGAAGCTTATATACTAAATTTCATCAAAATATTTTCATATTTGCGACTGGACCATATTGCGCGCAAAATTGATTTAAATTGGAATTTAAAAGAAAAAGTATACAATAGATGATTTAGTTTACAAGGAAAAAATAATTATATGTGTATTAAGAATATGAAATATTGGTTTAGATATTAGAAAAGCCATGTTTGTTAAGTGATGATAGGATTTTTGTCAGTTGGTATGGCTGCGAGCAGTCAAGGATTTTATTAATCGGATCAACCATCCCGGAAATTGGACATTCTTTAATGACATGGAAAACACTCATAACTAGGTGACAGGAACTGCACATTAAAGGATCAGAATGATTATAGTAATGTTGAGTGTTAAATAGTCCCCTCCCAACTCTGATAAGAGCAAGTAATACGCATTTAGATCTAGTATAACTTTGATGGTATATAGGTCTTTGTTGGTTGTATTTTGTTGTCTAAGAAAAGATTCTGAATTTCGTCATATATCTTGTCGGTTGTTTTCATATATGGAATTAAAGCTATTTCTCAAGACAAAATGGTGGCATGGAACTTCAGTTATCAAGTGTAATTTTATAGCTTCTTTTGCCGCACTATCCGCAACCTCATTGCCTTTGATACCAATGTGTGAAGGTATCCATAAGACCAGCCAACAAATTTTCAATAATATTTTGCCTTTGAGATCTGGAATCACTTTTCCCATGGATTTTGACCTCCTTAACACGAATATGAATTTTAAAAATTTTTCTATGGACCAGTTTTTGAGATAAAAACTTTTGAAATTTTATTTTCACATTTTTAGAGGTGCACCTACAAAATTGGGTATATCTTGGGTGTCCCTTGACCGATCTTCATAAATATTCACACAAATTGAAGCTAATTAAACCCTCTACCTTTCCTTAAAAGTTTTTAAATTGGCTAAACAGTTTTGATGCCAGCGATATATATATTTTAAAAACGACGTTTTTTCTGTAAAAATTGGCGTGAAAAATTTATACATTGTCGTAGGAAAAATAGAAAAAAAATGTCCATCCCAATTTTATATTTTTTACAAATAGTTGACCCTTTTGCAAAGAAAACAAGCCCCCAATCATAAAAATCCATGGATACTTTCAGACGTTATGATTTTTTTTGTAAAATACTAAAATTTCGCTTTTTAACGATTTTCAGTTTTTTTAGACTTTTGTTGCTCAAGGCGAAATAGGGAAGCATTTTTTGGGTAGTTTTCAAATATAAACAAATTCTTACAATAAATATGAACACAAGGAGAAAATTTTCAGAGTTTTCAAATTCGCAATTGAAGAGCGAAACCATCAAATAAGAAGCATTAACATAACAGAAAGTTGTCCTTTTTCGATAAAAAAAAATCACTTCCACTCGATAGTTGTGCCTTTATTGATAACAAATAACTGCCACGCGATAAATAAATATATTTATCGACTCATCCTGCAAACTTTGACAAATACCGCGTGCAATATATTGCAGTGCTTTTTGTGATTTTGGTCTGACCAAGGAAAAGGCTGAACTTTTTGCGTCTCGCATGAAACAGCGAGAATTTTTAGCCCATGGTGTTAAAACATCAATATATAGAAAGCGACATGAATAGTTTGCAAACTAAAAAAAATATGTTATTGCAGCGACATTTTATGTTTATTTGAAGAGCTAAATGAAACTCACAATACAAAAGAGTGGAGGTTGTTCATTGACAGCAATAAAGAAAGCTTAAAGGCCGTTCTCTTGCATATGGGAATGAAAAGCCATCTATTCCTGTCGCTCATGCCGTCAATTCAAAAGAAAATTATGAAACACTGGAAGTCATACTCCAATGCATTAAGTTTGAAAAGTTTAAGTGGAAGATGTGCGCCGACCTCAAAGTTGTGGCTATTTTGACCGGACTCCAAGGAGGGTATACGCGATTTTGTTTTTTTCTTTGCCTTTGGAATAGCCGCGCCGACAAGCTGCACTATCTTCAAAAAGAATGCCGCTGCGTACAAATTTAGTAATTGGCGAAGACAATATTCTACGCAATGCTCTTGTAAGAAAAGAAAATATTATACTTCCACCGTTGCATATCAAATTGGGCTTAATCAAAAACTTTGCAAAAAAATTGGATAAAGATGGAGAGGCTTTTGCGCACTTACGGCTGATTTTCCCTCAATTTTCGTTGGCTAAGATCAAAGAGGGAGTCTTTGCTGGTCCCGAGATAAAGACGCTTTTAAAGGACGAAATATTTCCAACATTTTTATCGTCCATCGAAGCAGCAACTTGGAACTCATTCAAGCTTGTCGTAGAAAATGTTTGGGTAATTGAAAAAGCTCGAATTTCAAGCAAATAGTTGAGGAGCTAGTTAAGAAGTATGAGGCTATGGGTATGTTTTATTTCTTATACAAAGGGCTATATATTATTTTTCTTGAATTTTTTATTTCATATTTTGGATGGGAATACATATGTCATTGAAAATCCATTTTCTCCAATCGCATTTGGATTTTTTTCCTGAAAACTTAGGAGACGTTAGCGATGAGCACGGCGAGCGTTTCCATCAGCAATTAAAGGAAAAGGAACGACGGTATCACGGCTTTTATGACACGGCAATGATGGGTGTATACGTGTGGTCCCTTATACGGGAGACTGGAAGTGATGTACATATATAAAAAAACAAAGGAAAAGCCAGCAATTCTTTCGGTAACCGTAAAATGCAAAACTCCTTTTAAGTACCTACATATGCCATTAAATCAGCTTTGTATTTGAAAAGTCATTAAGTAGACATACTAAAAATAAAACAAAATTTTCGCTTTTAAATTGCGAATTTGAAAATTCTGAAAATTTTCTCCTTGTGTTCATATTTATGGTAAGAATTTGTTTAGATTTGAAAACTAACCAAAAAATGCTTCCCTATTTCGCCTTGAGCAACAAAAATCAAAATAAAACTAAAAATCGTTAAAAAGCGAAATTTTAGGCTTTTACTAAAAAATTAATAATGTCTTAAAATGTCCATGGATTTTTATGATTGGGGGCTTGTTTTCTTTGGAAAAGGTTCAGCTATTTGTTAAAAATATCAAGTTGGGGTAGACATTTTTTTTCTATTTTTCCTACGACAATTTATAAATTTTTCACGCCAATTTTTACAGAAAAAACGACGTTTTTTAAAATATATATATCGCTGGCATCAAAACTGTTTCGCCAATTTGAAAACTTTTAAGGAAAGGTTTGTAGACGGTTTAATTATCTTTAATTTGTGTGAATACTTATGAAGATCGGTCTAGGGACACCCAAGATATACCCAATTTTGTAGGTGCACCTCCAAAATTGTGAAAATAAAATTTCAAAAATTTTTATCTCAAAAACTGGTCCAAAGAAAAATTTTTACAATTCATATTCGTGTTAAGGAGGTCAAAGTCCATGGGAAAAGTGATTCCAGATCTCAAAGGCAAAAAATTGTTGACTGGTGTAATATAAGAATTTGATGGTGTATGTTCGGATTTTTCAAAATACTGTCATAAATGTAATTTTTGGTTGAATAAAATCGCTTTGACAGCACTGAGGCTATCTGAACATATAATAGTTTTTGCATCCTTTTCAATAGCATATATAATTACTGCATTGATTGCAGCTATTTCAGCCGAAAAATGCCAGAAAAATCAGGTAGATAACTTTGTTTAATAACCAAGTTGAAGTTGATTTTGCACCACAGCGTATGTCGGCAAACCATTCTGGTAAGATCCATCTGTATAGATCTCAGTGTCAGCACAATAGTTATGGATTTTGTCTGCAATGTAAGATTTAAAAACTTCTGTCCTTATGTCCGATTTTTTATGGAGAGCCAAGCTTAAATCAAACAGAATATTTTGCGCAGTACTAAGATCGTTATTAGGCTTAGAAGGTAAAGGAATTTCGAATTTCCGGAGGAGAGATAATATTTTACACAAAGCATTGTTGTCTTTTGTTGTCTCAGAGTTAATAGTTAATCAAAATAGCTCATGTGACCATCCTTAGGATCAGTTATTGATCTAGATATTAAGTTTATTGATCTTTTATTTAAAATAGAAATGAAATCAGGTGATCTTGATTCAATCCTTACTGATTCAATAGGTGTGGCTTTTAACAGACCCGTAGCAGTTCGGAAACAGCCATTTAAAGCTGAATCTATTTCTGTGACATTTCCCTTAGATGTCCAACCATAAACGGTTATACTGTGTTGGATTAAGCCATGAGCTAAAGACCTACATATTTCAATGGCCGTTTCGATATGCGGTCCTTTTTTCTTTGAACAAATTAATTTTAGATTGTTTATCTTGTATAATTAACTTCTAAAATGCTCATTCCACAACAAATTTTTGGTAAAAATAACACCAAGAATTCTTAATTGATTTTGTGTATTTCAGCATTGCCAATCATGATAACGGAGTTACAGCAATTTCTCTTTCTACAAACATGCAACAATTCTGATTTACCCTCTGGCATAACAGCTCCTCGAGCAGTTGCCCAATTCTGAATTCTATTATTCAACATGTTTAAGTTCGCTTAAACAGTAACAGGACTGCCAGATGTAACAGCAAAAATATTATAAGCATATATACCAACATATTCAATACCCGGTAAATTTTCTAAGGATTTAGCCAGAGAATTTGCTTACATTGTGAAGAGTACCACAGACAATGGTGATCCCTGAGGAACGCCGTTGTCTAATAAATGCAATTGCGATACAAAACCATCAGTTTTAACCATTACCATACGGTTAGACAAGAACGAATAAATTTGTTTGACTATTGAAAAAGGTATACTTCAATCAGGCAATTCATCCAAAACAAAAATTGACACCACGCGATCAAATGCTTTCTCAATATCTTCTGACAGTACCGCGCAATGATGTATGTATAACTTTTTTCTCGAAATTTTTATTACGCCCTCTACAGTCTTTAAAAAAAAACCTTTAACTAAATAAAAAAGTATCTTATTTTATTTTTTATTAAAATAAAAACTTATTTTCGATCTTTATAATTTTTAATGATAGAGTTAGAAATTATTCAGGCTCATGATCAAATGTTTTTACTTTAAATAAAGTAAAAAACAAATGTGCCAATGTTTTTTTGCTTTACTTAAAGTAAAAACATTTGATCTGGAGCCTGAATAATTTCTAATTCATTCATAAAAAAGGTATCTTTTTATTTTTCTCTCGGAGAAATGGTAGGATCCACCACTGCATAAACCTCAGAAATCACTCTAGCAACGCTTTAATTTTCGTGGTTGATGTTAAAAACTACATATTTAAATTTTTTCTTTAGACATCAAAAATATTTCCGGAATTAAATGCATATATATATATGTATATATTTTTTTTTAATAAACTTTATGTAAACTTCTAAAAATAATTCAAATACAATAAAATAATAACTAACTTATCACGAATAACTACATATTTATTTTTGCTCAGCTTGGCAAATTAGAATTTTTTTTAAAGTTTTGGCACACTGCATGCGTCTACATTTTAAAATATGTACATTTTGGTACTGCTGAATGCTGATGCAATGTATGAAATTATGATAAATATGTAATATAAATGAAACTTTCTGAATTTTAAAAAGAAAACCTATAAATCCAAAAATAGTTTTAAAAGCTTTAAGTTATCTTTGTGCTGAATGGGGTAAATTAGATAAATTTACTTGAGAAACTCGTGTTAATTGTTTCAAAATTTATTAGAAAATGTGTATCACATAAGCAGTAAGAATAGAGAACTTAAAATAAGAAACTGTTAAAAAAATTACAGTAAAAGAAATTATATACACATATAGAAAAGGTTAAGTTGTTCGTAGGAAATATAAACACAACAAAGCATATACATAATAAATAAATAAAAAAGGGGAAAAGAGTAAAAACATTAAAAATATTGTTTTAAAACTAAATTTTTTGAACTAATAAATCATTTTGGAAGTTTTCCAACATTTGCCAGACCGGTAGGAGTTAAATTGCGTTGTTTATACAAGGATGTAAAACACGTTGAAGCACAAACATTTGGTGTAAATTCTGCATGTTCATTTTGTTCTTCTTCGTTGTCAATGAGTATACAATCCTCATCGTCAGCCATGTCTACTTCGTTGCCACGAATTATAATTTTATCGGTTAGTTTACAATAGTCGTTATCACTCTTTCGCAAATAATTATATAGAGCAATACTACCCATGATGATTTTCTCGGCATCAGTTTCACACAATCTCAATGGTTGACCAAGCACTGGAAACATATTGCACAGAATACATAGAGTATCATTCGTCTCGCAATCAGTTGAGTCTGGGGCGTAATTGTAAGAATTATCCAGATGGCATTCAGCGGGCAATTGTGATATAGGTATTAAATAGGGTTTTTTGGGTAGACTCATACTACCAAAAAAGTAATATGGGCTAATATCACAATTTTCAACTTGGTTGGCTGTAGTTGTTACAGCTTTAGGTACAGCGAGTGTTCCATCTTCTATGAATTTACAAATCTTCGATTTTTCAAATATTTCATTGTTAAATTGAGCTTTAGTCTTTTCCACATCAACATAAATAAAATTGTTGCTTCCATCTACAATTGTCGAAAATACAAGGGGTGGTTTTTGGGCACAACTTTTGTTTTGTTCATCGTCCATCTGCAAAGCTCGAGGTCGTACAGGTTGATTAGGCGGTGTATAGAAAGAAATTTGCCTCATTATTATGTTGCCCAGGCAGTTTGATATGTGATAACTTTTTTCCATTCCATTGATTATTCCACGCCACTGCTCCTCGGATTTTGGCAAACATAAATATTGATCTTTTAAGAGTTCATACATTTTTTGACAAATATCTGCAATCATTTTGACTATAACCGGCTTTGATGCACGAAAACAATAGTTACGACATGAATTAACTTCGCCTGAAATAAAAGAAATGTCAATTACAATACTGCTAATTTATAAAAATTTCTTTTCTGTACTCTGGTTAATTCTGGATAATTATATATGGTATTATTTTTGTTATTATTATTATTATTAATTTTGCTATTTAACAACAACAGACAAGCTGCGTGGGTTTTAACGTTAACAAAAAGAAAATGATTTTTTTTACTGATTTAAATTAAAAAAACGAGTAAATCAAATAAAAAATTAAGACATGATTTTACACGCTTTTAGGTTATCCGCGAGAAATGATAGTATCATATATGTAAATACATAATTATTATCAAAATATCAATCAGGCTTTAGAAGAAATTATTCATGTGAAACTGCAGTAAATTATGTCATAAACAGATGGAAATGTAAAAAGAAAAAAAATAAAATATTAGCGATTTTCCTTGATTTTAAAAGAGCTTTTGAAACGATAGATAGGGACATCCTATTGAAGAAATTAGCTAAATATGGTATTGAAGATACAGAGCTAAATTGGTTTCAGTCATATTTAACAAATCGTAGACAATTAACAAATGTTAATAATGAAATATCCAATGCAATAGAAAATGATTTTGGAGTACCACAAGGCTCAATTTTAGGAGCTCTACTATTTGTTATATATATAAACGATATTGAAAATACATTAGAGAAATGCGAAGCTGTACTATATGCGGACGATACTTTGATTTTCACAGAAGCAGCAACGGAGGAAATATGTCATGAAAATTTAAAGAATGATATAGATAATATTAATAAATGGCTAAAAATTAATAAATTAAAACTTAACAAAAACAAAACTAAATTAATGG
Organism: Cordilura impudica; assembly: GCA_963682025.1. Lineage (NCBI taxonomy): Eukaryota > Metazoa > Arthropoda > Insecta > Diptera > Scathophagidae > Cordilura > Cordilura impudica. The sequence goes on along the minus strand of OY821519.1, from coordinate 151,469,000 downwards.
AAATCAATATGAACACAAACATAACATTCAAAATAAATAATGTAATAATAGAAAAAGTGAATAATATAAAATATTTGGGTTTCTTGATTGACAAAGATTTAAACTTTAAAGATCATGTCGAATACATAAGTAAGAAAATTGGCAAGAAAATCGGGTTTTTTAAACGTTTAAGAAACAGGGTGACAATATTAACCGCAATAAATATCTATAACACTACCATAAAACCTCATTTTGAGTATGGGTCAATCATATTATTTACATGCTGTTCAGACCAACAAATAACGAGGCTGCAAAAACTACAAAATAAGGCTATGCGCTCAATTTTAAAATGCAATCGGTTTACTTCAATAAGATATAACAAAGGCTGCAACTTAATACAATATTCTTTATCCAAAAAATGAAGATGGGAAGAGCACCAGATTACTTGATCGAACAAATTAGACATGTTGGAGATGTTCAACCCTATAACCTTAGGAATGCCTTAGACTTTAGAACACAGAGAGCAGATACAACAGCAATACAAAAATCTTTATTTTACAAAGGATTAAATCTTTACAACATGATGCCGAATGATGTCAAGAACGAAATTAATATAAATCTTTTTAGAAAGAAAACTGTAAATTTTATTAAAAATGTTAACTTTTAATCAGAATATATGATAATATTTGTTAATTAATATGAAATGTCATTTAAAAGTATTTAAATATGTACTACTAATAATAATAAATTATTCCAAAACCATAGTTCATACAGCTTATGCTGCAACAGAGCTTATCCCTTGGTTCGTACCAAAGATGAGTAATCTCTAGTAATCTCTAGTAATCTCTAGCATATGCAGGGATGGATTTATTTCTAATAATAATAATAAATATTGTGAAATAATATGTTATCATTCACTTTACGTAAAAGCTGAATATTTCAGAACTCTAGGTAGTCGGGAAGTTGCTGCAAATTAAAATAAATAAATAAAAAAAATAAAAGAAATAAAAAAAAGCATTTAAAAAACAAAAATTAATATAAATACAGCTTGCTGTATTTCTCAAAATATTCAGTTTACGAAAAATTAAATAAATTATGTAAAAATTTAATCAATAACCAAGGCCTAGATTTTATGATGTCAGTTAAATTTATTTTAATCACTAAATTCGCATTTTTAACCACTAAAAACTTCAAACTATTTAACTAAATCGCTAAGCATTGCAAGCTCAGTTCAATTGAAATACCAAAAAATCAGATATACATATAACTGTAAACTATTTCACTAAAGAGTTAAAAACATGAGTTTAATCAAGCTAAGTTCGACTAAAAATTCGCTCTAAAAAAAATTTTTTTTTTCTTTTTATAGAAACAAACGAGTCTGGTCTGTACATCAGTATGTGAAACAATAGCAACATATTTATCTTTTTGAGAAGACCCCTCATGTTTTATAATTTCTGTACAACTGTGCGGTATATATCCGGTACTGGTTTGCACTTGAATCTTAGGGTTCAATGGGATTCAAGGCAGGTAATCCAATCATGATCTAGAATTTCATTTTCATAATGGTAATCCATTTCCAGCTTCGTTGTGTGTTTTGGATTTTCCACTCCGTATATAGAAATATTTTTGATTCTAAGAACTCCTAATAGAGAAACGATCAAAAATTCCATCAATTTCATGAAAATTAAATCATTTAGCTGCGTTTTGTCAAATTTACGTAACATTTCATTGTTAACCAATGATTTTTTGAGTGGGCTTAAATTGTTTTCGATTACTCCTCTACTAATAGATTTTAATACCTCATTATAAATTTTTCTATCATTTTGCGCTGCTTTTTGGCAGACATCCCACGATATGCACTCCTGGATAAATTTTTACAAAGTTGAGCAGATAAAAGCTGTAGTTTCAAACATCAGTTCAAAATCAGGGTAAGGTTTTAATAGTTAAAAAAGTCGTATTTTCATAATTCTTTTTTGAAGATATGAATAATGTTGGATTATTTATGTGAAATAAAAAAATTGAAATGCGCTTAAAATGTGACGTGTTTTCTGAGGTAGTGACGAAGAGTTTTTGAAGTGATAAACACGATTTTTGCTATAAAATTTCGGGAATTTGTTGTTAAAAATGGGGAAGATAATGGAAAGTAAAAAAAACTCTTCGTGACGATTTATATGTAGATATAGTAAAATTTCAAAAGAATCGGCCAAGTAGATTTTGAGTTATGATGCTCACGGACTTCGAACATTTATTTGCGAGAAAATCGATTTAAAGTTTTTTAAAAACTGATTTATATATGATATACCGTACGAGGCCGGTCGCTGGAAACGCTGTATCTTCTTAAGTTTTGCTCCGGTTTACTTGAAATTTTGACGCAATACTCTCGACATGTTATAAATTTAGAAATAAAAATACACAGGTTTTAAAACCTTCCCCCTCCCCCCTTAAGGGCGCTGGAAATAAAATGTATTATGTTGTTTTATACTTACACACAAACAAAATAAAGTGGTTTTATTTTAAGGGAGTACCCAAACTCTTTTAATCAAGTACCTTATATTTATATTTTTCTGAACAATGTTCGAAGTTCGAAAGCTGAGTATAGACGGCCAATGTTATATATTCTTTTTGTTACAAAATAATAACAGTTTAGTACGGATGTTGGACAAAAAAATAATAATATTCTTTTTTACTACAAAATGACACCGATAGTATTTTTCTATATCCGTGGTTCTATTGGGATTATTGATTCAATTTTGTGTTAAATTTTATTTTCAAACTTTAAGCAAAAATTTAATGCATTATAATTATTTTCCAATCTCATTTTAAAGAAACAGAATCATCCCTATAATGTAAATTGTATTTACCCGTAGCTAAATACTTCAATGTTATGGCAATACGCTCCTCGGCACTAAATGTTTTTTTCTTGCGCTGAGGCTCGAGAACAGTGACTAAAGGTTCCAAAATATTGACCAAATGTCGAAATTGTTTCTCAGTTATATTGAAAAAACAATTTAAATGGTAGACTTCATTGCTGCGGAACAAAAGTTCTTTTCGAAGATTCTCCTTATTAAGAAATTCATGTTGGTACTTTTTCAGCCATTCTTTAGTCCACTCAAGTCTACGGCGACAATTAAGTATGCCAGATAAATCAAGAGCTGAGACTTTTGTTGGCAGTTGCCTAGATGAGGTCGCAGTGGTTGTAGTTGCCGCTGCAGTGGTAATCGTGTTTGAGCTACCTGGCTCTGCATTATGAATTTTGTCCTCACGCTCCTTTAAGACTCCAATTACTTTTGTTTTAATTTTATCCATTGTTCTACAACGAAACTTCCACCAAACTGCCAAATTTCTCGTTTTCCAATTTGAGTTCGGTAAGAATACAATTTTGTTTTTTCTTTATCAAATCCAATTTGACGACACGAACCCAAAACGAGTTTTTACGAATTTAATATTTCATTTTTTATATTAGAATCACAATCATAAATTCATATGCCAAATATATATGACAGGCAAATGTTTTGAAAATTTTTCGTTTTTCTTCAATGGTCTGTTTAACTTTTATAAATTCACTTTGATTATTTAATTATTTGCTTCACTTAGCCTTTTCTAAATTTGTGTCGTATACGTCTACAGCATATGATTTTTGTTTATGTTTTGATGCATTGCTTGTCCAATTGGAAAGTGGTGTGCTTGCTTGTCAAGCATTAATGTCAAAAATGATGATGCCAGACTTCTCTTTTCCTCTTACTTCCAACGAACAAATCGTCAATATTTAAAGGCTTAGTTAGCCAAACGTTGTTAATATGTATCCGTATCGTAAATGTCACGTTGGCATTTAGTGCAATTATAGAACGTAAAAAACTGAAACAGCATGTTGCTATGTAAAATTAACCCAACTTTATCAGCTGTTCACAAAAGTCACGAACAAACGTAGTATATATATATTTCAACAGATTATGCATTATGCATGAAACACATAGACGACAGCGGCTACACGACTACAGCCTGTCAAAAATAATATACACACGTTTATATGAAAACGATTATTTTGACACCAACACAGCTACACGACCACTTTTGTTGCTGTAGTCAACTTATGTTAATTTCTATTTTTGTTAGCTACAGAACAAAAATAGTGTTGACAATATAACAAAATATGTAAAAGATATTAGTGCTATGAAATATTTTATTTTGTTTAAAAAATTAATCGCAAAATGAAGTGCTATAATAATTCTATTAATAATAAAAAGCGGTTAAGTAAATTTATTTATTTGTTTTTACGTGTTCGAATCTAATTCTCTTTACGAACGGTCGTGTAAATAATTAAAGCGCTTAGAGTTCAACTATTTAAAATTAACAACAAGTGTATATTTTTGTTTTTGCAATTGCCTATTATTGATCTCATTTGAACTCACGTGGTAGACAATCCAGCTTATAACAGGAATAAAAATTTAGCGATGGCCCGAGGGGCCAAATCTTCATCAAAAAGAAAGCTTGTGAACAAAAAGATGACAAGACTTCCTCCGGGTTTTGTTAACCCGAACATCGCGTCAACTTCCAGCAACAGATTTAGCCTGCTTGCTGGCCTCAATGATATGGACGTAACTCCTGCATCAAATATTAATGATATTAAACAACACAAACCTCCACCTATAGTTGTAGAAGCCAACGCCTCATTTGCAGAAATACGAAAACTACTTGGTAAAGATTGTATTTTCAAACGTACTTCAATTGGTACCAAAATATTTGCTCCAACTAAAGAATTGTACGAATGCTATAAGCAAATTCTTAAAGAGAGTAAAATGGAGTTTCATTCATATGGCTCCAAAGATAATAGGTTATACACAACCTTTCTACACGGTTTACCCCGCATAAACTCTGAGGACATCACCGAAGAGTTAAAAAACTACAACCTATCCCCTTCTTCGGTGGCTGAAATAGTCACAAAATTCAGTTCGAACAACAATGCTGTTTACAAAGTTCAATTTGTTCGTAAAAATTTTAACCCAACTGCCTTAAAAAATGTAAGGACAATTTCCAATATCATAATTTCTTGGAAAAAATACAAATCTAGGTCCAGAAATAAACCAACTCAATGCTGGAACTGCTTAATGTATGGCCATGGCGGTGAACATTGCCATCGAAGTGCTGCATGTATGATATGTGCAGAACAACATCATACAAGTGTGTGTCCGTTTAACACAAATGAAAAAAGACCAGCTGTTTTTACATGCTTTAATTGCAAAAAACATGGAAAAGAGAGAACTGATCACTCTGCAAACGACATCAACTGTCCGTTACGTTCTCTCTATTTGGAAACTAGAACAAGAGTAACTTCCAAAAGTCATAACAACAGCAGGCAACAACAAAATATTTCATTTCAATCAAAGGTTGATTTCCCAAATTTAAGTAACAACAACACAAATTGTAACAATAACATCAATAATAACAGCAAAGCTACATATGCTAACCAGCTGAAAACAAACATCGATTTATTTAGCATTGATGAGCTTTTTGATATTTTCACTACAGCTATGGATGATTTGCATAGGTGCACCTCAAAAGTACAACAAATCAAAGTTGTAATGTCAATGGTAAAATACGCCCATGGATTATACTAATAATTTAAACGAATTCAAAATGCTTCACTTGAATGCCAATGGCATTTCAAACTTTTCTAAATTAAAACAATTTGAGATACTAATTGAACGAGAAAATATTAAAATAGCGTCTTTGAATGAAACTTTTTTTTCAGAAAATCATAGACCCTATTTTAAAAATTATTATTTATATAGAAGTGACAGAACAGATGCAAGAGGAGGAGGAGTAGCTCTGTTAATTCATAAATCTGTCGCTCATAAAAACCTCTTTATATCAAACACCTCATCAATCGAAAACATCTCTATTGAAGTTATTATAAATAATAGACCTATTGTTGTATCTTCGTTATATTCACCAAGATATACTCATAACTTCTGTGCTGATATCTTGAACCTAACACCTTCCACCAAAGAATATATAGTTTTTGGTGACCTAAATGCCAAACATTGTTCATGGAATTGTCGTTCAAATAATACTGCAGGAATCGCACTTAACAACCTACAGCAATCAAGCAATTTTTTTATTCACTATCCTAATAGTCCAACCCTATTCCCCCATCAACACAATCGCGAAGCATCCACAGTCGATATTATTTTAAGCAGCTCCGCTTTAAATATAGACGTAAAAACAATGGATTACGAAATACCATCAGACCATCGCCCCATTATATGTACACTTAAAAGGTCAATGGCCTTGCAGGTTGACCTCAATTATTATGATTATAGTGCAACCAACTGGAACATTTATATGAATTTTTTAGACAATAAAATCACGTTATATTCCGATATATACAATACCAAGGCAGTAATTGATCAGGAAATCCAAAAATTTATAAATGTAGTTTTCGAAGCAAGGGATGTGTCTACACCTAAAATAACTCAACAAAATAATTACACATTACCAGAAAGTACTGTGAAATATATAAAACTAAGAAGAAGCTTTAAAAGAAAAAGCCAACGATCTTCAAATATAGCCGAGCAAACTTTTTATAATCAATGTACTAAGTTTCTAAGTAACATGATTGATAAAAGTATTAATTCGGAGCGCAATAAGAAATGGTCTCAATTATTATCCAATTTAAAACCAGGTGATAAATCGTTTTGGAAAATAAGCAGGAACTTGCGAGGAAAAGGAAAAAATCAAATCGCTCACTTCAAAGTTGGAAATACAAAAATAACATCTGATAAGGACAAGGCTGAAGTCCTGGCAAATACATTTGTCCAAGCAAATAACCTCACTTCGAACTATAACCACTCGGCAGATACACTAATAAATACAACAGTAAATAATTTTAAGAAGGAAAATCCCAGTTCTGAATCTGCAATTTATACATCTCTTGAAGAAGTAATGAATATTGTCTCATCAATAAAACCCTCAAAATCCCCTGGTTTTGACAATGTTCCCAACCTGCTTTTAAAGAAACTACCAATTAAAGCTTTAAAATTACTAGTTATAATATTTAACAGCTGCATCAAACTCAACTATTTCCCAAACCATTTCAAAAATGCTAAGGTTATAGCTATTAACAAACCTAGCAAGCCAAAAACTAACCCAAACAGCTACAGACCTATCAGTCTATTAAGTAACTTTGGAAATATATTTGAAAAAATTCTACATTCTCGTCTTAGTGAATTTGTAACGACCAATTCTATTGTTGCTAAAGAACAATTTGGATTTAAAAAAGGACATAGCACTACTCACCAAATAAACAGAATTAAAAATCAAATAATCACCAATAAAAACAATAAACGTTCAACGGGTGTAATATTGTTAGATATTGAAAAAGCGTTTGACACCGTTTGGCATAATGGCCTCTTATTTAAACTTCTTGATGCAAATATACCAAAATATCTATGTAAACTTATTTCAGATTTCATTCACGACAGAAGCTTTAAAGTTGCAATTAATAATGAAACATCAACTCCAAAAACCATTACCTCAGGGTTACCTCAAGGATCAGTCTTGTCGCCATTGCTTTACTCGATATATACATCCGATTTTAAAGTCCCAAAATATATGAAAATTGCCTATTACGCAGATGACACTGCGTTAATTTCTTCAAACAAACTTACAAGTGCACTCCTGAAGAAAATGGAAAAGGGACTTGTAAATTGCAGTAAATATTTCCACAAATGGAAAATCAAAATTAATCCAAACAAGAGCCAAGCAATAATTTTTCCATTCAACAAATCTCCCAAAAGACTGCCAAGACGTCACCTTCTTATTGGAAATAATACCATAAATGTACTTAACGATGTCAAATATCTCGGAGTTGTCTTGGACAAAAAGCTTACATTTAAACAACATATTATGGCTACGTGCCAAAAAGCTATAAAATCATTTAAAGCATTATGGCCACTACTAAATAGAAGGTCATTTCTAAACCACCAAAACAAAAATCTACTCTTCAAAAGTGTTATAAGGCCGATATTAACATACGCGTGTCCTATTTGGAGTGACGCTGCCAACTGCCACCTAAAACGCTTACAAATTATACAAAACAAATGTCTTAAAATGATATATAAAAAGCACTGGAGGTATCCTACAAATCTTCTTCATGAAGAAACCGGTTATGAAAAAATTATCGATTTCATAACAAGGATTAACAATAATTACTTTGCCAAAATTGAAAATTCCTCTTACCCACTGCTAAGAGAATGTATAGAAATAACGTAAAATTAAAAAAGAAATCACCAAATTGAAAATTATATGCTTATAGAGGTCTATTATTACTAATAAACCCCCTATAAGCATATAAACATTTTCAGATAGTATTTGAATATATTAAATCATATAAAGGTTTTTTCCTCCCATTTTCCTTTAAAAATCATTAAAAAATAAAATAAAAGCTATTTAATATCTTTAGATCCTATGTATTATTTGTTGCAATATCTATATGTAAAGATAAGATCTCATATGTAAATATCAAATTTGTTAAAATATGTAAATAAAGGAAGAATATATAATTGAAAAAAAAAAAAAAAATTTGTTTTTACGTTATAATAATGCATTATAAATAAGTATTTGTATATTTAAGTCAAGTTTATATAGAATCATGCATGTTTTTCTATTTTAATAAAGTAGAAAAAAAAAAAATAATTGGCACTACTGAAATAAAAATGCTTTTGTATAAAAACAGCCGTTTATATTGTTGTTATATGTTGCTGTCGTTTTCAAAAAAATTAAGTAGCTGACTACACGACTATAATTGCAGCCAGCAGCATTTGTAGTCGTGTGTTCGTGTAGCCGCTGTCGTCTATATATTTCATGCATTACGCTCTTGCATTTAGTCGTCACTGAAACAGCAACGGGTGAAGACGTGTACGGATTGTATGTGTGTGTTTACACATGAAAGTTTTCTTGCTGAAAGTCTTGAGTTTATTGGTGAGACGGGAGAGAAGAATGGCAGGGGGATATTCTCTTTTGTTTCTTGCTTCGTAATTTTCAAAGTGAATTTTTTTTACGTTTTATTTTTATGTTCGTTTGTGTTAAGAAAGGCAATAATTTGAAATAAAGTTAATTTTAATGAAATAAAATGATAAAGTAAACATCAGCAAATCTTGAATTTCAATATAAAAATTTCAGTGTGTAGACACGCATGAAAATTTAAAAAAGAATTTCAAACAATTTCAGAAAGAAAAATTTCATGTGTAAACCGGGACTATGCTGATTTTTTTTTAATACACCGATTAAAATCAATAGTAATATACGAAAAATATTTTATGAGTATAAATGTATTTTGTAATTGGTATAAAACAAGCAAGGAAAATAATTTAAATGAAAAAGAAAAGCTGTTTGATTAAAAAAAAACAAATTTTTGTTGAAAAATTAAAAGAATCGTTGATCAAATTGGAAACCAAGATCGACAAATAAAAATTATGAAAATTTTTTTTTCAAATTTAAAATTTATTTGTTCTAAACAACGTAACGCATTAAGTTCTGTATATTAAAACAAGTAAGAGTGTTAAATTCGGCTGTGCCGAATCTTTGATACCCTCCACCTCGGTTTGTTAAACTTAATACCAAATTATTTCAGCAAATTCTTTGGGTTGGTTTTCTTCTTTTCTATTATTTCGGATTTATTTCGGTGTTTGCTTTTTGGTCATCGTGGTTGCTGATCGGCATGCATTTTGGTTATATACCTATATGCATGCGTTTCCGGTTATATGACATAACTTCTCGTTTAATTTAGTTTTTGCTAATTAAATAGCTCGCCCTAACCTCCATTGCAAAGGTAATGGTTGTGTAGAGTGGCTATATGCATTAAATCGTGCTAATTGGAGATGGCTGTATAGTTTCTTTTAACTGGCCAAATATTTCTTCATTGTGGCCATATAGGTTGGATGGAGTAACAAAATAATAACCAAAAAAAAAGCTCTCTCAACTTTTTTTTAAAATATTGCCATATTTTGAAAACATAGAGAATAAATTTATAATAATAAATAATCAAATTAGGGATGAAAAACGCAAAAAACGAAAAGTCCCAAACATTTTAAATAAAATAATTTAATGTTATCTTTATTTTCTGAAAAACTTCAAATTTTCATCCAAAAAAAATTTTGAAAATTTATATATAAAAAATAACATTCTCATAAAATTACGTTTACTTATGTAACAATTTTTATGTTAGCAATTCTTAAATATCATTTGAGGTTTTCTTAAATTCATTGAATTTAAATTAATATCGACAAATCTGTTTTTCTATTTATTTAAATTGTAAAGGAGTGGCATCTCTGTCAAAATAAGCGAAAAACACAAAGAATAGAAAAAAACAAATTACTTCGTGTTTGACAGGATGATTTTATGTTTATGTTTAATATCTTTATTTTTTTTACTAATATTTCTGTTTATTTATTTGAAAATGAAATAATGAATTGAATATGCTATTTAATTTTTTTATTTATATAAAAAAGTTTTTTAATTAAAGCAAAATATTTTCACTATTTCATGATTTTTATTTATGTATGACGACATTTCAACCTAAAAATTTAAGTTTTTATCGATTGGATAAACAACACAAAAATGGTTGTCGTTTAGATAACAACAACAGCTGACTTTAACAATAGCGAATATCGTTTCAAAATTTTACTGATAATTTTGCAATTTTCTTTTTTTTTTACAATTCGACTATCGTTAAAAGAAGTTACTGAATCGCGGTACTGAAAAGTTATTAATATCTCCTGAATGGCAATATTTTTTTTAAATGTAAACATTTTTATATGTAAAGATATTTCTAAATTTAAAATTATTATTTCCGACGTTTTGATATGATTTTCTGAAACTCAATTAATATTTTCTAATTTATAATTGGAAATTTTATTTTCAGTTTAAAAAGTGAAATTTTGTATTTATGTGAATAATAATGCTTTATTAATTATAAACAATTTTTAAAAATTAGATGTAATCGCAATCAGATATTTTATAGGTAAAGCAGAATAATAATTCTATATAACTATGTAGAACTGTTTTGTAAGCAAAAAACTCATTGACGAACTCGGTAACTCTATTTTGTAAAGACAACAAAAAGTTAACCCCCCAATCTCACATCACACTGAAATTGTAAAATCGTTGTGTACGTATTATCAACGAAAAATTGTTCGAATTAGTCGAATCCATCGCCATTAAATTTTATGCTCAAACATCTGACTGCAATCTCATTTTTAAAATGTTGTCGAAGCGTAAACTTGAAAAAATTTGTATACTTCTCTCTCTTATTTTATTTTAAGTAGAGTTACCAAGTTTATTATACAGGCACATGTTTGAGGGAAAATGTTTACATTTATTATTATTAGTATTATTTTAATAATAGTTAATAATATTTATGCTCTATAATTAACAAACTTGCGTTTTTGTATGCGCATTTCAAAAAATAAATCATTATAATAGATTTAACAAGTTAAAACTTTAATTACAATTTTACAGAATCCAGTAAATTTGCATTAAATTTATAACAGGGTAACATTAATCATCGTTAGTGTCTGCCACTATTCGCACGAAAAATTTGGTGCCATTAGTGTGACCACTGCGGAAAATGTGTGTGTATTAGTAAAAAAAAATGTGAGTGTATTGAGTTTTTCGAACTTGCAGTGTGATGTGAGATTGGTGGGAAATATGCAAAACTTATGTTCATATTTGTAAAAGAATAATGAAAAAACGTATGAAATAAAAGACCAACCCGTGTATACTCTTAACATTGTTCTGTATGATATCTAGTTGAAAATATTAACATTCATGTTAAAATAGAAAAAACTATTGCAAAGCTAATTAGAACAAACAAAAATTATGCCGGCATCTACTGTGGCATAGTCACGCTGAGCAAAATGAAGTGACACTCTGTTAATACAAAAGAAATGTATTTTCCCCACAACAAAATACTGCAGAATTTTATGTAAATAAAATAACCGATTTATTTCTAACATGCAGTTACTATGAATATACATACATACATATATATAATATATGTACATTATTTGTATTATTCAATATGTGTATGTATGTATATTTAAATATTACACACAAAAAATACAACATCAAACGTTATTTTTGTGTTTTTCTCTTTAAATAAATTAATACATAAATTTTTTGCTAAATTTACATTTGGGCAATTCACAACAGGTGTTGTACATTGTATGTTGTATTGAAATACACAATACAATCATTTGTTGTGAACACTCAGTTGTATTTTCATATTGTAAAACGCTTTCTTTAGTAATTTTCGATCCAACGAGGAAAGATCGCTTCGTCGCTTCTGCTATTTTGTATAAGAGAAAACACTTGTCAGTGTTTGCTTTTTGGTCGTGAGATATACCCTGGAGTTTTAGTTACGTACCTCTTGCATTTTAATTTATAATGAAAAAAAAAATGTTAAATGTTTTGGTTGGTACTGAAAGAGAAAATACATACTAAAAATATAAACATTAATTTTTATATAAATAAACTTATCGATGTATTTGCGTTATTTGCATTATTTGCCATATTTTATTTTATAATTATTTATGCTGATAATATTCTATGTATTTGTTTTTTCTTTTTCATAAAAACTGGCATTCACTTGGAACTGATATGTTATGATACAATATACAACATTTACTAAACATAGCAAATGAAGTTGGATCGTGTATCAGATTTTTCAGTGAAAATTATCAACAACAGTTTTACACTATTGTAAAGTGATACACGATACAGGAGAAAAAACGATACATTACCCATTGTGAATTGCCCAATTGTTTTTTTTTTATTAACAACTAGGTATTTTAGCATTATTTGCTTTAGATGTTGGTGAATTTTTACTCCCTTTATATTAACTCGTAGTGTCTGCTTGTCGAAAAAATTTTGGATCGATTTTAACCACTTTCCCGTGACCCAATCGATCTGAAATTTTGCAGGCAGGCTTGTGGCAATGACAGAAATGATCTAACATATTTTTTTAGTGATGCCAAAACAATGGAAACTTTAAAATTTTTCTACCAGAGTTGATAAAAAAATGTACAAAGGGTTTGTTTTTGTTATATTATTACCATAACGACCACAAAAACAACAAGTCCAGCTATGAAAACAATGCAACATTTAGAATAACAACAAGAACAATATAGAAATATCATGTTTTTCATTTTTTTTTTACTTTTTCAGAGATTTCCCTGGACCTGTTCCACCGATTTTAATGATTTTTGAAGTAGAAATCTTTCCATGAATTTGGTGAATCATTCTCACTAAAAATGATCACTGTAGCTGCACTATTGAGGGCGTGATCGTGACAAGAACAACATAGAAAATTATTTTTTTTTCAAGACTTTTTTAGTTCTTCATTCAAATCTCGGGCCCTAATCGACCGATTTGGACGATTTTAAATAGCAAACTTCTCAGGATGTTAGTGAATCATTCTTATGTCAACGAGTACCCTAGCTGCCGGATTGATGCCGTCATCGTGATTACCACAGACGGACAGACGGACATCGCTATATCAACTCCGGTTGTTATAAGGATCACAAATATATAAATTTTATGGGGTCCAAAAATTTTTTTTCTAATTATTACAAACGGAATGACAAACTTATATATACCCTCTGCACACTGGAGTGGAGGGTATAACAACTCTACAACAGCAACAATGACAGTCATATGTTTTTCAAATAGGAAAAAACTGTTTATGTGTTAGTTTCGGTCATTCCCCAGTATGCATTGAAATATTAAGTTCTTAAATTGATGTCAAATGTAATTCTCAACTTGGGTTGAACAATTTTTCTCCTTGTTTGCTTTCAACTTGACATCAAGTTGAGACTTAACATTTTTTCCAATCTTTGAGAAACATTTTTACTCTCAATTGGATATCCAACACTTTTCTCCACTTGAGACCAAACATTTTTTCAACTTGAATACGATTTGTGTTAAGTCTGAGATATTATTTAAATATGTCATAAATAATAAATTAAATTAAAAAATGCCAAAAAAGTACAAATAAATCATTGATATATTTTTAATTATTTCTGCTTTTTGTCGAATTTTTCAAAAAATGTACAACTAATTAATTCATTTATTTTTAATTCTAGATTTTAAAAAATGTACATAATATGTACATTTAATGTTAAATATGTACATAGTAATGTTAAATATATAATGAAATTAAATTGAAACATTAAAAAAAGTACATTGTTTTCATTTCTAAAATTAGTATAATATGGCAATTCCGTACCTTCCATTTGATACCGATTGGAAATATTTCTTTGCTATCAAGTTGAGAATCACAAATTTCTCAATTTGATAACTATGAAAATCGCCATATAAAAAATGTGCCTTTTAAGTTGAGAAGACTATATTCGAACTATTGAGGGCATTTGAGAATTAACGTTGGAGATTTGAGAAATGTATTTGATCTCAAATGCACCTCAAGTTGATAGCAAACAAAAATGTTTATTGGGACATTTATTGTAGGGTCGTTTGCACACACACAAAAAATAGAAAATAAATTGTCAATAAGCAAAGCAAGTGGCTTCGAAATTCGATGATGCCAGTTAATCATTTTTTGTTCACGCGGAATTTATAATTGGAGGAATTTTTTTCTCGAGAAATGTATTTTCCGTGAGAAAGAAATTCCTTGAGAATATTCATAATTGGGATGAATAACTTTTAATTGGAACTTTTTAGTCAGAATAAATCATAATTCTAGTTAGATATTGGTTAATATTTAATTAGAAAAAATATTGTGGTGGCATCTACGCAATTATTGAGGCAGTCACGGAAAAATTAAATGCAAGTCTGTTTTTTTTAATATAACAAAAATGGATTTTCCCTTTAACAAAATATGGCAGAATTCTTTATAAATGAAATGCAAAATGGAAAATCAATTTTGTGCTAATTCTTAACAAAATTAATAAAATATATATATGTATTATTAATTTATTAATATTTGTAATTTTATTTGACACAATTTCACACACAGTTTTACAGATCAACTGTTTTAATTAGAAAAAATATTGTGGTGGCATCTACGCAATTATTGAGGCAGTCACGGAAAAATTAAATGCAAGTCTGTTTTTTTTAATATAACAAAAATGGATTTTCCCTTTAACAAAATATGGCAGAATTCTTTAAAAATGAAATGCAAAATGGAAAATCAATTTTGTGCTAATTCTTAACAAAATTAATAAAATATATATATATATATGTATTATTATATTTATTAATATTTGTAATTTTATTTGACACAATTTCACACACAGTTTTACAGATCAACTGTTTTCAACTGATTTAGAAGTTTTCTGTTTTTGAAACAGTAGTGCCAATTTGTAACATTTTGTGATGTAATGAAAATCGCAGAATAATAAGTTAATACACAATAAAAAATATTAAATTTTTAAGTTTTATATACATATTGCAATAAAAAAAACTTTGGTAAATTTACATTGAAGATGGTCAGAAATGAATGAGAAAAAATATATAGACATTTTAGAAAAGCACATTTAATGTTAAACTTTATGCACAAAATATATGGGTTTTTGTTGTTTCGAATTTAACTGTGGCTCTAAGTGAAAAGTTTTAGACCGATCGTATATTACATCTTGAGGATCCTCACCTAATATTTTCAAATATTTTAAATTCTTTTTAACTCATTTAACCTCATTACGAAAATAGTAAAACAGTAAATATAGAAAATCCACGCACCTCAAAAAATTGTTTTCTATGAAATAAATTAAAGACATTTCATATTATACAATTTTCTTTCAAAAATGTATCAATTATTGCAAATTTGAAATTTGACATATAGTATTTGTACATATATTTGTATAGATTTCGCAGTATGAAAAGAACTATTATTTCTTTATTTAGAATATATGTAAGTATTGCTCGCAAAAAAATGCAACATCATGAATGAAACACATAGACGACTGCTGGCAGCAGCATTTGTAGTCGTATAGTCAGCTACTTGATTTTTCTGAATACGACAGCAACATATAATACAAATGCATTTTTATTTAAATATACAATTACTTTTACTTATTTAAAATGCATTAGTACAACGTAAAAATAAATAAATTAGTTTAACGCCTTTTGATTATTAATGGAATTATAGCCTTTCATTTTGCGATTTTTTTTTTAAACAAAATAAAATATTTCATAGCACTAACTTCTTTTACATATTTTGTTATATTGTCAACACTATTTTTGTTTTGTAGCCAACAAAACACACTTGCAGTTTTTTTTTTCTATTTGAAGAACATATGACTGCCATTGTTGATGTTGTAGAGTTGTTTTTTTTTTGATTTTGTTTCGTTAACTCTTTTGTATTAAAGCACCTCCAATATATGTATCCATTTTAGTTTGCAAATTCAGTATATTTATAATTTATTACTTACAGCAAAAAATAATAGAAACAATTTTATCAGTTATGCTTACGAAACTATATAAATAGACTTGAAGTTGGCTGCAAAAGCAGTAGCCTGTGTAAAGAACAAGTTAGCGACATGTAACTGTTACGTAACGTGTCAGCCTTTTTTTCACATGAAAAGTATTGGGACGTTCCGGTTACGTTCGGTAACTGTTTTAAATGATTTTCATGTAAAAAAAAAACAACTGACTCGTTACGGTTACGGTTAGAAAACATTGACCTTTTATATGTATTATAATGCTATGAATGCATTTATCTTTATTTTATTTTATTTATATATTCTTTTTTTTGTATTGTATATTATTTTTTTTTATTATTACTATTTCATTTAATTATTTTTTTCTTTAAATAAATTAACACATAAAAATTTGTTTTTTAAATTATTGGTGAACTTTTACTCCCTTTATTTACTGCCTTTATATTAACTGGTAGTGTCTGCTTGTCGACAAAATTTTGGATCGATTTTTAGCCCCTTTCCCGTGAGCCAATCGATCTGAAATTTTGCATGCAGGCTCGTGGCAATGACAGAAATGATCTAACAGATTTTTTTAGTGATGCCAAAACAATGGAAACTTTTAAAATTTTCTACCAGAGTTCACAAAAAAATGTACAAAGGGTTTGTTTTTATTATATTATTACCACAACGACCACAAAAACAACAAGTCCAGCTATGACAACAATGCAACATTTAGAATAACAACAGGAACAATATGGAAACATCATGTTTTTCATTTTTTTTTTAATTTTTCATAGATTTACCTGGACCTGTTCCACCGATTTTAATGATTTTTGAAGTAGAAATCTTCCCATGAATTTGGTGAATCATTCTCACTAAAAATTATCACCCTAGCTATCCTATTGAGGGCGTGATCGTGACAAGAACAACATAGAAAATTATATTTTTTCAAGACTTTTTTTAGTTCTTCATTCAAATCTCGGGCCCTAATCGACCGATTTGGACGATTTTAAATAGCAAACTTTTCAGGATGTTAATGAATCATTTTTTATGCCAACGAGCACCCTAGCTGCCCGATTGATGCCGTCATCGTGATTTCCACAGACGGACAGACGGACAGACGGACATCGCTATATCAACTCCGGTTGTTATAAGGATCACAAATATATATATTTTATGGGGTCCAAATTTTTTTTTCTAATTATTACAAACGGAATGACAAACTTATATATACCCTCTGCACACTGGAGTGGAGGGTATAAAAATGTGTTACTAATACGCAATTGTCGCGAAAGAATAAATATTGAAAAATTTATAATACAAGATCTATAAAAGTCTTTAGTAGAATTATTAAAAAAACGAATTTGTGTATTATAAAAGTTGAAATGATTCTAAAAATTTGAGTCTGATCGTTCATTCATTCATTGAATGTATTTTTTTTTCCTTCCAAAAAGTGTAGTTTTTAATTTTTTTTTTTAACAAGAAAACATATCAAAGATGTTATTTTAATATGTAAATACAATCATTAATATTGATTGAAAAAATCTAAAACTTTTCGTCTTTTACAGAATAAAAATTTGAATTTTTGTTCAATTTTTATTTCTTTGAACATTAAGAGTTTCATATTTTCAATAAAAAATAAATTCATACAGAGATTAAAGCCCTAAACACATAACGGCGAGTTGCGAATGCGAGTAAAAACTAACCCCCGTATTCATAATGAAAAGTTAGCTGCTGCTTACATGTCGCGCTCAACGAGGTTCTTACTAGTCAACCGATTAGCCTTAGTTTTTAGTTAGCACATAGTTTATTCATAATCAATTTTTGATGTGTAAACAACTATACGCGCAGGGGGGCAAATTTCTATTTCACAATACAATCACAAAAACAGTGTAAACGTAATAGGTGAGAGCTGACATATAACGCTGTGTGACTTATGATTGTATTGGTGAAAAAATTATGATATAACATTGTTGTTTATGCCACTTTTTTAAAAGCGTCATCTATGTATCACTTATATACGTTTATATTGGGATATTTTTAACGTTTTACAGCAAAGGGTTGTTGAATTAGCTGAAACAGTTTTTGCTTTAAGTGATACATAGATGACGCTTTCTGTCTGATTTTAAAAAATGACATAAAAAATCTTTAATTACTAGATGTTTACACATCTTCCCTGTGATCGGACTCACATGAATTTTTTGTTGCCATCTAATGCTATGTTCACACGGACAGCATGATTCGCGGTGCGCTCTCCCATTCACGGTTCGTGCCCGAATCATGATTGAATCTACATGCTTCGCCATACATAATTTTGAGAGCGAATCTACTTGGTTCAAAATGAACCTAGTTGTGAACCTAGAAACATTGAGTGTCATCTCCAAGTTTGATAAGAAATTATCGCTAGTTTATCTGAACTAGCTATCAAAAATATATAAACAAAGAAAAAACAAAAAATTTATTTGTGCAACACAATAAATAGAAACATTTAACAAATAAAAAGTATATATTTACATATATATATTCAAATAAAAATGGAAAAAATGAAATAGTGAAACGTAAAGTGTAGAAGGATGTCTTCAAATATTTGCACAAAAAATATAAACGTCAAAATGAAACAGAACACTCGTCTGAACACCAAGGTTCACATTCATGATTCAGAGAGCGAATCAAGTGGTTAATTTTGCTGTCTGAACATGCTATAATAGCTTTAAAAACAACTCTGAAATTTGTAATGCCACCAAATTTTTTTCATTAATGCCACCTGAAATAGTGAAAATCAACTCTGTTTACATATCAATTTGTGTGATTTCACTCCTTCATTTTTTAAAATTAAAATTTACAAGTGTTAAGTTTACGACAAAATTATTTTAATTTGAAAATTATGTAAAAAAAATGTTTAAAAGATCCGCAAAGAAAAAAATATTGATTTGCACTTAAAAATAATTTATATATTTTGTTTTGCTCAGCTGTTTTAACATACTTAGTCAGTGTTTGAAAGGTTGTTGATCTGAGTTTAGCAAACGCAGCAGCAAGTGCATTATAAATAATACTCATGCTAGATACTGCATAACTTTTCATTATGAATACGGCCGTAAGCTTTTTGAATGCGAGAATTTGTGCTTTTACAAAATCATCAAAATGCTTTCGAGCAGCTGATTATCCTACTGTCAAACATAATTCAATTGTCAATTGTATACAAAGCTGTTCATATAAGAAACAATAAATATAACAAAATGAATACAATCGAAGTTATAAACGGGTTAAATAAAGTAATTATTATAGTAGGCATCGCGTTTAATGCCTATCAGCTGATTCTCCTGTCATCTGATTTTTCTCGCACAGAAAATAGAATCAATTCTATTTCCCTTGCGAGTGTTTTACAACCTAAGTTGGCAACGCCACACAGAAAAGCTTTACCACCGTCCAACCAGTCCAGACACACACTAGCGACATCTACATTTTTCTTTGTGAATTACAGAAATTTTCATAATATTTTTACAACCACTTTCAGAGGAAACAACTATATTAATATAATATGCTGTCACCCTTATACACGTTGTATATTTTTTTTATTATTTATTTCTGCTATTCATTGTCACAAATTGAAATTTCTGTTGGCAAATTAACGCGTTCTTATTGCAGTTAATTGTATTATAAATTGAAATAAGTGTGTAAAATAAGATTTACATTATAACTGATATTTGCTGACAAAATAATAATGTAATTAAAGTGAGTGTGTTTAACATAACACGTTACAGTAAATAAATTTACAGAAAAATAGTATTCCAGGTAATTTCATTAAAACTCGAGGCTTAAGTCTAGTTTAGGGGCGATGCCCCGATCGGTTCAAAATTTTTACCACTTATAAAACTTTTTAATGTGATTCCAGGGAAATATTTTTTTTTTGTCGGTCGAGCCTATTTTCCGAGTTATGGACCCCCAAAGTTTTGATATTGACTACTGTATAACATGGGATCAAATTTTTAATTTTCAGCAAACCCGAAAAATTAACTGATGGCCGACGTGTTCGTGTTACCGTACAAGTTTTTCGGTAGAAAATATCGGATTGCCAAATGTACTGCTGATAAATGTGCTTTACGTCAGTTGAAGAATTTTTTTATATTTTAATCTATGTTGTGTAGTTAGATCGAAAAATTCAAAAAAATATATACATTTCATTATGTTAAAGTATCAAAAAAGTTTTTCAAATAATAAACCATTCTTTTGTTTTAGTTTTGAAATAAATGCCCGTAGTTTCGTTTTATTTTTGCATAGATGCAGAGATAATTAAAAATTTACATTAAATTCTAGTTTTAAATTAAAGCAATCAAAAGGAAATAATGTTGTAGTTAGAGGTTTAACTTTAGCCATTTGTAGTTTTGGCTTTACTTTCGACTTTTTTACGCGTTTTAAGCGATCTATATATTACTTTTCATAAATTGAGCATACATTGTCATCATTTTGGGGACATCATGTTTAAAAACGTTGGAAATCTACAAATACATTTTTTATTTCATCCTTCTCTTATATATTAAAATTTGTTTAAGGATTGATGGGCTTTTGTGGAATATGTAGGTTGCGCTACCATTTCTGCTAATGGTTGGTCGTTCTCTCCTACTAAGATTTATTTGCTTTCGAGCTGTTGAAAATATAATTCACATATTTTATTAAATTAACAACATAATTCCACTCTGACCATACACCAATTGCACCAACTTACATTTTTTCTATTCGTATTGATTTTGTTATTGTTTACTTTTATCAAAATTAAATCCTCCATTAACTTCATTCCAAGGTGTACAAGTCCGTCTACTTACAGGAATAAAAAAGTAGAAAATTAATGCTTTATGTATGAAGCTAACGGTATAGTACCCAATGTGATGGGAATATTACCAGACAAATTACGATGAGAAGCATTACACGAACTCTACATGCAAGTCATAATCAAAAACAATAATACAATACCACAATTCAACTTGCGAAAAGTTTCGTCACCAGCAACTGCACCAATGGTTAGCTTAGCTATAGTAATTTGTGATTACTTTCTTTCGGCCCTGGGTTGAGTAGTATTGTATGCAATTGTCTTAAAACAAATTTTTACAAGCATCAGCAAAACCCTCCAACTTTTTATGTTGTTTGCGTTCCTTTTTCGATAAACTCAACAAACGTTGACGATGAGCCTCCAACTTCTTTTGTTTCAATTTATTTTCTTTCTCTGCATCTACATAAACATTTTTTTTTATCTTCAAAGCCCACAAACAAGTTATACATTCCAAGTTGAAATTGTTGTTTTTGGCGTTGATTAAATGATTTACGCGACGTACTTATTGTGAAAAGAGTCATGTGAAGCTTTTTAGCATTGGCAAACACAAAACGGAAACAATTCTTAATATCATGTTTACTTTCATCATCCTTTCATCATCACCAGCAGCATGTTTACTTTTCGTTGTTTTTGCCTCTTTTCGATTGCAAAAATTTCGAATCTTCACCATCCAGCATGTCGGCTACATTATCCAGCATCTTCATATTGTTCATCATCGTTGTTTTGCTTCTTCCTTCTTGGCCGCCTTTTTTGTGCCAGCAATAGTAATTTTTGCTTTCTTCCTTCGGCCCTGGCTTGAGTAGTCTTGAATGTAATTGTCTTACGTAAAACAAATCACAAGCTATGTGTTTTAATATACACCTTTTATACATATTTTTATATCAAAACAGATAATACGATATTATTAATGTTTTTTAAATGTTTATCAATAGCAAATACTCACTATTTTTTCCATTATTATTGTTTTTTATGCTTGTTACAAACATGTGTAGCTGTTCACTTGCACACATAATATTTTGTATATTTTATTTTTTAATCTCTTTCTCAAATTTGTTAGAGCAATTCTAAGAAAAAAAAGGTAAACAAAGCCATACGGTTCGTGTTTACTTTTTGACAGCTGTCAAGTTGTCACGACTGTGTTAGGCTGTGAGCTTTACTATCTCGTTTTTTCTTGCACTCGCAACTCGCAGTTGTGTGTTTAGGGCTTTACACATGCAAGGTTTCTTGCTGAAAGTCTTGAGTTTATATGTGAGACGGGAGAGAAGAATGGCAGGGGGTACATACTTTCATGTACTCTGAAATTATCTTTTGTTTCGTGCTTCGTAGTTATCAAAGTGAAGTTTCTTTCATTGTAATGTCCGTTTGGGTTAAGTAAGATAAAAATTAAAATAAAGTTAATTTTAATGAAATAAAATGATAAAATAAATAGATAAAGTAAACATGAGCAAATCTTGAATTTATATACAAAAATTTCAGTGTGTAGACACGGATAAAAGTGTAAAAGAGAATTTCAAACAGTTTCAGAAAGAAAAGTTTCATGTGTAAACCGGCACTAGTATAAGATCCCATATTGTTAGATTTAGATATACGTATTATAAACAAATATAATAAATCATAGATTAGGTTACCGTTACTTTAGTTTATAAGCGGGACGATTTTGTAAACAAAGATAAGTTTGAAAGTGGATTTCAGCCGAGCAATTGGCTTGCTTTTTTCCTTTTTTCAAAAACTCTAGCGCTAATTAAATGCTTTGCTTTGGCATTATTTAGTACCGGCAACTAAAATATATTAGAAGCCAGTGGCGTTCTTAAACGCCGGCTAAAATCTCCATCCCCTAATTTTTATTATTACAAATTTTTATGAAACAAAAACCCAACATTAGATGGCGATCCTGCCAAAAACAAGAAAAAATTCTGTACTGGATACAGCCACCACCAGCAACATCAACAACACAATCAACAACAATCCAGCAACGGCTCAAATTAAACAATAACCTCGCAGACAGCGAAACCCAAGAGGCGAAGGGCAGGCAGAATCGTGAAACTGTGTAAGAAGTTGGCAGACTTAAAGAGAAGAGTGTACAGAGAATCTACCATCTTGGCAGCAGGCCACAGAAATGAGGGCACAAATTGATGAAATTACATCTCAATTGTAGTCGCACAAAAATAAAGATTAACATATACATATATAGAAATAAAAGAAACACATATATTTTTATTTCAATTTTAAATTTTTAAATCAAAATGAAAACACATTTACTCAAAATTTCAAAATTTTTCAATTTTCACTTTTTGGAAGAAAACGATACACAGTGGTCATATCTATCCACTGTATAAATTTTATATCGATTTTTCTAGTCTTTCGCAAAAAAAAAAAATAAGTTGTAACCCTCTTTGTGTTATAAGAGTAGCTTCTTTAGAATCCACTAAAAAGATATGTTTTGAGTTCCACCCAAAAAACTTGTTATTTTTGATGATCACTGAAAAAAACGCAAAAACAACTACTGTTGTATACTTATTATTCGCAATTCTTTACAATGAAACAACTGTTTTTAAATTTTATAGTAAATATTTGAAAAAAACCGTTTTTGCCTCTACTGAAAATTTTTAAATTTTGAGTTGACTCACTTAAGAGGTACAGGTGCGATATATATATATTTTTATAGATGTATCACAGTGCATCGATTTTTATATTGCATTTTTAGTAATAAAAAGTTTGGTTTACACATACAATATTTTATTGCGTTTCTAGAGAAATATTTTTTTTCGGTCGAGCATATGTTCGGAGTTATGGACCGACAAAACCTTGAGTTTGATTTGTGTATAATTTTGTTATTTAGTATCGTATTTCAGCAATATATGTATATACCATTGGAAAGCTTTCTTGAGTGCCTTTTAGTTGATTTTTCAACTCCGAAATCCATTAACCCCTTATGAAAACGTGGCATTATGTCATAAAATGATATACATATAATGTTGGTATTTACAACAACCGAATGAATGCAGGGTCCACTAGCTTCATTTCGATATATATTTTGACCTCTTAACACTTTCAGGATCGGATATATTAGGAATTTTACCTACACTTTAAAGTTTTTTTTTTATGTGTAAACATCTATACGCGCAGGGGGTAAACATCTATTTCACAATACAATCACAAAAACAGCGTAACATGTAGGACGTAAGACAAAATCGGTGTGACTTATGATTGTATTGGTGAAAAAATTATGATATGTAGTAACCTGGGGTCGAATCGTCGCATTCGTGTTCGAAATTTTTCGATCGAAATAATTTTTTTATTTTCCAAAATAAAATGCTAAAAGTAATTTTACTCTGTCACAGCTAACGAGTTATGGTCCATAGTTAATAGTTAAAGTGAAACGAGGTCTGACGATTGTCCGTCTTCTTTAAATAATAAACCTAAATATGGAGTTTCGATTGATTTTACTCGATATCGAATGCGACGATTTGCCCCCTGTTTGAAAATTAAAAATTAAAAATAAAAATGAAAAATTAAAAAAAGTAAGAGTGTTAAATTCGGCTGTGCCGAATCTTTGATACCCTCTACCTCGGTTTGAGTATTGATAATAAATGTAAACAATATATTTGAAAAAGTAAACAATTTGTTAAACTTAATACCAAATATTTCAGCAAATTCTTTGGGATGATCCGCTTAACAGATGTTTTTTGTTTATTTCAAGAGTTGTTCTAAAAAGCTTTCTCACATTAGTAATTCGCACTCCAACGAGGAAAGATCGTTTTCGTCTTTTCTATTATTTCGGATAAAAGAAAACACGTTTCGGTGTTTGCTTTTTGGACATCGTTGTTGCTGATCGGCATGCATTTAGGTTATAAACCTATATTCACGCGTTTCCGGTTATTGATATAACCTCTCGATTAATTTAAAATTTTTGCAAATTAAATAGCTCACCCTAACCTTCATTGCGAAAAAGCTCTCTCAATTTTTTTTTTGTTGTTAAAATATTATCATATTTGGAAAATAATTTTTTTTACAATTAAAAGGGAGTTTTCTCTATTAGATTTTGTGGCAACACAAAATAACACCATACAATACAAAATCTAACTCTGTGATGCCAACTTTTGATTTTGAATTAAATTATGTTAATAAAATATATTTTCATTTATTGACTCCAAATACTACTACCTGGGAATTATCATCGAACTTCAATTTTTGGAACGGTTAAACCAAAAGTCTGTATTTACTGCAACATTGTTGATTAATAAAAGGCAACATGTATATATAATTTTTTTTTTATTCACCAATAATGTTGAAAATGTAATATCGTAAAAAAAAATATTTATAGAATTTTATATGAAATTAAATAAAGAAATGATTATTTTTATTTGATCTTATTGATATGTTAAGAATTTATTGTTTTCAATAAGTTTGAAGAAAAAAAATATGATAAAAAAAAATACAATATTTCTTATTTCATTGGAATTCGAACATAAGCGAAAAAGATCAAGAGCCAGCGCACTACGTACTCGACCACCAATATGTTGCTCGGCAATTATGCATATAAATGTTTCTTTAGTTAAACAAAATCATAGGCAGAACGTTCAACACAGAATATTGTGGTGGGAACGTTGTGGTGAGAACGTTGGGATAGAACGTTGTGGTGAGAACGTTGAGGAGAGAACGTTGATACGTTAAAAATTTTATCCCAACAAACGATGCCAGTAGTAAAATGCAAATGAAATGGAGAAAAAGTTATTCATACAAACAGTTTTTACATTATTTTGCTTTGTTGGGATGTTTTGCATGTAGTAACAGTAACAAAATCGACCTGATTTTGGCAAGCAGTGAATTTAATTGAGAAATGAAAACTACAATCCATGTACAGTCCTATCCACTTGAATAGCACACCTAAATGTATATATATCAAAAGCTTAAAGCACGCGCTATTTAAGTGGACAGGATTGTATGTTAATTTTAAAATGATATGTTTATTTATATCATTTCTACCACCGTGTAACATTTCTACAATTACAATATTAATATGTTTTTTGAACCAAAAAAAGAAACATTAATATTATATTTTTTGTTTTTGTACAAAATTGAAATAATTCATTTGATTTTATTATGTAATGATATGCATGAAATTTTCACAATTTTAATAAAAGTATTTTAACTATAATTAACTATACAAATTATATTTTAGAAATTCTTTTTGTTTTTTTTTCATATGAAAATATTACATTTTATAAATATTTGAAGAGTATATAATATTTTTCAAATTTATAAACGAAAATTTGGAAGCAATATGATATGTTATTATAATAATTATAATATATATATATATATATATATATATATATATATATATATATATATATATATATATATACATATATTATATATAATAATATATATATATATAATATATATACATATATTATATATAATAATATATATATATAATATATATATATATATATATTTATGTTTTTTTTTTTGTAAATAAGTAATTAATATATAAGATATGAATATACATATATGTATTGCAACAGTTTTTATGTTCGCAATTCTTAAATAGCATTTGACGTTTTCTAAAATTCATTGAATTTAAATCAATGTTTTCTGTAGTCCGATTCTGTAAATTTCAACGATCCGAAAATCGCAAAATATATCGACAGCTATTGTTGTTTGCACTAAGGATTAAGTAATGCACTAAGTACATACATCTTAACGACAGTCGACAAATCTATTTTTCTATTTATTTAAATTGTAGACGAGTGGCATCTCTGTCAAAATAAGCGAAAAACACAAAGAAGAATAGAAAAAAACAAATTACTTCGTGTTTCACAGGATGATTTTATGTTTATGTTTAATATCTTTATTTTTTTACTAATATTTCTGTGTATTTATTTGAAAATGAAATAATGAATTGAATATGCTATTTAATTTTTTTATTTATATAAAAAAGTTTTTTAATAAAAGCAAAATATTTTCACTATTTTATGATTTTTATTTATGTATGACGACATTTCAACCTAGAAATTTAAGTTTTTATCGATTGAATAAATAGATAATAGCGAATATCGTTTAAAAATTTTACTGATAATTTTGCGATTTTCTTTTTTTTAACGATTCGACTATCGTTAAAAGAAGTTACTGAATCGCGGTAGTGAAAAGCTATTAATTCCTCCTGAATGTCAATATTTTTTTTAAATGTAAAAATTTTTTAAATGTAAACGTAGGTATTGGTGTTTTTTTTTTTTTTAATTTCAATTTGTGTTTAACGAATAAAATTTATATATTAAAGATGCAATAGATGGCTTCTAAATTTAAAATTATAATTTCCGACGTTTTGATATGATTTTCTGAAATTCAATTAATTGTAATTTATAATTGGAAATTTTTAATTCCAGTTTTTAGAATTGATATTTTCTTAAATTTGAATGGAAAATTTAAAAAGTGCAATTTTGTATTTATGTGAATAATAATGCTTTAGTAATTATAAACAATTTTTAAAAATTAGATGTAATCGCAATCAGATATTTTGTAGGTAAAGCAGAATAATAGTTCTATATAACTATGTAAAACTGTTTTGAAAGCAAAAACTCATTGATGAACTCGGTAACTCTATTTTGTAAAGACAACAAAAAGTTAGTATGCCAAACTTATGTTCATATTTGTAAAAGAATAATGACATCTATTTGAAAATATTGACATTCATGTTAAAATAGAAATAACTATTGCAAAGCTAATTAGAACAAAAATTGTGGCACCATCTACTGTGGCATAGTCACGCTGAGCAAAATGAAGTGACACTCTGTTAATGCAAAAGAAATGTATTTTCCCCACAACAAAATATTGCAGAATTTTATGTTAATAAAATAATATACCGATTTATTTCTAACATGCAGTTGTTATGGATATACATATATAGAATATATGTATATTATTTGTATTATTTAATATGTTTATGTAAATATTACACACAAAAAATACAACATCAAACGTTATTTTTGTGTTTTTCTCTTTAAATAAATTTATACATAAATTTTTTTGTTAAATTTACATTGTTTTTTTTTTATTAACAACTAGGTATTTTAGCATTATTTGCTTTAGATGTTGGTGAATTTCTACTCCCTTTATATTAACTCGTAGTGTCTGCTTGTCGAAAAAATTTTGGATCGATTAACCCCTTTCCCGTGACCCATTCGATCTGAAATTTTG
Organism: Cordilura impudica; assembly: GCA_963682025.1. Classification (NCBI taxonomy): domain Eukaryota; kingdom Metazoa; phylum Arthropoda; class Insecta; order Diptera; family Scathophagidae; genus Cordilura; species Cordilura impudica. The sequence continues at coordinate 151,440,560 of OY821519.1, read as the reverse complement.
CAGGAAGGCTCGTGGTAATGACAGAAATGATCTAATAAATTTTTTTAGTGATGCCAAAACAATGGAAACTTTTAAATTTTTCTACCAGAGTTAATAAAAAAAATGTACAAAGGGTTAGTTTTTATTATATTATTATCCCAACGACCACAAAAACAACAGCTATGACAGCAACACAACATTTAGAATAAAACAAGAACAATATAGAAACATCATATTTTTCATTTTTTTTATACTTTTTCAGAGATTTCCCTGGACCTGTTCCACCGCTTTCAATGATTTTTGAAATAGAAATCTTCCCATGAATTTGGTGAATCATTCTCGTTAAAAATGATCACTGCAGCTGCAGTATTGAGGGCGTGATCGTGACAAGAACAACATAGAAAATTATATTTTTTCAAGACTTTTTTTAGTTCTTCATTCAAATCTCGGGCCCTAATCGACCGATTTGGACGATTTTCAATAGCAAGCTTTTCAAGCTGCTATTGAATCATTTTTTGTGCCAACGAGTACCCTAGCTGCCCGATTGATGCCGTCATCGTGATTTCCACAGACGGACGGACGGACATCGCTATATCAACTCTGGTTGTTATAAGGATCACAAATATATATATTTTATGGGGTCCAAAATTTTTTTTTTAATTATTACAAACGGAATGACAAACTTATATATACCCTCTGCACACTGGAGTGGAGGGTATAATAAACAAGTAAAGCCCTAAACACATAACGGCGAGTTGCGAGTGCGAGAAAAAACGAGAATGAGGCAGTATGATTTCTTCTATATGTGAAAGCGAGATCGATAGTAAAGCTTTTTTGTGTGGCGTTGCCAACTTAGGTTGTAAAAACACTCGCAAGGGAGATAGAATTGATTCTATTTTCTGTGCGAGAAAAATCAGATGACAGGTGAATCAGCTGTATTTATGAACATATGACAGGAGAATCAGCTGTGTATTTATTGTATTGTGCATTTATTGTATTGTGACTTGCGAAATGGTAAGTTGTTTTGCTGGTAGATTTGTAAAATTGTTCGAATTTAAAACTTTTATTTCGATTTTATTCATTTTGTTATATCTATTGTTTGTTATATGAACAGCTTTGTATACAATTGACAATTGAATTATGTTTGACAGTAGGACAATCAACTGCTCGAAAGCATTTTGATGATTTTGTAAAAGCACAAAGGCACAAATTCTCGCATGCAAAAAGCTTAGTTTTTACTCGCACTCGCATTTTTCCATTTTTCATTTTCCATTTTTATACCCTCCACACGTCAGTGGCAGAGGGTATATATAGGTTTGTCATTCCGTTTGTAACGCATCGAAAAACTAATTTCCGACCCCATAAAGTATATATATTCTTGATCCTTATCACAGCTCGAGTCGATATAGCGATGTCCGGCTGTCCGTCTGTCTGTTGAAATCACGCTCATTCACAAAAAAGCCATCTAACTGGATAAGGTTACAATAATATCATTTGCCATAATTCCCAGCAGGTTGGTGTTGAAAATGGGCAAAATCGGGCATCATTGTGATTAGATCCGAGCAAAAATATACAGATACCTCTAAGAAAACATAAAAACCAGTGTGTTTGTTGTAACAGTTTAGTGGTTGAACATAATAATTGTACAACAACATAAAAAAATACCAGAAAGAAATTATGCATATACATATATTAACAATACCAAGAACACAATAACATGGCTCATGTTAGTAGTATTGCCACATATACATATTTTTATCGTTATCACGTTATAATAAAAAAAATCGCCAATATGAAAGAAAAAATGAAAATGAAAAAAAAATGGAAAATGAAAAATGGAAAATGAAAACGGAAAATGGAGAATGGAAAATGGAAAATGAAAAACGGAAAATGGAAAATGAAAAATGTAAAATAGAAAATGAAAAATGGAGAATAGAAAATGAAAAATGGAAAATGGAAAATTAAAAAAGAAAATTGAAAAATGGAAAAAGAAAAATGAAAAGTGGAAAATAGAAAATGCAAAATGAAAAATAGAAAATGAAAAATGAAATTGAAATATGGAAAATGAAAATTGAAAAATGAAAAATGACTAATGGAAAATGGAAATTGAAAATTGAAAAACTAAAAATGATTAATGGATAATGGAAAATGAAAATTGAAAAATGGAAAATGAAAATTGAAAAATGAAAAATGACTAACGGAAAATGGAAATTGAAAATTAAAAAATTAAAAATGAAAAATGGAAAATGCACAATGGAAAATGGAAAATGAAAATTGAAAAATTTAAATTAAAATCGAAAAATTTAAAATGGAAAATGAAAAATAGAAAATGAAAATTGTAAAATGAAAAATGAAAAGCTGAAAATGGAAAAAGCAAAATGGAAAATGGGAAATGGAAAATGAGAATTGAAAAATGGTATATGCAAAATGGAAAACGGAAAATGGAAAATGAAAATTGAAAAATTAAAAATGGAAAATGGAAAATGGAAAATGAAAATTGAAAAATGGAAAATGCAAAATGGAAAATGAAAATTGAAAAATGGAAAATGGAAAACGAAAATTGTAAAATTAAAAATGAAAAATTAAATTAAAAAATGGAAAATGGAAGATGCAAAATGGAAAATGAGAATTTAAAAATGGAAAATTGAAAATTGGAAAATGAAAATTGAAAAATTAAAAATGTAAAATGGAAAATGAAAATTGGAAAATGGAAAATGGTAAATGAAAATTAAACAAGTAAGAAAATTATAGTCGGTCTAGACCGACTATACGATACCCTATACCATGCGTTTAGAAACCCTATCTCTTAGGCCCAACTAACTGGACATAGAAAATAAGTAAAAACCAACTTTGAGTGGGATTTTTATTAATTTTTTTGGCTGCAGATATTAAAAAGTTCATATCGGATGCTATATCTATATAGGGACTAGGTCCAAAAATGGACCGATCCTGATCATGTTTGGTAAAGTCTCTTGTATTTTGCAAAAATATATACAAACAAAATTTGAGAAGAATCAGTGCAATATTTTTGTTTTCTAATAGATTTAAGTGAAGATCGGGAAGCAGCTCTGTATGGGGTCAAAGGGATCATTTTTGGACTACTCATTAATGGATGTAATGAACGCATACAAATCCAATTTGAGTAAGATCTATATGACAATTTGGATCTTTTGGCAATTTATGTCGATTTCATATGGGTAATTCGTATGGGGGCTAGGTCTGAACATGGACCGATTCTCACCAATTTCAATAGCGTTTATCCCATGGCCGATAGAAGTTTACGTACCAAATTTCATCAAAATATATTCATATTTGCGACCTGCAGTTTGATTACAAGCTTTACATGGACACACAGACGGACGGACGGACGGACATTGTTAAATCAACTCAGAAAGTGATTCTGATTCGATCGGTATAATTAAAGATGGGTCTAGGTCAAATATTTTTGGTTGTTACAAACAGCAGCACAAAGTCATTATACCCAAACCACATAGTGGTATAGGGTATAAAAATGGAAAATTGAAGATGCAAAATGGAAAATGAGAATTTAAAAATGGAAAATTGAAAAATTAAAAATGGAAAATGGAAAATGCAAAATTGAAAATGAAAATTGAAAAATGGAAAATAGAAAATGAAAATTGAAAAATTAAAAATGGAAAATTGAAAAATGGAAAATGGAATATGAAAAATGGAAAATGAAAATTGAAAAATGGAAAATGAAAATTGAAAAATGGAAAATGAAAATTAAAAAATGGAAAATGGAAGATGCAAAATGGAAAATGAGAATTGAAAAATGGAAAATGGAAAATTGAAAAATGGAAAATGAAAATTGAAAATTGAAATTTGAAAATTGAAAAATGAAAAATGGAAAATGAAAATTGAAAAATTAAAAATTACAAATGGAAAATGGAAAATAAAATTGAAAAGTGAAAAACGGAGAATGGAAAATGGAAAATGAATAATGGAAAATGAAAAATGAAAAAAGGAAAAATGAAAAATGGAAAATGAAAAATGGAAAATGAAAATTGAAAAATGGAAAATGAAAATTGAAAAATTTAAAATGAAAAATGGAAAATGAAAATTGAAAAATGGAAAATGAAAACTTAAAAATTAAAAATTAAAAATTAAAAATAAAAAATTAAAAATTAAAAATTAAAAACTAAAAATTAAAAATTAAAATTAAAATTAAAATTAAAAATTAAAAATTAAAAATTAAAGATTAAAACTTAAAAATTAAAAATTAAAAATTAAAAATTAAAAATTAAAAATTAAAAATTAAAAATTAGAAATTAAAAATTAAAAATTAAAAATTAAAAATTAAAAATTAAAAATTAAAAATTAAAAATTAAAAATTAAAAATTAAAAATTAAAAATTAAAAATTAAAAATTAAAAATTAAAAATTAAAAATTAAAAATTAAAAATTAAAAATTAAAAATTAAAAATTAAAAATTAAAAATTAAAAATTAAAAATTAAAAATTAAAAATTAAAAATTAAAAATTAAAAATTAAAAATTAAAAATTAAAAATTAAAAATTAAAAATTAAAAATTAAAAATTAAAAATTAAAAATTAAAAATTAAAAATTAAAAATTAAAAATTAAAATTAAAAATTAAAAATTAAAAATTAAAAATTAAAAATTAAAAATTAAAAATTAAAAATTAAAAATTAAAAATTAAAAATTAAAAATTAAAAATTAAAAATTAAAAATTAAAATTAAAAATTAAAAATTAAAAATTAAAACTTAAAAATTAAAAATTAAAATTTAAAAATTAAAAATTAAAAATTAAAAATTAAAAATTAAAAATTAAAAATTAACAAGTAAGAAAATTATAGTCGGTCTAGACCGACTATACGATACCCTATACCATGCGTTTAGAAACCCTATCTCTTAGGCCCAACTAACTGGACATAGAAAATAAGTAAAAACCAACTTTGAGTGGGATTTTTATTAATTTTTTTGGCTGCAGATATTAAAAAGTTCATATCGGATGCTATATCTATATAGGGACTAGGTCCAAAAATGGACCGATCCTGATCATGTTTGGTAAAGTCTCTTGTATTTTGCAAAAATATATACAAACAAAATTTGAGAAGAATCAGTGCAATATTTTTGTTTTTTAATAGATTTAAGTGAAGATCGGGAAGCAGCTCTGTATGGGGTCAAAGGGATCATTTTTGGACTACTCATTAATGGATGTAATGAACGCATACAAATCCAATTTGAGTAAGATCTATATGACAATTTGGATCTTATGGCAATTTATGTCGATTTCATATGGGTAATTCGTATGGGGGCTAGGTCTGAACATGGACCGATTCTCACCAATTTCAATAGCGTTTATCCCATGGCCGATAGAAGTTTACATACCAAATTTCATCAAAATATATTCATATTTGCGACCTGCAGTTTGATTACAAGCTTTACATGGACACACAGACGGACGGACGGACGGACATTGTTAAATCAACTCAGAAAGTGATTCTGATTCGATCGGTATAATTAAAGATGGGTCTAGGTCAAATATTTTTGGTTGTTACAAACAGCAGCACAAAGTCATTATACCCAAACCACATAGTGGTATAGGGTATAAAAATGGAAAATTGAAGATGCAAAATGGAAAATGAGAATTTAAAAATGGAAAATTGAAAAATTAAAAATGGAAAATGGAAAATGCAAAATTGAAAATGAAAATTGAAAAATGGAAAATAGAAAATGAAAATTGAAAAATTAAAAATGGAAAATTGAAAAATGGAAAATGGAATATGAAAAATGGAAAATGAAAATTGAAAAATGGAAAATGAAAATTGAAAAATGGAAAATGAAAATTAAAAAATGGAAAATGGAAGATGCAAAATGGAAAATGAGAATTGAAAAATGGAAAATGGAAAATTGAAAAATGGAAAATGGAAAATGAAAATTGAAAATTGAAATTTGAAAAATGAAAAATGGAAAATGAAAATTGAAAAATTAAAAATTACAAATGGAAAATGGAAAATAAAATTGCAAAGTGAAAAACGGAGAATGGAAAATGGAAAATGAAAAATGGAAAATGAAAATTGAAAAATGGAAAATGAAAATTGAAAAATTTAAAATGAAAAATGGAAAATGAAAAATGGAAAATGAAAATTGAAAAATGGAAAATGAAAACTTAAAAATTAAAAATTAAAAATTAAAAATAAAAAATTAAAAATTAAAAATTAAAAACTAAAAATTAAAAATTAAAAATTAAAATTAAAATTAAAATTAAAATTAAAAATTAAAAATTAAAAATTAAAGATTAAAACTTAAAAATTAAAAATTAAAAATTAAAAATTAAAAATTAAAAATTAAAAATTAGAAATTAAAAATTAAAAATTAAAAATTAAAAATTAAAAATTAAAAATTAAAAATTAAAAATTAAAAATTAAAAATTAAAAATTAAAAATTAAAAATTAAAAATTAAAAATTAAAAATTAAAAATTAAAAATTAAAAATTAAAAATTAAAAATTAAAAATTAAAAATTAAAAATTAAAAATTAAAAATTAAAAATTAAAAATTAAAAATTAAAAATTAAAAATTAAAAATTAAAAATTAAAAATTAAAAATTAAAAATTAAAAATTAAAAATTAAAAATTAAAAATTAAAAATTAAAAATAAAAATTAAAAATTAAAACTTAAAAATTAAAAATTAAAATTTAAAAATTAAAAATTAAAAATTAAAAATTAAAAATTAACAAGTAAGAAAATTATAGTCGGTCTAGACCGACTATACGCTACCCTATACCATGCGTTTAGTAACCCTATCTCTTAGGCCCAACTAACTGGACATTGAAAATAAGCAAAAACCAAATTTGAGTGGATTTTTATTAATTTTTCTGGCTGCAGATATGAAAAAGTTCATATCGGATGCTATATCTATAAAGGGACTAGGTCCAAAAATGGACCGATCTAGATCATGTTTGGTAAAGTCTCTTGTATTTTGCAAAAATATGTACAAACAAAATTTGAGAAGAATCAGTGCAATATTTTTGTTTTTTAATAGATTTAAGTGAAGATCGGGAAGCAGCTCTATATGGGGTCACAGGGATCATTTTTGGACTACTCATTAGTGGATGTAATGAACGCATACAAACCCAATTTGAGTAAGATCTATATGACAGTTTGGATCTTATGGCAATTTATGTCGATTTCATATGGGTAATTTGTATGGGGGCTAGGTCTGAACATGGACCGATTCTCACCAATTTCAATAGCGTTCATTCCATGGCCGATAAAAGCTTATATACCAAATTTCATCAAAATATATTCATATTTGCGACCTGCAGTTTGATTACAAGCTTTACATGGACACACAGACGGACGGACGGACGGACGGACATTGTTAAATCAACTCAGAAAGTGATTTTGATTCGATCGGTATAATTAAAGATGGGTCTAGGTCAAATATTTTTGGTTGTTACAAACAGCAGCACAAAGTCATTATACCCAAACCACATAGTGGTATAGGGTATAAAAATTAAAAATTAAAAATTAAAAATTAAAAATTAAAAATTAAAAATTAAAAATTAAAAAATAAAAATTAAAAATTAAAAATTAAAAATTAAAAATTAAAAATTAAAATTTAAAAATTAAATATTAAAAATTAAAACTTAAAAATTAAAAATTAAAAATTAAAAATTAAAAATTAAAAATTAAAAATTAAAAATTAAAAATTAAAAATTAAAAATTAAAAATTAAAAATTAAAAATTAAAAATTAAAAATTAAAAATTAAAAATTAAAAATTAAAAATTAAAAATTAAAAATTAAAAATTAAAAATTAAAAATTAAAAATTAAAAATTTAAAATTAAAAATTAAAAATTAAAAATTAAAAATTAAAAATTAAAAATTAAAAATTAAAAATTAAAAATTAAAAATTAAAAATTAAAAATTAAAAATTAAAAATTAAAAATTAAAAATTAAAAATTAAAAATTAAAAATTAAAAATTAAAAATTAAAAATTAAAAATTAAAAATTAAAAATTAAAAATTAAAAATTAAAAATTAAAAATTAAAAATTAAAAATTAAAAATTAAAAATTAAAAATTAAAAATTAAAAATTAAAAATTAAAAATTAAAAATTAAAAATTAAAAATTAAAAATTAAAAATTAAAAATTAACAAGTAAGAAAATTATAGTCGGTCTAGACCGACTATACGATACCCTATACCATGCGTTTAGAGACCCTATCTCTTAGGTCCAACTAATTGGATATAGCAAATAAGCATAAACCAAATTTGAGTGGCATTTTTTATTAATTTTTTTCGCTGCAGATATGAAAAAGTTCATATCGGATACTATATTTATATGGGGACTAGGTCGAAAAATGGACCAACCCTGACCATATTTGGTAAAGTCACTTATACTGTGAAAAAATATATACAAACCAAATTTGAGAAAAATCTGTGCAATAGTTTTGTTTTTTGATAGATTTAAGTGAAGATCGGGAAGCAGCTCTATATGGGGCCTATGACTAAGAATTTTCCTATAATGATTATTTTTGAACTACTGACTAATGGATGTAATAAACACGTACAAACCCAATTTGACTGAGATCTATATGATAATTTTGACTTATGGCAAACCACATAGTGGTATAGGGTATAAAAACTGCAAATAGCCCAAAATAAGTTGTTAAAACCTGCCTCGGTTTTTTTCTACCACACGCCTTCATGATATTGCGGGCCTGGAATTAGTTTCAGACAAGATAAACAGGCTTAGACAAAACTTTAATAACAGATGTCTGAATTCTGATTTCGTGCATATTAATGAGCTAGCGTCATCTTAGGTTTTATCTAGTCTGTAGTTAAGTGGTTTAAAAAAAAATTCAAATAGGTTTTTGTCAAATTTTCTCCTCCAACAAAAAAATAATACTGTATATATGTAAATAGAAATTTTGTAAATGTAAATCTATTATTAAGCTGAAAAAGAAAAATCTTGAACACTTAAATAAGTAATTTAAATTAAAATGAAAATGTAGATTTTATGGATAAATAAATGAATTGAATTGAAAAAATAAATAATTCTGATATCTTTCCTCTCTGCATATTTATAGATTCCCTAAAATGTTAAACATTTGGATTTCATTAAATAGTACCATAAATACATATAACATACAAAGGCATCCATCAAAAACGTCTTCAGTCACACAAGTCGTTTTAAATTCGTTTTTCATTTGTGTTGAAAATATTTCAAATTGCATTATAATTTTGCCTGAAGACAACTTGTTTTGCTTTTTTTTATATTAATAAAAGCAAAAATCTACAGTTGAAATATATTTTTATTGTTGTTGTTTTTTTCTTTTACATTTTGTCCAAATCTGTGATATATCACTTGTGACTGTTTTTTTCGTTTCGTTTCATTTTGCTTAAGGGTTAAAGAACAAATTGCTGTCAAGCTTTAAAATTCACGTTTGTCTACTACTTTATTTATGCACGTACTATTAGTTCGAACTATAGTTCGGTTTCAGACCTTACAGAAAGCTTATAATGCTTTGATTATATTATGATCGGATATATTTTGATCCAAATAATATGTTAGAAAATAATAGGCAAAACTTAATAATATAAAATGAAAAATATCGCAGGAAAATAACTAAACTGAAAATTCGAATATGCTCATTAAATAGAAAAGTTGGTATGGCTGGGAGAAACCAAGTATTAATGATATACTAGTGATCGAAATTTGAGTGAAATTTCTAGGCAGCTTTATTTTTCAACTTAGCCAATTCACAATCCAACACTTTTATGGTTTATTATTATTGTGAATGAAGATAAAAAGCTCATTAACAAACACATTAACAAATTTAATAAAACACACATAGCATATGTATAATTTTATGTATGTGTTAGTATCAACTTTAAATGCAATTTAGTCAAAATAAAGGAAAAAATTTTAAAATCTGTAAATTTTGGTGAACAGCTAAAAAGAAATACCTTTCAAATAACATACGTTTGGTGAAAATCGGGATAAAACGGTAGAAAAAAACATCGGTCACAAGAAATCGCCTAGCCTATAAATATTATAGATTTGCTGCTTGGAAAAATTAAAGTATATGATGTAATTAAGTCCGTAATTAGTTCTCATCCAATCAATGAGTGCTAGGAATGATTCTGTTAGTTATCTGTACGTTACATAACTTTAGTTATGGCTTCACTTTTTGGCACACACTAGAAGAGCTGACTACATCTTCTTGTACTACGTTCACATGCACTCTTAAACTTAAATCTTTATGAGAGGTGACACTGTAAAACATGAAGCTTTTTTAGTAAAAATTGACAGAACATTCCCCAAAAAGTGTGAAGAAAGATGATTTCATATTTGATACTTCAAGTTTGATAACTAACAATCAGAGGTTCTTGACCTCTGCCAGGTTAATTATGTTCAAAGGTCTTAAATTTATGAAAATATTGTAAATATGTGTAAATTATTGGCACTGTTACAAACATAACAAGTAAGAAAATTATAGTCGGTCTAGACCGACTATATGATACCCTATACCATGGTTTAGAGACCCTATCTTTCGGTCCAACTACTTCGATATAGAAAATAAGCATAAACCAAATTTGAGTGCGATTTTTATTAATTTTTTTGGCTGCAGATATGAAAAAGTTCATATCGGATGCTATATCTATAAAGGGACTAGGTCCAAAAATGGACCGATCCTGATCATGTTTGGTAAAGTCTCTTGTATTTTGCAAAAATATGTACAAACCAAATTTGAGAAGAATCAGTGCAATATTTTTGTTTTTTAATAGATTTAAGTGAAGATCGGGAAGCAGCTCTATATGAGATCAAAGGGATCATTTTTGGACTACTCATTAGTGGATGTAATGAACGCATACAAACCCAATTTGAGTAAGATCTATATGACAATTTGGATCCTATGGCAATTTATGTCGATTTCATAAGGGTAATTTGTATGGGGGCTAGGTCTGAACATGGACCGATTCTCACCAATTTCAATAGCGTTCATCCCATGGCCGATAAAAGCTCATATACCAAATTTCATCGAAATATATTCATATTTGCGACCTGCAGTTTGATTACAAGCTTTACATGGACACACAGACGGACGGACGGACGGACATTGTTAAATCAACTCAGAAAGTGATTCTGATTCGATCTGTATAATTAAAGATGGGTCTAGGTCAAATATTTTAGGTTGTTACAAACAGCAGCACAAAGTCATTATACCCAAACCACATAGTGGTATAGGGTATAAAAATTAAAAATTAAAAATTAAAAATTAAAAATTAAAAATTAAAAATTAAAAATTAAAAATTAAAAATTAAAAATTAAAAATTAAAAATTAAAAATTAAAAATTAAAAATTAAAAATTAAAAATTAAAAATTAAGAATTAAAAATTAAACATTAAAAACTAAAAATTAAATATTAAAAGTTTAAATATTTAGTTTCTTACCTGTTATAATTATGTATTTTTTTGTATTAAATGTAATACAGATAAAAAAAAAAAATAATTCAGGTAAAAATATTTTAATACTAGCTTATTCTTAATAATAATACTTTTTAGCCAAGAAGAATCGAATTTTGATATTCGACATTAATGTTTCAGTATCGGCAAAAGCTTAAAAGTGGTAGCCATACTCAACATTGGGTGTAATATAGAGTTTAAGACTCAGGTGGAGGGTATCAAAAAATTCGGCACAGCTGAATTTAACACTCTTACTTTTTTATTTTTCATTTTCATTTTCCATTTTTCATTTTTCATTTTTCATTTTTCATTTTCCATTTTTCATTTTTCATTTTCCATTTTCCATTTCCATTTTCCATTTTTCATTTTCCACTTTCCATTTTCCATTTTCATTTTCCATTTTTATACCCTATACCACTATGTGGTTTGGGTATAATGACTTTGTGCTGCTGTTTGTAACAACCAAAAATATTTGACCTAGACCCATCTTTAATTATACCGATCGAATCAGAATCACTTTCTGAGTTGATTTAGCAATGTCCGTCCGTCCGTCCGTCCGTCCGTCTGTGTGTCCATGTAAAGCTTGTAATCAAACTGCAGGTCGCAAATATGAATGTATTTTGATGAAATTTGGTATATAAGCTTTTATCGGCCATGGGATGAACGCTATTGAAATTGGTGAGAATCGGTCCATGTTCAGACCTAGCCCAAATACAAATTACCCATATGAAATCGACATAAATTGCCATAAGATCCAAATTGTCATATAGATCTTACTCAAATTGGGTTTGTATGCGTTCATTACATCCCCTAATGAGTAGTCCAAAAATGATCCCTTTGACCCCATATAGAGCTGCTTCCCGATCTTCAGTTAAATCTATTAAAAAACAAAAATATTGCACTGATTCTCGTCAAATTTTGTTTGTACATATTTTTGCAAAATACAAGAGACTTTACCAAACATGATCAGGATCGGTCCATTTTTGGACCTAGTCCCTTTACAGATATAGCATCCGATATGAACTTTTTCATATCTGCAGCCAAAAAAATTAATAAAAATCGCACTCAAATTTGGTTTATGCTTATTTTCTATATCGAAGTAGTTGGACCGAAAGATAGGGTCTCTAAACCATGGTATAGGGTATCATATAGTCGGTCTAGACCGACTATAATTTTCTTACTTGTTCATTTTTCATTTTCCATTTTCCATTTTCCATTTTCCATTTTTCATTTTCCATTTTCCACTTTCCATTTTTCATTTTCCACTTTCCATTTTTCATTTTCCATTTTTCATTTTCCATTTTCCATTTTTAATTTTTAATTTTTAATTTTTAATATTTAACTCTTCATTTTATTTTTTTTATTTTTTTTTTTTATAAATTTTTTAATTTTTAGTTGTTCGATATTTTAGTTTGTTAATAGGCTTAAATAGTATAACTTTTGCTTGAATTCTCATTTGGTTGTTTTTTGATTTCAACAATACGAAGTATTACAACATATACAACATATCGTAAGAAAAACAACAAACACATTGAAAATTTTTATTTTTTCAAGAGTTTTTTCAAAGTTTCATTCATAACCCGTGACCCCTTTGACCGATTTTGACGATTTTAAATAGCAACTCCTTTGGGATGTTAATAAACGATTTTAAAACGAACAGTCTAACTTAGATATTAACGGCGTGATCGTGATTTCCACAGACAGACGGTCATCGCTAAATCAACTTCCCTTGTTGTAATGATCAAGAAAATATATGGTTTTGTGGTCTCCGAAATTTATTTCGATGCGTTAGAAACGGAATGACAAATCTATATATACCCTCTGCTACTGAGGTGTGGAGGGTATAAAAATGAAAAATAAAAAATGAAAAATTAAAAATGAAAAATTAAAATGAAAAATAAAAAATTAAAAATAAAACATGAAAAATAAAAAATTAAAAATAAAAAAATGAAAAATAAAACATGAAAAATAAAAAATGAAAAATTAAAAATAAAAAATGAAAAATAAAAAATGAAATATAAAAAATGAAAAATAAAAAATGAAATATAAAAAATTAAAAATAAAATGAAAAACCAAAAACGAAAAATGAAAAATAAAACATGAAAAACGAAATATTAAAAATGAAAAACAAAAAATTAAAACTTAACCAGTTGAATTAATAATAAATATTTTTATATTAGCAGAGCCCCTGCAGTTGATTGCAATAAGTGATACATAGATGACGTTTTCTGCTCGATTTTAAGAAAGTCCCATAAAAAATCTTTAATTATTAGATATTTACACATCTCCCCTGTGATCGGACTCACATGATTTTTTTAAATATGTCCTTATTTCTATTTCGGTCAAACTTTTTTATATTATATTATAAAACTGATTTATTACATATACTATTATTTAACTATTATTTATATGTACTATTATGATTTTTTTTGAAAAATCGGTCCATAACTACGAAAATATACTCGACCGAAAAAAAATTAATTCTCATAAATCACCCTAAAAGCCCCTAACCTCTCCAAAAAAATTAAAAATTCGGGTGTCGCCCGTAAACTCAACTTGTTCCAAAAATAATACAATGCATGTTAGAGGACATAACAGCTACGTCCGGCTTTTCGAAGAAAATAACTGATAATCCCTACTACAATTAAAGAACAGCTGTTCGTCTGACTATTTGAATTTGGGTAAGCCATTTAAAGCTTTCGAAAAAGGCAATCTTTTTTAATTACCAGTATTTTTAATATCAATGCTTTAATTTAAATACACTTGTAATGGAGCGGTGTTGTTGCAATTTTCCTCTTTGCTTTCCCTGGGTCTTTCGCGGGACGCACGTGCTGGCATTGGGGCTTAGCTCGCCGGATGGGTGGGATCTTGCTTAGACCCAGGAAAGCCGCACTACAGATGTTCACGTGCGATTAAAAAAAACTGTAAAAAAAAACAGGCTACTATTTGGATGTATGGCCATACTTACCTTGGGATTGGGGACGAGGTGTTCTGCCCCTATTACCCTCCCTACCTTGCTACCTATGATCCATCTTATTTGGAGGTAACCCACTAAATAAAAAGAGAATTGGTTTGGTTAAGTTTCTACATCGGGTTTATAAAAATTAACTTTATTCAAAATTCATTTTGTACGTACTGTACTATTTTTCTTTCCTATTACAACTACAACAGTTAGATTGGAAAACGGTTATATTCTTCGACTATGTGTAACCGTATATTCTACCTCGGGTACAAAATAGTTTATATACACTCAAACCTCATTTTATGCGATTAATTCGTTCCGCAAAAATCCGCATAAATCGAATTCGCATAAAATGATGCACTAGTTCCATATAAAAACGAATGATTCGTTCCTGAATTTAAAAAATTCGCATAAATTCAAACCAAAACATTAAAATTCAAACAATCTCGCTTTAAGAAGTCAACAAAAATAAGTAAGAAAATTATAGTCGGTCTAGACCGACTATACGATACCCTATACCATGCGTTTAGAAACCCTATCTCTTAGGCCCAACTAACTGGACATAGAAAATAAGAAAAAACCAAATCTGAGTGGGATTTTTATTAATTTTTTTGGCTGCAGATATGAAAAAATTCATATCGGATGCTATATCTATGTGGGGACTTGGTCCAAAAATGGAGCGATCCTTATCATGTTTGTTAAAGTCTCTTGTATTTTGCAAAAATATATACAAGCAAAATTTGAGAAGAATCAGTGCAATATTTTTGTTTTTTGATAGATTTAAGTGAAGATCGGGAAGCAGCTCTATATGGGGCATATGACTAAGAGTTGTCCCATAGGGATCATTTTTGGACTACTCATTAATGGATGTAATAAACTCATTAATGGATGTCATATAGAAGCATCATACGCTTCTTTATCGCTGCAGACAACCATCGTCACAATCTCAGCACACCCTTGCACCTCATAAACAAGGGAAAAAATGTAGACCAAGCCCCAAAAACAGCAACCTCGGTGGAGGCAACGTCAACATCAGCAACAACATTAGCATCAGCAACAACAATAACAACTTCAGCCTAGAGGTCTACATCGATGTTGTCACCAACAAACCTCCCACAATTACAGTAGAACCACAACCCAGTCAGCCACGATTGTAATTAATATCCATTCGGGACAAGTTGTTTAAATAAATGAAATCTTTTTTTGGCTTATATAAAAAAATAAACATATGAGCAATTCCATTTTGAAGTAAGCCTAAGTAGATAAAAATTAAAGTTGTATAAATTAATAAATATGCATTTTTTCTGAAACCTTAGAACCTATAATTTATTAAGAAGTATAGAATTGTGCTCAATATTGGCATTTGGTGCAAAAATTTGCTTGACATGTAAAGGGCAGAAAAAAATATGTATAATATAGTAAATATGACCTTAATTCAATCTTTGATATCTAAAAGGCTAATGAGCTTAGAACCATAGTGGCTTTTTTTACATTAGCCCAATGCTTAAGGTGTATTTAAAAAGTAACTAAAATATATTCATGTGTTATTAAATAATAAAGTGGATTACTTGGAAATACCATTGCACATTGATACGTAAGTTACTTCTTGTGATAGTCCGTTACAACAGGTGTTTATATAAATAGACAATTTACCCTGATTTTTTAAACTCATAGAAATCTTGTAAAGTCATACATAATAATCATTCTTTTGTTAGTTGAAATAAATTTTTTATAAAGTCTATGCAAGGAAACAAGAAAATAACAATTTGGAGTCATTGTAGGGTATTTTGTGTACCAATTGATACGTCTGTTACCGTAGAATTGCCCATATGTATTATACAAAAATTGAATTGTTGTGAATTATATTGTTATTATTAATTTTGATCATAGGTTAAGGATAATGAATTGTATTTTTGAATTTTTTTTATATTAATTATCTACCTCGCACTTACTTCGTAGCTCCTCTTGTTGCAGACGTGCAAGGGGGGGGGGGGCGGGGCGGGATGTTTACGCGTACAGTGCGTGTACACCCCGATTGTTGGCTTAACGCAACGCTCTCTTTAGCTCAAAAGGCTTATCGTAGCCTTTTAAGATGCTTTTGAGAGGATGTTTTGTTAAGCCAACTAATCAGTACTAGTGTATCACCCTGCAATTATTATAACAAGTTTATAATAAATAAATCTTTAATTTTATAACGATTTAAGAAAAAAACTAATGCCCATTTGTTTTAATTTTTCTACATATTTTTCTGGGAAATATTTTACGAGAAAACAATAATTTATTTGCAACTTTTTCATATAAATTTCTGTTTTTTTTTTTACCGGTATTCAGCGATTGAAAGAAAGTAGACTTTGCTAAAAATAATTTTTATATTGATGGTTTTAGAATGACTACAATCGTTTTACTTCTCAGGTTAAAATAAAATATAATGTTCCGATCTGGCTCATTTCCATTACCTAACTGCTCTAGGTTATTACACAATTGTTTATTTTTTATTACAGAAATCCATGTGTATCGTATATATACCGTGGAGTAGTTGAACGAGTTTTTTCTCCCAACAAATGAAGCAGATCAATTCTAATGCTGGAACTTTAAACGTTCAAAAACTATTAATCTTTTTGATAATTGTAATACTTGTTTTAATTTTAAAAATTTTTTTTTATCTTGATTTTTAAATACTCTTTGCCTTATTTAATTTCATATAACACGATGCCTTTTACTTTTAAAATTCATATTTTATACTTTTTAATGCAAATACTAATTTATATCCTAATTCTTAGTTGCGCTGTTGTGGGTTTTGTCTGTTGTAATACTCACTGGGTTTACTACATTGAACCGTATGGATAGGTCAGATAGTCGTTCCAAGGATGCTACCATGAATATGATTAAATTTTAGCCAAACAGAAGAAAGGAGTGAATATTTGCCACATCAACACACAAAGCTTAAGCAATAAAATTGATGAATTCAGATTTACTTTTGAAAATTCATTGATGGATATTATATGTGTTTCTGAGACCTGGCTTAAGGATACTACACCGGACAGATTTATCAATTTGCAAGGTTACAATACGTTTCGTGCTGATCGAAAGACTCGTGCAGGTGGCGTAGCAATCCTTGTTAGGAATGGTATTAAATGTAATCTCAAATGTAAGACCGAGGCGTATGACAATAGCACAGGCATTGAAGAGACTAACAGAAATAAAATTTAATATATTTTTATAGAAATTGTGTCAGATGGTAGAAAACTACTTGTTGGTTGTGTTTACCGACCTAATAAATATATTAGCACTGATGTATTTATGGAACATATTGAATTTCTAACTGAAGATTACTCGGACATGCTTATTGCTGGAGATTAACTGTGATATTCTTTTAGACTCTTCTATTGTAGATAGCATGCTTTCAGTTGGCCTTATACCCGTTAATTGCCTCTACCCTACTCACTACTCCAACACTACCATTACTTTATTGGATCTTTTCTTTACAAACGATGTCTCTAAAGTCAATTTATGTGATCAACTGACTGCACCTTGTTTTTCTAGGCATGACCTGATCTTTATTTCTTACGACTTCAACTTGCTTCGTGAGTTTCAAAGCTTTAGTTATCGTGACTTTAAATCAATCAATTATCATGCTTTGGCTGAAAATTTGGCGTTGATAAACTGGAACTCTTTGTACTACATGCCGTCTTCTGATGAGCAAATATCCTTTCTTGATGATAACATTATACAACTATAAAGCGAATGATTGATCGTAGATGTGAGGCTTACTCGCGCTGGAGGAAGTTTAAGATCCCAGAACTAAAGGACGAGTTTTCCATACGAAGAAGGCATGTAAATCGAGAGATAAGAAGAGCTAAATCTATATATTATGCTTATCGTTTTGAAAAGGCTATGGACAGCAAGAAAACATGGCAAACGATACGTGATATTGGAATCGGTAAGAGTAGGAAAAATACAAGTAGTAATTTGACTGCTGATGAAATAAACGATATATTCGTAAAATCCCCCTCTATTGATAGCGCCAATTTTACCAACCTCAACGTCAATAGTCCTATACTTTGTGACCAATTTGCATTTCACTGTGTCAACAACATCGACGTGTTAACTTGTTTTTTGAAGGTAATATCAAATGCTATAGGTTACGACACTATGGACCCAAGATTTATTAGATTAATACTACCACAACTATTGCCGTTTATCACCTATTTCTTTAACACAATTCTCACCACGAGTGTTTTTCCAACCAAGTGGAAACATGCAAAGGTCATACCAGTACCGAAATCGAACTCGGAGTTTCGACCAATCGCAATCTTACCTTTCTTATCCAAAGTCCTTGAAAAACTGATGCAAATTCAAATTAGTGCACACCTGAATCGTTTTAAATTATTGACTGATTTACAATCAGGTTTTCGGCCCAAAAATAGCTGTATTACTGTTCTTATCAATGTTAGTGAGGATATTCGGAGAGACATTGACATTGGCAAAATTAATATTTTAGTCCTGCTTGACCATTCGAAGGCTTTTGACACCGTTGACCACTCTATACTCGGCCATAAACTTAGTCAACTATTCAATTTTTTCATGCACGTCAACTTTGCTACTTAAATCGTATCTGTCTGATCGTTTTCAATCAGTGTTTTTAAACAATTATTACTCAAGAGCTTTGCCTGTTGAGAGAGGAGTACCGCAGGGTTCGATTTTGGGACGTCTTCTTTTTTCACTCTATGTAAATGACTTACCTAATCATGTAGTTCACTCTAAACTGCAAATGTATGCTGACGATGTGCAACTTTATTTGGGCAGTTCGGTAAAATATATTCATGAAAATGTCGGCAAACTTAACTATGATCTTAACCAAATTTATCTATGAGCTTCGAAAAATAGGCTTTGTTTAAACCCTCAAAAGTCGAAATGTCTTGTAATACACAAAAGATCGGTACACTTAAATGTTGATTTTGATATGATTCTTAACAACAGGAAAATTGAAATTGTTTCATCTGTGAGAAACCTTGGCATTATTTTTAATAGCACGCTTAGTTGATCGAATCACGTCAACTCTGTAGTTGGCAAGATGAGCTATATGCTTCGAACGTTATGGCCGATACAGTTCTGTACACCTTTGAAAATTAGAATGCTTATTGCTAAGGTCTATTTACTGCCCTGTTTGCTATATGGCTGTGAGCTTTTTGCACATTGTGATTCCACAAGTAAATGTAAATTAAATGTTGTCTACAAGAAGATAATTAGATATGTTTATGGACTTTCAAAGCGTGATCATAATCGAGTATATTTCTACACGAAACAGTTGTATGGCTTGTCCTTTGAGAATCTAATGAACGTAAGAATACTCATACAGCTTCATAAAATAATATTAATTAAGGAGCCGCGTATCTTGTTTGATCGCCTGACTTTCTTTCAATCTGTGAGGGGTAAAAAAATAGAGTCTCTCTGCTACAGAAGTTTAGTAACCGAATGGCAATTTTTTTTTTAACGCCATCCATCTTTGGAACCTTCTTCCACACAAAATACAAACCAACAACAACGCAACAAGTTTTAGTAACGAGATTAGAAAACATTTCTCAACCTGAAATATCAACCTGTCAGTTAATATCCATTTTATATCTCATTTTAATAATTTTTTACTTATTTATATTTTTATTTTCCTCTTTTTTCTCTCTCTTTTATGTTATTCCATTTATGTATTATATATGTTATTTATTTTTTTTATATTTATATTTATGTTTTATGTTTATTGTGTAATTAATTTAATTTTTAAATATTTTATATGTAAACCAATTATGTAATTAAAACTTTTCACATCCCATACTTTAAATTAAAGGATACATATCTTATTGTATGGGGTTGTCAAATAAAATTCAAATTCAATTCAATCCACTGCACGTCTTGCGGACTGGAGAGTGTTTTCAACACATCGTCACCCAAACTTTGTCCAATCGTGTTTTAGTTTCATAAGGTTCAACGTATAGTTTGAGTTGCAAATACAATGGAACCCTCCCACAGTGGTGTGGATTTTAGAAAGATTTATAATTTTTGAACAGATACGAGTAGCTACAGTTACAACTGTATGCTAAGATGAACAATATCTTATCTTTGGAAAATGGGCCGATACATATTGAAACAAGTTTTTTTTTGTAATTTTTTTAAGCATTTATTTGGTTAATTAATATATGCGTGGCTAGCATTACATTTAATATGATTTTTTGTGTTTGTTTTTTCTTGTTATTATTGATAAAATTAATACACTAATAAAAATGGAGTATTTATAAGTAGACAGTAGTGAATACTAAATCTGTATTTATGTATTCTTTATCCTTTAAAATGTATAATTTTTTTTTAAAATAAATTTAAATGTGCCTTGGAAAAACGTCAACTCTGCATAAGGCTCTTTGTTTTATCATATATTTTATAATATTAAATTTTATTTGTAGTAAAAAAATTAATTAAAATGTGAGAATGTATAAATTTCAAATAGAAACATTATCGCATTTCAATGACATCAACACCATTTGATTTATTATTCTTATTAAGCAATTTTTTTTGTTTTTTAATTTGTGGTTTATTTGGTAAGAAACAAAAAACATAATAATTTTAAAAACACTTACATGTAACAATATAGTTTCGAACTGTATTTTATTTTATTTCAGAATACTTTAGTATTCCATTTCAAATTGTACAAATAATCCAGATAATACGACTGTCGAAGCAACGTATAAGAAAACGTTATAAATTAAAGTAACTAAGTATTTCATAAATAAATTATGATGATGCGGAAAATTTTGAATTTTTGATTTCATTAAAGCCAAGTTTGTATAGAGAAATTCCATTAAATATCTAAGATATAAATACATATAAAAAAGACAAAACTTTTTTTTTTTTATAATTTTATGCATGTATGTGGTTGATTAGTTACTATTTTGTTTGTTTGTATAAATAATAATGTATGAGTATCTTATCGAATACATAAACAACTATCCCTCTTTTTGTAGTTGAAGATACTAAATTTATTAGTTGAAGTACTAATTGTTCCATTTTAGCAGCGGCAGTTTCTGCAGTAGACCATTTCATTAGCATTAGATTCTAATAAAAGTTCCAATGTAATAATATATTCCTTAATTTTTGAATTCTGTAAAGAAAGAATTATATTTTAAAATTGAATAATTTGCAAAATACGAGTATATATTTTAGATGGTTTTATCTATAACAAGAGAAGTTGACTGAAACATACGTATAAAGAAATAGAACGTTCTCTGTTAGAAAGCGATAAAAAATTATTTAGATAGAATGGGATTTAAATTCGTGACGAGTCTGGCTAGTCTGTTTGAGGATTAGTTAGGTTTGAATATTGGTGCACACATATTTCTAAAATTTTTGCTTATTCATTTTAATGTTACTCGAGTAGATTGAGTAATTATTTATTTTAAGAATAATATAAATTTTAATATATTAAATTCTGTATATTTGATATTTTAATAGTGAGCTCAGTTGCTTTAACTATTATCTTTGATGTGAAATTGAATGATGAAAATAAAATAAAAATATTGAATAGGAAACAAGAAAAATCAGTCTTACCTAATAATGTTATATCAAGGTATCAAAAAACAAAAACAAATCATTTTATTAATGGAGAATCATCTAATGTGGTGACTGGGGATGATCTTTATTTACAGCACCTTTTGTTTTAAGATTATCGGCATCCTTCACTGTTTCTTCTTCATGAGACCAATAACTGGTGGACATGGTAAAGCCAGATGTACTCATAGTTGAATCCTCCATTAGTGTACTTGAGGCACAGCTCGTGACACTGCCAGACATTTGTGAATTACCAGCACTTGTTTGGTAAGTGGCTGTTGTTCCTGCCGAACTGGTAGTATTTGGATCAATAATACTAATTTGGTTAAGGGATTCTTCAGAAATATCTTTGGTTAATGCTTCTGGGACCGATGTATCGAGGGATGTACAACTGGAACCACCGTTCTTAAGAGTGGATTTTGTTATAACACGTTTTGTGACCGTTGTATGTTCGCGTCCGTCAGCATCAGTACTGGTGGTCGTTGTAGTGGTGGTAGTTGTCACACCGTCACCCAAAGTAACTCCGAATTTTGAAATAACATCTTCCATTTGCTCCATTTCTATTGATTCAATACTTTCTTCACGTGTAGGCTGACGTTTGTCAACTTCTAGTGAATCTATGTCGGATCTTGTGGTGCCATCTTTGGAAATCTCGAAACTATCATCCACACTGCTAGTAATCATGTCAAGACTTTTGTTAATTTCCAAGCTGTCGATACTTCCTCTATCCGAGTCCTCTTTCGATTTCGTCAGTGGTTGGATAAACATTTCTCTTAATTGTGTGGAACCTTGAGCTCGTTCGCATTCTTCTAACTTTTTTTTGAGTAAAGTTTCAATATTAGGAGGTTGTTTACATGACTGCAGGACCTCAGTGTGTGTCACAGTTCGTTTTGTAATAACGACATTGTTAGGATCTACAACATGTTCCCGATCACTCCCATTCGATTTGTTTGATTCATCTGAACGAGACAAGAGAGCAGCCTCTTCTTTGGCTTTTATCTCAATGAGATGGGCTTCAATGCAGGCGTTTTCTAAGCCTTCGAATTCCTTTAGACTGGATATGGAAATATCATCACCCTGGACGGGTCCACCTCCACTATTACGCAGTATGTAACGTCGCTGAAAACTGCCGTTGCTTGAGTCTGTAGAACCTTGATGAGTTCGATTGCGATTTTCCAATGAAATTGCTTGTTCCAAAGATTCGAATTCTTGTAAACTACTCATGGAGATATCATCATGTTCCCCACGTCCGTAATAGCGACGAGCTACCATAACATCATATTCAGGGGTACTAGAGAATGAATCCTTAAAACTGCTTATTCGACTGCTGCCTACTTCAAACTCTGCATCTTCTTCTTTTATATCCTCCAAAACTCCGCCGGTTAGATCATATGGATAGCGCAACTGGTTATCCGTTAGTTGCATTTCAACCCACCGTTTGTTGTTCGCTGCCATCTCCGTACCAGAATCATTCTCCTCTTGGGCTTCACTGCCAGCTCCTCCACTGCTTGCTGTCGGTGGACTTTCTTCAAATTCAAAGTTAAGATCATCTCTAAAGATTTGGGAACCCAACATGGGATCGGCAGGTGCGGATTTGGTTATGAATTTCTCTACTTCTTCGTCGTGTTTCGATTCATATTTGGTAGGCTGAATACGTATACTTTTGCCTCCTAAATCATCTTCATTGGCTTCTTTGGCCACTTCTTCAATTATTACAAATTCATCGGAAATGTCGGGTTGATCTACCATTTCAAATGAGTCTGGCGAGTCAGGAGCCTTGTTGTCATCAGAATCAGAATCTCCAATTTCAGCCCTTTGTAATTCAGCTAATTTCTGTTTGTATTGTTCTTGTACTAGTTTTTGGAAATTTTCCTCTTTTACATCGGGCAATTTTTCTTCATACAATGGGCGATCGTCTGTAGCTTTGTGTAGTTCTTCCTCTGTTTTCACCTTATATAGAGTTTTTTCTTCAAATACGCTTTCCTCTAAAATTGGAGATTTTGGTTGAATGTCTTCTGTTACTGTGATATCTGGAATGTTCGCATAGTTTAGCATGTTTTGTGATGGACGTCTCTCTTCAACTTCGCAAGCTTCCGCTTCCAATTCTTCAGTTATACTATCTTCTACAATAACTTCAGCGACAAGTTGGGACGGTGTGAATGGACGTTTTTCAGCTTCGAAGACATGATCCATTTCGGCAGCTGCTTGTTTCTTTTTCTTGCTTTTACGATCAGAAGGTGATCGGTACTGACGTGCATATTCCGTTTCATATGGATCTGTATCTGACTCACTTCCCGATTCTTTGCCTTCTGCCAGAGCTCCTGGTGCATCATTATCTGAAACATTTTTTAAATCATCCCCAGATATAGCTGTACTCTCAGAACGTTTATGGCCACGTTTAGTACGTATTTCACCAGGTGGTGTAATGGCAGTGGAGTCTTGAGGTGACTGAGATATACTTCTAGCTTCCATATCCATTACAAATGTAGGTTCTTCAGGCAACGAAGAGGCAGTGAATCCTTCTATACCTGCTAATGAAGATGCACCAACTGAACTCGCAATATCATCAACATTTTCCACAACGGTATCAATGTTTGAAGTACTTGACATGCTTACAGAGAAAACGCTTCCTTCTTCCAAACTGGAGCCATATTTGGAATCATCAAAAGAACGTCTTCCATCACCATGGTATAAGAGAATGTCTTCGTTATCTTTCAAATCATCAAATTTTGTTTCTTCCATTGGATATACTAAACCCCATTGCTTTTCTGCCTCCTTCGGCTTAGAATATTCCTCAATTTGCACATTTTCAACTAGTCTTTCCTGTAGTGGTGGTTCTTCGTCTCGCTTTTTAGATCCATCATCTGTAATTGGTTTGAAAATCATTTCTTGAGATCGTTTCATTTGAGACTGTTGAAGATTTTTGCTTTCGTTCACATTATAATCTGTTACTTCTACGTCTAGACTGTCGTCACTATCGTCTTCATCAGCTAAATCGCGTAAACGTTGAATTTCTTCAGCTTCTTCGGTGGATGAAGCTACTAATGTTTCTGATAGTTCCGAAACATCTATGCTGCCCAAATTAGCAGAAGTCTCGGACTGCGAGTCCAGACTTCGCATGCTCTCATGTGAGCTCATCGTTTTCCCCGAGCTTGTATCAAAAGTGCTTAAAGCACTTACAAATTCTGTAGTCTCTCTGTAAACTGATGAAACATCTGCAGCTGTCTGATATTCTGATGAATTGCCTTGTGTAATTAAATTTTCAATATCTGACGAAAGTGGTCGACTCCCACTCTTTTCACAACTTTTGTAGTAGCTTTCACTAGAACTGGATTGATCTATTTCTGGTACAGACCAGCGGTTCTGTGTGGTATCCAAAGCATCCGACTTTATTCGATGTACTACATCATCAAAAGGTTTCATAGTATGCTTAGAAGTGATTTCACTGAATGTTTCAGCAGCAGAAGAGGTAGTAGAGGCCATTTCCTTTTTCGCTTTAGCTTCAACAACTACATCAGCTTTTGCCAGCTTCTCTTGATAGTAGTCCTCCATTGAGCTAAAATCTTCCGCAGTTTCGTTAGAAATAAAACCCAACGATGCTTGTTCTTCTTTGGTAAGATTATCACCCGAGAAGTTGTGTAAGTCGTGAGATTCTGCAGAACCGGCTGATATAAAACCCAAGGAAGCATAATCATCTTGTTTCTTGTCGTTAAATTCATTTTGACCATAGTGAGTCATAGCTGATTCTCTGTTCAGGCTATCGATAGCAGTACTTGTCAAGAGACTTTTTGTTTGTTGTTGAGATTGTTCATCATGTAAGTTTTCTGGTACGCCAATAAATGATGAAATATCTTCATTTTCCTCAATTATTTTTTCATTTTTAAAATTTAAGTTGGTATTCTTCTCAATCTCGTTCCCAACCCCACCACTAGAAATTGTCTGATAAAAAGAACGGAACTCAAATTCAGATGGAGATTCTTTAATGGATTTGCCATCCTTCAGTACTGATTTAAGTTCATTTTTGGCAGCATCCAAAGACTCCTGTACTTCATCGAGAGTTTTCGCTACCATTTCTTCTGTAATGTTTTCTTTTGTTAAAATACTAATAACGGCCTGTTGAGGAGAGTGAACAATTTTGCTTTTTCCTGGTGGGGGTGGCATTTCTTTTTCCGTTGTCTCCCATTCACTCTTTTCTACAGCTAAATCCAACTCATTTGGCCTCTCAGCTTCAATATCCATGGACTCAGAAGTATCACGTATAGAATCGTCTTCTCCTGTTGAGTGTATGACTTCAAGAGGTGTTGAACTTGTAGATGTGGTCGAAGTTACAGTTGTTGTGGTAAAACTTTGTTCAGTACTAGTTTTTCTTAAAGTGGTATTTTCAGTTACAACTATCACCGATTCTGCAGTCGTTGCAGCTGCGCTAGACACTATAGCTTCAATGATTTCTTTACCAGTAGTATCTTCTTCTAATAAATCGTTGCGTGTTTCCGAACTTTGACGTCGAATTCTTGAGCCTGCATCAGGTTCAATGGATTTAATCGCAACGTACTCTTTAAATACGTCATTTTCTTCATCCGAATCTACTAAAAACTCTTTCATTAATGAAATATCGGTAGCCTCAATATGGTCAGTGCTAATAGCCCCAATCAATAGCTCATCATCAAAACCACCTTCGCTAATGCTGAGTCTCGTTGGCGTTGTTTTGGTGATAATGTTTCGGCTAGATTCGCCAATGTAAAAACTTGTTTTCCGTTCTGTTTTCACACTGTCATCGTCAGCAGTCAGCTCACTAGGCGGATCTAAAGATTCCGTTGCAGGGTCCTCTGAAGTAGTTGTCGTTGTTGTTAACGGTAGATCCAAAGGCTGAGACTTTATCGATATGGATACTGAAGGTTCCTCGGTATGAGAGGTGTCCTCGGTATAATCAAAACTACGTAAACTAACACTATCGGACTGTGACTGTTGTTGATCATTTAAGGCAGCTAGATTTTTAAACGAGTCAGTTGTTTTCATTTGCAAACGAGGCTTTGGTATCGGTGCTGTCGTTATATTCAAATCTTCCGACAAATCAAGTGGGACATCCAATTCTTCCACATTTTGTTGGAAATAGCTTACAATTTCAGATTTTTCATCGCTTGGAGAGGTAGCTATAGCAGAGCGTGGCTTTGGTTTGGGTACATCTTGAGTGACTTCACCTGAAGAAGTAGTACTGATTACTGATGTAGTTCTTTCTGTAGATGATGGAACGGGTGTAATTTCTGTGGATATCGAAATTTCACCACCTGTTTCTACAAATAAACAATGGTTGTGAGAACAGAAAAAAAACATCTTAAAAAAAGGTGTCGAAATTTAACACAAAATTAAAAAAAATTAAAAATAAAAAAACAATAGGATAGTAGTTAGAATAACGTATGAATAGATATGCATGGTATTGTAAAATGGAAAATAGAAGTACGTGAAAATGATATGCATTTTAATGGTTGTATTTCACTGAAAACTTATTCTCAAATTCAAACTCGTAAAAACATTAATGGTTGTCCTCAAATAATTAATTTGATCGTAAAGAACGTATTTTAGTAAAACTTATTTTTTATTATTTACACCAGTCAACAAAAAATTAAAAATTGTTACTTAGTTGTATAAAAGTACCAAAATCATAACTTTTTTAATTTTATAGTGTATTTAAAAATAATTTTTGCGAACTTCAGATCGGAAGTATAAATATATTTTGATAAAACTTGGTATATAAGATTTTGTTAGTCATTTGATGGTAACTATTTAAAATGGGGAAATTCAATACATGTTCAGCACTTGCTCTCATATGAGCGTTCCCTATGGAACCGACGTATATAGCTCTAAAATCTACATTATCTGTCTGGTGACTTACAAATATAACATATTTTAGTCAAATTTGGTTGGTACATATTTTCGCAGCATAGAAGTGACCATTTTTTAATTCCGTCTAGTAATCATATTGAATGTGATTTCTATAAGGGGAATTCTTTATGGTACTTTTTATTATCTATATTCTAATTCTAGACGTAGTCTATATAGTGAAACTACTCCCGAAACGAATAGTTATAAAAGAATTTTTATTGCGATTTTCCAGTTTAGCACGAAACAATTAAAAAATAGTGATTCTTTAAGTACACTTTGGATATCGCTTAGTGTTATTAGAAATTTTTAAGGATATAGTTATAGTCATGGTGAAATGTGTATCTCATTTAGAACAAATTCTCATTTAATTGATGCGTTTAAATCTGTCAAATATAGAGCCAAGTATAAAAATAGTTTAATTTTTAGTTGCATAAATTATGTAACTTGCGACATTATACACGGTTATCTGATTTAAAATAGTAGATATTTTGATTGAGATTGAGAATCTGTTAAACATTTTAGAGGTTGAGTGTATACCTTTGAAGTTTTCCGTGATATATACAAACATTTAACAATACATATATATGTGTATTGTTCTATAATGAATAAACTTAAATAAATAGGTGCAGTCGTGCCAATTGTATGTTTAACATGCAAATTTTAAGAACAAAAATATAATATTTGTATAGTAATTTATGCGATATAAGTACGAGTATGTACGTTTTAAAAGCAATTAGAGCTCAATATTATTGGTATCTCGATTAGAGTATGTATGTTTTAATTAACTTTTAGCAGCTTGTTAAATGCACTAATTTTTATATAATAATAATAATAATAATAATAATATTTTTTTTAAAGATAATTTATTTATTATATTCATTTTAAAATAACAATAATAATAATAATAATAATAATAATAATAATAATAATAATAATAATAATAATAATAATAATAATAATAATAATAATAATAATAATAATAATAATAATAATAATAATAATAATAATAATAATAATAATAATAATAATAATAATAATAATAATAATAATAATAATAATAATAATAATAATAATAATAATAATAATAATAATAATAATAATAATAATAATAATAATAATAATAATAATAATAATAATAATAATAATAATAATAATAATAATAATAATAATAATAATAATAATAATAATAATAATAATAATAATAATAATAATAATAATAATAATAATAATAATAATAATAATAATAATAATAATAATAATAATAATAATAATAATAATAATAATAATAATAATAATAATAATAATAATAATAATAATAATAATAATAATAATAATAATAATAATAATAATAATAATAATAATAATAATAATAATAATAATAATAATAATAATAATAATAATAATAATAATAATAATAATAATAATAATAATAATAATAATAATAATAATAATAATAATAATAATAATAATAATAATAATAATAATAATAATAATAATAATAATAATAATAATAATAATAATAATAATAATAATAATAATAATAATAATAATAATAATAATAATAATAATAATAATAATAATAATAATAATAATAATAATAATAATAATAATAATAATAATAATAATAATAATAATAATAATAATAATAATAATAATAATAATAATAATAATAATAATAATAATAATAATAATAATAATAATAATAATAATAATAATAATAATAATAATAATAATAATAATAATAATAATAATAATAATAATAATAATAATAATAATAATAATAATAATAATAATAATAATAATAATAATAATAATAATAATAATAATAATAATAATAATAATAATAATAATAATAATAATAATAATAATAATAATAATAATAATAATAATAATAATAATAATAATAATAATAATAATAATAATAATAATAATAATAATAATAATAATAATAATAATAATAATAATAATAATAATAATAATAATAATAATAATAATAATAATAATAATAATAATAATAATAATAATAATAATAATAATAATAATAATAATAATAATAATAATAATAATAATAATAATAATAATAATAATAATAATAATAATAATAATAATAATAATAATAATAATAATAATAATAATAATAATAATAATAATAATAATAATAATAATAATAATAATAATAATAATAATAATAATAATAATAATAATAATAATAATAATAATAATAATAATAATAATAATAATAATAATAATAATAATAATAATAATAATAATAATAATAATAATAATAATAATAATAATAATAATAATAATAATAATAATAATAATAATAATAATAATAATAATAATAATAATAATAATAATAATAATAATAATAATAATAATAATAATAATAATAATAATAATAATAATAATAATAATAATAATAATAATAATAATAATAATAATAATAATAATAATAATAATAATAATAATAATAATAATAATAATAATAATAATAATAATAATAATAATAATAATAATAATAATAATAATAATAATAATAATAATAATAATAATAATAATAATAATAATAATAATAATAATAATAATAATAATAATAATAATAATAATAATAATAATAATAATAATAATAATAATAATAATAATAATAATAATAATAATAATAATAATAATAATAATAATAATAATAATAATAATAATAATAATAATAATAATAATAATAATAATAATAATAATAATAATAATAATAATAATAATAATAATAATAATAATAATAATAATAATAATAATAATAATAATAATAATAATAATAATAATAATAATAATAATAATAATAATAATAATAATAATAATAATAATAATAATAATAATAATAATAATAATAATAATAATAATAATAATAATAATAATAATAATAATAATAATAATAATAATAATAATAATAATAATAATAATAATAATAATAATAATAATAATAATAATAATAATAATAATAATAATAATAATAATAATAATAATAATAATAATAATAATAATAATAATAATAATAATAATAATAATAATAATAATAATAATAATAATAATAATAATAATAATAATAATAATAATAATAATAATAATAATAATAATAATAATAATAATAATAATAATAATAATAATAATAATAATAATAATAATAATAATAATAATAATAATAATAATAATAATAATAATAATAATAATAATAATAATAATAATAATAATAATAATAATAATAATAATAATAATAATAATAATAATAATAATAATAATAATAATAATAATAATAATAATAATAATAATAATAATAATAATAATAATAATAATAATAATAATAATAATAATAATAATAATAATAATAATAATAATAATAATAATAATAATAATAATAATAATAATAATAATAATAATAATAATAATAATAATAATAATAATAATAATAATAATAATAATAATAATAATAATAATAATAATAATAATAATAATAATAATAATAATAATAATAATAATAATAATAATAATAATAATAATAATAATAATAATAATAATAATAATAATAATAATAATAATAATAATAATAATAATAATAATAATAATAATAATAATAATAATAATAATAATAATAATAATAATAATAATAATAATAATAATAATAATAATAATAATAATAATAATAATAATAATAATAATAATAATAATAATAATAATAATAATAATAATAATAATAATAATAATAATAATAATAATAATAATAATAATAATAATAATAATAATAATAATAATAATAATAATAATAATAATAATAATAATAATAATAATAATAATAATAATAATAATAATAATAATAATAATAATAATAATAATAATAATAATAATAATAATAATAATAATAATAATAATAATAATAATAATAATAATAATAATAATAATAATAATAATAATAATAATAATAATAATAATAATAATAATAATAATAATAATAATAATAATAATAATAATAATAATAATAATAATAATAATAATAATAATAATAATAATAATAATAATAATAATAATAATAATAATAATAATAATAATAATAATAATAATAATAATAATAATAATAATAATAATAATAATAATAATAATAATAATAATAATAATAATAATAATAATAATAATAATAATAATAATAATAATAATAATAATAATAATAATAATAATAATAATAATAATAATAATAATAATAATAATAATAATAATAATAATAATAATAATAATAATAATAATAATAATAATAATAATAATAATAATAATAATAATAATAATAATAATAATAATAATAATAATAATAATAATAATAATAATAATAATAATAATAATAATAATAATAATAATAATAATAATAATAATAATAATAATAATAATAATAATAATAATAATAATAATAATAATAATAATAATAATAATAATAATAATAATAATAATAATAATAATAATAATAATAATAATAATAATAATAATAATAATAATAATAATAATAATAATAATAATAATAATAATAATAATAATAATAATAATAATAATAATAATAATAATAATAATAATAATAATAATAATAATAATAATAATAATAATAATAATAATAATAATAATAATAATAATAATAATAATAATAATAATAATAATAATAATAATAATAATAATAATAATAATAATAATAATAATAATAATAATAATAATAATAATAATAATAATAATAATAATAATAATAATAATAATAATAATAATAATAATAATAATAATAATAATAATAATAATAATAATAATAATAATAATAATAATAATAATAATAATAATAATAATAATAATAATAATAATAATAATAATAATAATAATAATAATAATAATAATAATAATAATAATAATAATAATAATAATAATAATAATAATAATAATAATAATAATAATAATAATAATAATAATAATAATAATAATAATAATAATAATAATAATAATAATAATAATAATAATAATAATAATAATAATAATAATAATAATAATAATAATAATAATAATAATAATAATAATAATAATAATAATAATAATAATAATAATAATAATAATAATAATAATAATAATAATAATAATAATAATAATAATAATAATAATAATAATAATAATAATAATAATAATAATAATAATAATAATAATAATAATAATAATAATAATAATAATAATAATAATAATAATAATAATAATAATAATAATAATAATAATAATAATAATAATAATAATAATAATAATAATAATAATAATAATAATAATAATAATAATAATAATAATAATAATAATAATAATAATAATAATAATAATAATAATAATAATAATAATAATAATAATAATAATAATAATAATAATAATAATAATAATAATAATAATAATAATAATAATAATAATAATAATAATAATAATAATAATAATAATAATAATAATAATAATAATAATAATAATAATAATAATAATAATAATAATAATAATAATAATAATAATAATAATAATAATAATAATAATAATAATAATAATAATAATAATAATAATAATAATAATAATAATAATAATAATAATAATAATAATAATAATAATAATAATAATAATAATAATAATAATAATAATAATAATAATAATAATAATAATAATAATAATAATAATAATAATAATAATAATAATAATAATAATAATAATAATAATAATAATAATAATAATAATAATAATAATAATAATAATAATAATAATAATAATAATAATAATAATAATAATAATAATAATAATAATAATAATAATAATAATAATAATAATAATAATAATAATAATAATAATAATAATAATAATAATAATAATAATAATAATAATAATAATAATAATAATAATAATAATAATAATAATAATAATAATAATAATAATAATAATAATAATAATAATAATAATAATAATAATAATAATAATAATAATAATAATAATAATAATAATAATAATAATAATAATAATAATAATAATGCCAATAATATTATATGGGCTGGAAATTTACTCTTGTGGTAGCGTGGAAAACTTTGAGAAAATAAGGAAATGTTTCAATCGAGTTATACGCTTTGTCTATGGGCTGAGTTTACGGGCACATGTCACCCCATCGGTTTTTGAGTTTTTGGGTAGTAGTTTCGACAATTACGTCAATTTACGTTTGTTGCTTTTTTTCTTTAAAGTTATAAAGTTTGGTAAGCCGGAGTATCTTGTTAACCTTTTTCGTTTTTCACATTCTACAAGAACTAGTGCGTTAATAAGCCCAAGAATTAACAGCTTGTTTATGCAGAGATCATATGTGGTTAGAGTTGTAAGACTATGGAATGACGTCGTTCCATACAGGGGTAGAAATTTTGCAATGAGCCTGGAGAGTTTTAAGACGGTAATGTTAGGAAATTTATAGCATCATGTTAGGAGTATTGTAAATCTGTTTTTTTTTTTCTCTATCAAAATTACTGGTAACATGGTCTATTCTCTTTTGTTTTTTTTTTTTTTTTTTTGTCTTTTTATCCCCATATCTATATCCATGTCTATATGCAGTAACGCTGGTTATAGGGTTTTCAAGGATTTTTAGGCAGTATATATAAATGTATTACCTTAGGATTGTGTGTCGTATGGCGTCGTGCATGGAGAGGAAGGATAAAGGCCTAGTTTTAAGGATATTTAGTTTTTAAATTATGGAGTACAAACAAGTTATTTATGATTCTTACTTGTAATTCTCTATGTAACTACTTGGCCGATGAAGGCTTTTTTTGGTTATGAATGAATAAATAAATAAATAAATAAATAAATAAATAAATAATAATAATAATAATAATAATAATAATAATAATAATAATAATAATAATAATAATAATAATAATAATAATAATAATAATAATAATAATAATAATAATAATAATAATAATAATAATAATAATAATAATAATAATAATAATAATAATAATAATAATAATAATAATAATAATAATAATAATAATAATAATAATAATAATAATAATAATAATAATAATAATAATAATAATAATAATAATAATAATAATAATAATAATAATAATAATAATAATAATAATAATAATAATAATAATAATAATAATAATAATAATAATAATAATAATAATAATAATAATAATAATAATAATAATAATAATAATAATAATAATAATAATAATAATAATAATAATAATAATAATAATTAATAATAATAATAATAATAATAATAATAATAATAATAATAATAATAATAATAATAATAATAATAATAATAATAATAATAATAATAATAATAATAATAATAATAATAATAATAATAATAATAATAATAATAATAATAATAATAATAATAATAATAATAATAATAATAATAATAATAATAATAATAATAATAATAATAATAATAATAATAATAATAATAATAATAATAATAATAATAATAATAATAATAATAATAATAATAATAATAATAATAATAATAATAATAATAATAATAATAATAATAATAATAATAATAATAATAATAATAAATAATAATAATAATAATAATAATATAATAATAATAATAATAATAATAATAATAATAATAA